>OW387024.1:34323577-34715460 GCA_936439885.1 Nowickia ferox | reverse complement strand
AATAATAATAATAATAATAATAATAATAATAATAAATAATAATAATAATAATAATAATAATAATAATAATAATAATAATATAATAATAATAATAATAATAATAATAATAATAATAATAATAATAATAATAATAATAATAATAATAATAATAATAATAATAATAATAATAATAATAATAATAATAATAATAATAATAATAATAATAATAATAATAATAATAATAATAATAATAATAATAATAATAATAATAATAATAATAATAATAATAATAATAATAATAATAATAATAATAATAATAATAATAATAATAATAATAATAATAATAATAATAATAATAATAATAATAATAATAATAATAATAATAATAATAATAATAATAATAATAAATAATAATAATAATAATAATAATAATAATAATAATAATAATAATAATAATAATAATAATAATAATAATAATAATAATAATAATAATAATAATAATAATAATAATAATAATAATAATAATAATAATAATAATAATAATAATAATAATAATAATAATAATAATAATAATAATAATAATAATAATAATAATAATAATAAATAATAATAATAATAATAATAATAATAATAATAATAATAATAATAATAATAATAATAATAATAATAATAATAATAATAATAATAATAATAATAATAATAATAATAATAATAATAATAATAATAATAATAATAATAATAATAATAATAATAATAATAATAATAATAATAATAATAATAATAATAATAATAATAATAATAATAATAATAATAATAATAATAATAATAATAATAATAATAATAATAATAATAATAATAATAATAATAATAATAATAATAATAATAATAATAATAATAATAATAATAATAATAATAATAATAATAATAATAATAATAATAATAATAATAATAATAATAATAATAATAATAATAATAATAATAATAATAATAATAATAATAATAATAATAATAATAATAATAATAATAATAATAATAATAATAATAATAATAATAATAATAATAATAATAATAATAATAATAATAATAATAATAATAATAATAATAATAATAATAATAATAATAATAATAATAATAATAATAATAATAATAATAATAATAATAATAATAATAATAATAATAATAATAATAATAATAATAATAATAATAATAATATAATAATAATAATAATAATAATAATAATAATAATAATAATAATAATAATAATAATAATAATAATAATAATAATAATAATAATAATAATAATAATAATAATAATAATAATAATAATAATAATAATAATAATAATAATAATAATAATAATAATAATAATAATAATAATAATAATAATAATAATAATAATAATAATAATAATAATAATAATAATAATAATAATAATAATAATAATAATAATAATAATAATAATAATAATAATAATAATAATAATAATAATAATAATAATAATAATAATAATAATAATAATAATAATAATAATAATAATAATAATAATAATAATAATAATAATAATAATAATAATAATAATAATAATAATAATAATAATAATAATAATAATAATAATAATAATAATAATAATAATAATAATAATAATAATAATAATAATAATAATAATAATAATAATAATAATAATAATAATAATAATAATAATAATAATAATAATAATAATAATAATAATAATAATAATAATAATAATAATAATAATAATACTAATAATAATAATAATAATAATAATAATAATAATAATAATAATAATAATAATAATAATAATAATAATAATAATAATAATAATAATAATAATAATAATAATAATAATAATAATAATAATAATAATAATAATAATAATAATAATAATAATAATAATAATAATAATAATAATAATAATAATAATAATAATAATAATAATAATAATAATAATAATAATAATAATAATAATAATAATAATAATAATAATAATAATAATAATAAATAATAATAATAATAATAATAATAATAATAATAATAATAATAATAATAATAATAATAATAATAATAATAATAATAATAATAATAATAATAATAATAATAATAATAATAATAATAATAATAATAATAATAATAATAATAATAATAATAATAATAATAATAATAATAATAATAATAATAATAATAATAATAATAATAATAATTAATAATAATAATAATAATAATAATAATAATAATAATAATAATAATAATAATAATAATAATAATAATAATAATAATAATAATAATAATAATAATAATAATAATAATAATAATAATAATAATAATAATAATAATAATAATAATAATAATAATAATAATAATAATAATAATAATAATAATAATAATAATAATAATAATAATAATAATAATAATAATAATAATAATAATAATAATAATAATAATAATAATAATAATAATAATAATAATAATAATAATAATAATAATAATAATAATAATAATAATAATAATAATAATAATAATAATAATAATAATAATAATAATAATAATAATAATAATAATAATAATAATAATAATAATAATAATAATAATAATAATAATAATAATAATAATAATAATAATAATAATAATAATAATAATAATAATAAATAATAATAATAATAATAATAATAATAATAATAATAATAATAATAATAATAATAATAATAATAATAATAATAATAATAATAATAATAATAATAATATAATAATAATAATAATAATAATAATAATAATTAATAATAATAATAATAATAATAATAATAATAATAATAATAATAATAATAATAATAATAATAATAATAATAATAATAATAATAATAATAATAATAATAATAATAATAATAATAATAATAATAATAATAATAATAATAATAATAATAATAATAATAATAATAATAATAATAATAATAATAATAATAATAATAATAATAATAATAATAATAATAAATAATAATAATAATAATAATAATAATAATAATAATAATAATAATAATAATAATAATAATAATAATAATAATAATAATAATAATAATAATAATAATAATAATAATAATAATAATAATAATAATAATAATAATAATAATAATAATAATAATAATAATAATAATAATAATAATAATAATAATAATAATAATAATAATAATAATAATAATAATAATAATAATAATAATAATAATAATAATAATAATAATAATAATAATAATAATAATAATAATAATAATAATAGTAATAATAATAGTAATAATAATAGTAATAAAAATAGTAATAAAAATTATAAATAAATACCTTGAAATATTTTGTATTAGAATATAGTGATAATTTTCACCACACGGGCTTTCCAATAACATTAAATTTATTTGGAACTCTTTTTCTGATTTTGTAATGTAAAATGGTCCAACCACTTTTTTCAGCTTGTTGTCATAACCGAAAACATTTATGCTAATGTCAGGATTTTTTCTCTCAAAAACTTTTATATCCTTTGGAAATGTCATTCCCTCGAAATTCAAAATCCTACCGCATTCCAGCGTAATGTTTGTAGCAGATATGTTTCTAATTATATACGTTGATGGCAGGTGCATGTTGTCTGCAGTATAGAAAGCTGCTATCACACACCATTTAAAACAATATATGTCATTATTTTTTATGTTGATGCAAGCTTTCTTCTGATCTAGCTCCACAGGTGTTTTTACGTGCAGAGATCCTGGAATCGGTGATGCTTTACTAATGTTTAAATCCAACCATTTTATTTGGATTAAAGTCCATCCAGAATCTCTCTCTTGGCACTCAGACATTTTTGTTTTTATAGATTCTATCTGAGCCCCTAGCGTATCACCTATGTCATCCGCTCTTGTCAAACGAACCATTTCCGTTATATGGAACATATCGTTCTCTGGCATTGTAGGATTCGCAGGTAATTTGTAGCGAGCTGTCAATTCCAAATTGAATTTCACTAAAAAGTGTTCAGCTAAGCTGCAGTTTAGTAATTTCCCAAACATTACGCTTCGATCTCTTAAGTAGTTTTCAATATTTAACTCGTTGTCGCCTTTTGGGAAGCGGTAGGATTGAATGCGACATTTAAACGCACTTTTAATCAGCATAATCTTGTTTCCAAAAAATTTATTTAGATTATTCTTATGATAATCTTTTCCGCAGTGGTTGAACCATTTCCTAGAACTTATTTCCACATTACAAGCCTCGCATCTTAGTAGGGATCCCTCTTCAAGCCGCTGTATTTTTGATGTTTTATAATCTGCAGCAATCTTTCGTTTCGCTGCTTCTGTTGATGTGGATGGTGGTTCCTGCTCTTCATGTTGGCACTCATGGAGCTTAGCATGTTCCTTGTTCTCAAATGTGGTTAGAGATACATGGCCGCAATATGTACACGGCCTATGTACCAGTAAATGGTTATTTAATTTTTGCATACGTGAGTATGCATTTGAGCAAACACTACACTTGAAACTCATTTTTTTTTAAATTATATTTCCACTTATTTTGTCCTTTATTTAGTATATTCAAACCTTTGTTCTTTATTTAGTATATTCAAACCTTTGTTTTTTATTTAGTATATTCAAACTTTTGTTCCTTATTTAGTATATTCAAGTTAAATTTTTTTTTTTTACTTTGTTTAGTATATTAAATCCGTTTATAATATTATTTCCCACTTATTTATATATTGATTTGGTAACACGTGCTTTTTAATAAGCACGATTAAGACGAATGAAACTTGACTGACTAAGTTTAAAATGTTCCACGATTGGACCTTTATACTCAAAATCAATAATAACAACAACAACAACATAATACAGACAAAATATCAATAGATAAGCTAATGCACATAAACATTGCATTTGTTCCCTCACTCCACACTCATATCCATACACACATCCACTCCTATCCATACATACATATATACATACATACACGTGTAACGCTGACCAAATTCACTACATTTTAAACCCTTTCCTATTCCACTCACGATCGTTTACTTATAAAATCCTAACCCTAATTAACATATTTTCAATTCTCACATGCAAGATTTGTGAAATCTAGGAATTCGTCTCCTTTTTATGTATATCCGCACTAAAATGTCTATCAAAATTAAAAAAATATAATAAATAATAGAATTAACATATGCAAATTATTAAACAAAAATATCAACTAGAATTTTTATACGAACACCGGCCGATCAAACCCACACAAATTATTACATCCCGTTTACTTACATATAAAATCCTAACCCTAATTAACATATTTTCTATTCGCACATGCACTCACAAATCTAGGAATTCGTCTCCTTTTTATGTATATCCGCACTAAAATGTCTAACAAAATTAAAAAATATAATAAATAATAGAATTAACATATGCAAATTATTAAACAAAAATATCAATTAGAAATTTTATACTAAATAACATACATATGTACATATTTTCCCTAAATCATCAAATACTTTCTTTTCAATTCGATAAAACAAACTCATACACCAATACTCCCACTAATGCCTTGGCTGGCTCATCATCATCATCATCATCATACCTGTATACAAAAGAACCTATTGTTAGCCGTTACCATTCTCAAAGCATTCGAAAAAAAAGTATGGAAAAAATCTTAACTTTTTTTGATGAGGTTCGCGTGTATAACAACACAAAATACCTTTATCAATTCCAACTACAATTCATGCGTGCATACTATTAGGCGTTAAATACAAATCCCAACTCCATTTACTACTTAGCACCATAAGCCAAGCCTCATCGATTGGCACTTAACAATTCACAATCCGTTATTTTATCTCCTTTCTCCACTACTGCCATCTAGACTTCTTTAGCACACCAAAACTTTTTTAGCTCATCCAAAACCAATTTAAATAAATTTAATTACTTTTGGGTAAGCCAAAATGATCCAGACTTAGCAAACTCACAACCCGCTATTATCTCTCCTTTCTCCACCCTGTCATCTACACTTATCTAGCACACAGCTGCTTACCCAAAACCTATTTAGATAAATTTAATTACTTTTGGGTAAACTCAGATACATTGATCAAGACTTAGCCAACTCACACACATTTCACCTATTTACGGCGTTGCCATCTGGCATCAACATGCTTCATTTAGCCAATTCACTATCCTTTTTACCCTTTTTTCACCTCACTATGACAACGCTCACACCATTATTTAGCAAATACACACTCCTTTTACCCTTTTTTCACCACCATATGGCAACTCTCATATCAGTATTTAGCGAAGACAGAAACCTTTACTGCCTACAGCGCCCCCTGGTAGTGAAATTCCGTTATCTATCGTTATCTATTTTAATTGCTTTCTGGGAGAACAAGCAATTCCTATATACTGTCAACGCTATGCGTTGCAGTTTACAAAATTAGGCCCTTAATAAATAATTAAATTTTGTAGAGAAATAAATAAGAAAATATAATAAATAACCAACAAATAATTATGAATATAAATTGCAATTATGTATGTACTTACCTTTCCATAATCCGACAGCAATTATATGAATGTATGTACATATGTATATATTTTAAAATATAAATTTGAACACAGACATGTATTTTACTACTTGCTTAAAAAAACATTTGAATCAATCAAATTGTATTATGCAACACAAAATATAATTGAGGCAGTAAAAGTTATACCTATGAATATTTTTTTAAATGTACTAGGTATGTAATTAGAATTTAAAAATCACTTTTTCATCGAGCACACGCCACTAATACAAAAATATTTAAAACGGTACTTTCATGTATAGATATTTTATTGTATATAAAAGCTTATTGTTAAGCTACGATTTTCTTTAGTCTATAGCAAAAACGTTAAAAAGTTTTCAGCTTTACAATGTTGAAAAATGTACTTCTATATACATATGTGTACAGTATATATACAAAAGTATTTTGTTTAAAAAAATTCAAAAGAAAAAGTACAATTTATGACAAGGGGCAAAAAGGGGCAAAATATCACAAAAAGTAGCAGAATTAGCTTAAAAAAAGGGGACAAAAAGTGGCAAGGCAATCGAAAAAGTGGCAAACTGCCACTTTAGTCGCTCAAACGGTCACGCTGTTTGTGATTCAATCAGTGAACATCTTTGTCTAGGCTTTTTTATAAGTTCCAGACTTGTGCTCACTGCTGAAATTTTCTAAGCCCAATAAAGTGTTTTTTCAAGTGAATAAATTTTATTGTTTTTTTTGTGATAAAAGTCCAATACAATCTTCGAAATTAAATTGTTTCATTCGTAATTTTTTACAAGTACAATAATTTAATAACAAAACGTCAACTTTAAACATTTCAAATGTAATGTGAACAGTTGTCTTTAGTTTTTTAAAACACTTGCCTTAAAGACGTTTAAGACCATAAGTGTGAACATAGTATTAGTATAAACTAGAGATAGGCGCTTGTCGAATTTTTCCAACACAAAACAGCCCGAACACCAAGATGTCCAACACCTACGAACGCGAAAAATGTTCAACTGAATAATACGCACAAAATTAAATTGAATTACAAAAAACACATTTTTTATATTCAAAGAGATACATATGTATTTTTATTTAATTTTGGAACTTATAGCTTAACAGACTTCTACATTATCAACTAATTTGCTGGTTTTGACGATAAAATTTTTTTGAACAAATCAAGTTTAGGGGTACCTCTCAAAAATTAAAAAAGTATCCTATACTATAGAAAATTGAAAAATAAGAAAAAAAAAATTAAATAAAAAAATTGGCGGCTGGGCTTAGTTTCCGAGTTATGGCCCACTGAAATTCTAGTACAATATTGTGATTATACGGTGTTTTCGAACGAATATAACCAATATTGGTATCTCAAAAATTAAAAAAAGGATCCTATCCTAATAACGTTTTTCTGCACTGCTGGACTTCGGCTTAAGGGTTTTCTCCACCATGGTGTTTCCCGAAACGGCGCAGCACAATAAAGATTTTCTGCATTGCAATATTTTCTTGCCTACTAACGTTTTCCTGCATTGCCGGCCTTGGGCCGGGCTTAAGGATTTTCTCCACCCTGGTGTTTCCGAGACGGCGCAGCCTAGTAAAGATTTTCTGCAGTGCAAAGTTTTCTTGCTTAATAACGTTTTCCTGTTTTCCTGCACAGCCGACCATCGGCCGGCCATAAGGATTTTCTCCACCATGATGTTTCCCGAGACGTCACAGCCTAATAAAGACTTTCTGCCTTGCGAAGTTTTCCTGCACTGTCGGCCTTCGGCCGGGGCTTAAGGATTTTCTCCACTTTGGTGTTTCACAACACGGCGCATCCTAATAAAGATTTTCTATCTCATAAAATTTTCTTGCCTAACAAAGATTTCCTGCATGGCCGACCCAAGACTACATTTTACCATTTCATAAAAGGTATTCTCAAAAGCTTTAAGATGATACCAATATTGGTCATATTCGTTGGAAAACACTGTATAATCATAACATTGTACTAGAATTTCAGAGGCCCATAACTCGGACACTAAGCCTCGCCGCCAATTATTTAATTTCATTTTTGAGAGGTGCCCCTAAACTTGATTTAAGCAAATTTTTTCTTTACTGGAAATTCATGCATGTTAATTTTACACCTAAAATCGTGTGTGTTTTATCATGTCAATTTTGCTCAACACGATACGACCCAAACACGCACGAAATCAGATTTTCTGTCACGAGGACTTCGTGCTGACACACGCCTAGAACATATACACAAAGGAAACCCTAAAATTTAGGGTCTAAATACATTCTTTCCGACAATAAAAGATCCTCACAAGAATAAATTCAAACAAATGTTTTACATATAAACTAACGCCCTTATGAATAAGAAAAAACTGGCATGAAGTAAGCATAAGCGGCAAAATTTAACATGATCTTAAAGAGTTTTGCTATACAATTTCACATTAAAAAGCACTCTAGGACTTAGTAGTTGGCTAAAACTATTTAATGCACCCATTTTTAATGTCAAATTGTATGGAGGAACTCGTTAACACCTAATTTAATTTCGTCACTTATGCTAACTTCATCCCAATTTTTTCTTATACACAAGGCCGTAAGTAAACAATCATCTTTGAAATATTTCAAAATATTAATTACGGTTAAGATGAAGAATCTCTTATCACAAACGAAATATTGAAAGTCACCATCATTAACAAGAAAACATCTTGAAATAGTTATTAAGTTGAATTTGTAATTAGTAATTAGAATATACATACATATTTATTAAAATAAAATTCAAAAAAGAGTACATTTTCTTGTCTCGAACCAAACACAATTTCAATTAGCAACAGTACCTACCATGCCAACCCTACGACAAAATATAACACTTGCCGGTCAAATAAACAGTGAAATTTTCAAGTGTGTACCCACATTCACCGGCATAGAAAGTAAGTAGAATCCATGGAGAAATCAGGTATGGACTCAAATGAGAAATATCTGCATAGGCATAATCCGTGAGAAAATTATTTAAGCAGCTGTTAATGGGACAAATTACAATTTTTATGTCATAATAAATTGAATAGATTATACATATTCTGACAAATGTCCCTTATTGCATTGAAAGATGTCAAGAATTAAACAAAGAAATAAAACGCTAAATGAATTCCATGATGAGATTCATCAAGCTCTAACATTGATTCATCAAAAAAAGTAAAGAAACAATGGAAGAGAGCATGAGACCAGAAAGATTACCTGACGAAAATAACGATGTTATCCGTTTCTTTTAAATTTGCTTTTTTTTAATTTTGAGCAATTTTTTAATTTTTAAACGATCTCTCGATCTTGAACAGAAAAACCCACTAAAACTGAAATTGCTACAATTGAATTCTTTAAAGAAGGGGTTTCTCCTGAATGCGCCTAATAATAAAACATCAACAAAACAGCTCTCAATCCCGCGAAAATACATGAATAATTGCCCAAAGTATGAAATAAACATCAAAGATCGGATCATCCTCTCATGAGGTACAAGTACCCAAATATTTAAAGAAGTCGATCAACAATTACCAAATTTCCTGGCGAATTTTCATATTGTTGATTTGGACGACTTGCACTTGGGAGATTATTCATACAGGCAGAGCTCAAAACTAACGAAAACTATGAAGAATAAGCTGCTTGTTTTTTGGAGAATCGCTTTATCATACATGGAATTACTGGCAAAATATTCGTATTGTTCGTCTACGTGGTAACTCACAAGCGTATTAAAATCAAGAGACCTATTTTCTACCACGAAAAATGTAAATCCAATAATACATAGTACATACATACATCCATATGTACGTAATGTAAGGGGTTGATTGAATTTGAGCCTGCGCTTTATTTGAAACTCAAATATTAGGGGTAAATAGTATTTATTAACATTGTGTTAAAAATTTACAGAGAAAAATTTAAAGAATTTAAAACTTATAGTAAAAGTGAAAAACTAAATAACATAATTACATATACACATACCTACATATATTTCATATCGACGAGCATATCAATACTTAAAAAGGGTATGTGAATTACAAATAAAATGGAAAATGATATGTATGTGGATATGTTTTTCAAAAGCAAGAAGCTTAATAAAGTTATGAGTGCATAAAAGTGTGTAATATTGTACACAAAATTTATCAGCGCCTTTGTTTATTCTGTATAAGAATTTCTTACCAATGCTAAGAAGAAAAAGAGGTGTACATATGTATGTATGTATATAAAGTATCTACATAGGATGTATGTACATATGTATGTATGCATATATGTACATACGTATATATGTACATAGCCGTAAGTGTTATAGATGTACATATGTATGTATGCAAATAGGTATACATATACGCGTGCATATATATAATAGATGTATGTATATACATATATATGTATGTACACGCACATAAGTATGTACAAACATATGCATGTACATGTATAATATACGTATGCATGTATTTGTATGTACATATACATATGTATATATACATATTGAAGAAATTTATTATTCGACATATTTTCATAATTATAAGTGAAATTTATTTGCTGGTGGTTAAGCGATGTCTATATGCATTTCATTGTTGCTTTAACAAATCGTCAGTAGACTTCAACCACACATTTTGAACAGTTACAAACCTCTTATCTTATGCACAAACTTCCAAAAACTATTTGAGAATTCACAAATAATAATATTTTTGAAAATCACAAAAGCAAAATAAGCGTATTAGGCTTAGAGACTTATACAAAACCCAGCAAATATTTTTTGGAAGTTTGTGCAGCATAAGATAAGAGGTTTGTGACTGTTCAGAATGTGTGGTGGAAGTCTACTGACGATTTGTTAAAGCAACAATGAAATGCATATAGACTGAACTGCTGAATAGATTCTAATGAAATTTAGAACATAGATAAATCTGTGTCTAAGAATTGACATAGGCTACGTACATTTTTAAGGGTAAAAAGCTATATTGGCTATGTTCATTTTTAAAACTAGGACAAAAAGGACGATAGGGGGAAATTTCTGCCACTCCGAAACGTTCAAACCGATTTTAATGATATCTAGAACATATATAGATCTGCATTTAAAAATGCGAAGAGGCTATGCTTATTTTCAAAAGTATGAGCAGGAGGGTGAAAAGGGGAAATTTCTGGCTCTCCGAAACAATCAAACCGATTTTAATGAAATTTATAACATAGATAGATCTGCATCTAAAAATCACAAAAATACCATAGTCACTTTAGGCGCCAATTTCACCAACTCTATTTAAATATTAATTTATATTTAAATGTCGATTTTCATTAATTTTTGTATGGAAAATGACTTTTAAGTATGAATTGGTATTTAAATAAGTTGGTGAAATTGGCTCTCAGTCTACTCATTTTCTTTCTGGATGCGAACTAAGTCGCGGGAAAATTCTATTAAATATATACATTTATATAAATATATACATATATATAAATATATACATAGATATATGTATATATATATATATATACAGTTTGTCAAAAAATGTTTTCAATGCTCAAAAGTTCTAGTAATTTTTCATTGAAACATGAATTACAACAACAAATAAAATCCTTTTTGTTTATTTTGCGAACACCGTTAGCTCTGCTTGCCTACGACAATATGGCGCCAAAGTTCTACAGTTATAAGCACTCATTAAAAAAAAAAGAGTAAACTATTTACGCTGTGTTACAAAAATGTTTTCGCTTTTTTATGAATTTTTTTTGCGTCTGAATTTTTTTTAAACATGATGTTGTATGCAAAATACTTTTTTTAGGGTACATTCATCAAATTTTTGTCTTGCCGACAAAAAGTAACGCTCGAAATGCATTTAACATAGTGCCTGGAAAACAGGCTAACAATAATATTATTCAATTAGTTTATTTAGATTATTACAAAGGAAAATCCTGCAAAGTAATTGGTGAAATATAAGGATAGTTTATTGTATCATTGGTCGTGCTGCAAAAGAAGGTAGTCTGCAACCAAAGCATTAGCCAGGCCGAAAAAAAGATTATTCGGCGTATTGAAACTAAAGTGATAAGAATTACTGTAGGTAAATCGCATTCCAGCACTAGAGGACTAGCGCAGCAAATCAGTAATGACTGCGGGGTAAATGTATCACATGAAAGTGTTCGAAACGTACCGAAAAATCATGAATATATCTCCAGAGATGCCAGAAAAAAATTTAAATTGACAGCTCAAAACATTGAAAATCGTCTGAAATTAGCTAATACCATATTTCTTTTCCTTTGGAGTACTGGGATAACGTAAGGTTTTGTGATGAAACATAGCTAATATTTTACTATAACAATGGACCACAAAAAGTTTGGCACAAGCCTCTGACGGCACTAGAAAATACAAATTTAATATCCATAGCAACGTTTTGAAAATTATCTGTCATGGTAAAATGTGGAGAGCGATTATCTGCAAGTGCTCGAAGATTAAATTTTTTTTTGACACAGGAAACCCGGTAACGCTTAATTATAAATTTTATCAAGACAACGACCCGAAGCAAAAAAAAAATCGTCTCTCTGTAGGACATGGTTGCTATATATATATACATATAACAACAGAAAAGTTATTGAAACTCCAGCACAAAGTACTGACTTGATCCCCATCGAAAATTTGTGGACTCACCTAAAGAAAAAACTCTAGGAAAAATAAGAAAAATAAAGTACAGTTAATAGGGCTTACAAAGGAAGTGTTGGAGAAAATAGCTAAATAATATATTATCAGGGATGTTCTGTAAACAGCACGTTTTGAAATCACCTAATTTCCAGGAAAGAACTTAATTAAAAAGGAGACTTGTTGCAGCTTTTTAATTGGTTTTAATGTTTTAGATGTTTAAGGTATTTTATACGAACTGACCTGCGAGTGCGCTAAGTCGTCCGATCAGCAGATCACTGTTTTTCGTTTTTAAAGCGCACGATTTCAAATCGCGCGGTTTACAGAACACCCCTGTATATAAGCTAATTCAAACTATGTCGAAACAAATGGTAATTGATGCTCAAGGAGGGCACACAAATTTATGTTAGGTTAGATTAGGAAATGTGGTACTATACCGCACTTGTGATTCCCTTCTGTTGCCCAAACAGTAATATTTACCCCCTTTTATAGCCAGAAGTGACCCTATTACCCGTCCTTGAGCCACCGAATTCCCATGATGAAGCCCCTGATGTCCTCTAGTTATATATATACATACATATATAAATGTATATATGTATAATTGGTTTTATGTCAATAAAATTTAAGCTATGGCCTCTGCCGGCTCTTAGTTTATACTGTTGCAAAGTTTGTATATTAAAAAATTTTGACAGGGAAGCGCACAGAATTCTATACTTTTTTTTGTAATATTTCTTTTTAGTGAATACCTATCATTTCGGGAACGTTTTTCAATGTTTGATAAAATGAACAAAAATAAAGTAAAGTACATAACTTAAGCATTGTTTAATAATATTACGTCTCTGTATTATATAAATAACTAGCTAAAGTATTTTTTTTTAATTGCTGCATAATCAATTTTTGGGGAAATTTGCCTCCCCCATCAATTTCCATTAGTAGACCTGTTCCATATGCAAAAATAATTTTGAATAATGTGATATGGGGTCGTCCATATATTACGTAAAGCTCTAAGGGGGAAATTACGATTTGTTATGGTCGGAGAAGGGGGTTTTTGAAAATGTTAAGTAACAGAAAAATTACTAATTTCGTACAAAAATACGTATGTTTTTCTCATTTATTTATTTAATTGATCATACGTGTTACCTACATACATATATTATGTATGTATGCATACATATGTACATGTACCGAATGTAAATTTTTGATATTCGCGAATTCGAATTATTGGACATCGTTAGAGTCATTTGATCTACCAAAACACCCCAACAATATGTATGTTTAAAGCCCTCTCGCTAAGTGCACCGGTTTAAAAATGTTCTCTTTTAGAAAATGAAATATTTTTCAACACGGCAACCTTTATTGATCCAAGATATAATTTTTTTTAGTTTCATGCACATTTTAGATTTATTTGAGGATGGCCAAACGGAGTTATCTTCAAGCTCTCGACTTCACTTATAGACACTAGTGAAAGCGACCGTGAGGATACTGCCAATTCTTATCTTGGTGTTTCAGTCATCAATACGGAAAACTGTAGCGCAGAATATTTGGCGAAAAAATGGATAAAAAAAAATAAAAATAAACTTCTTTTTTTAAATTATTACAAACTGATATTTGTGTGTTTTGAATTTATGAATTTCTTTATATATTTTTTAAAATGAATACGAATATTTAGAAATACATATTAATACATATATACAGTTTAGGAATAAGGTCTCCATAAAACCATAATTTTTGGAGTTTGACGACACTTGGGAAGAAATTAAATCATATTTGGAGTACGTTCATAAGTAAGCTAATTTAATTTTTGTCTACGCCCTGCGAGAGTCTAACAAATGAATTTAATACAATAAATTAAATTGAATTTTTTAATCAAAAACCTTTTAAACTATTTAATTCGATTTTTAACTCATTGTTACTTTATCCCTAAGGGGGGGAGGGGTTAATGGTTTTGTTACGATCTGTTACTTGGGGGAGGGAGGGTAAAAAATCGGGGAAAACAGCGTTACGTAATATGTGGATGGCCCCTAATCCTTGTTTTTTTTGCGGGCACATTTCGCTACACCAAGTTAAAAAAAATTATTGGTCATCTTCATATCAAAAGCTAAGTTGGAAAATTGGTCCACATATGACAAAGTTATTTGATATTCACTTTTTAAAGGCGGGAACTTTGCAGCCCAGTCCCAAATATTTCCAAAAAAAGCATTAGTGGAACTTTTCCATATGAAAAAAGAACTTTGGATGACAAAAATATTTGATTCTTAATTTTTGGGGTGGGAATTTTCTACCTCCCCCCCCCCGCCAATTTCCAAAAAAAAAACATATTACTAAACCTTTTCTATATGCAAAAAAATTTTAAAATTGGTTCACAATTTTTTTTTCATGCGTATATTTATTTATTGTATCTTCTAAAAATTAACTAACAATAAGTATTCAAATCTTAAATCTAGATATAATAATTAGGCCCAATCAGTGTCAGGCATAAACTTAGTGATAGTAATCAATAATATATAAATATCGTATTAAGCACAAAAATATTTTCAAGCTGTTTCATCTGGAGTGTTGAGTATTAGAGCCATAGTGTCCCTCTTTTTTAAGCGGATGTATCCAGTAAAATTCAAGATGTTACGAGCAAGGGGATTAGGATGTGTTTCGAGTTTTGTTAAGTATTTGCCAGCGTATTTTTTAATTTCTTCAGTCACTAGTGGCATATTTAAATCACGATGTAAATTTGAATTTTTGATGTACCATGGAGCCGATGTTATTAGTCTTAAAATCTTGTTTTCCCTTCGTTGGATTCTCTCTATATTGGAAGCTGAAGCAGTGCCCCACAGCTGTATTCCGTAGCACCATATTGGTTTTAAAAGCGACTTGTAGGAGAGTAGTAGGGAACTGGGGATTCGGCCGCAATTAAAATTGTTAAATTGTGGGCTGAAATTGTTAAATTGTGGCTGAAATTGTTAAATTGTGGGCTGAAATTGTTAAATTGTGGCTGAAATTGTTAAATTTTGGCTGAAATTTTAAAATTCTTGGAAATTTGTTTACATTAGGAGTTTTTTGTTTATATTAACTTTTTTTGTTTATATTAAGTATATGTATGTATGTATGTATGACCGTGGGAACTTGTGCGTGGAATATTTTGTGGGAATACATTAAGGGGGTTTATAGCTTTAAGATTTTTATATTTGTATGATTTTTCCTAATGCCGACGGGAAAACATGTTTATTTTTTTCGAATGCCGACGGGAAAACATGTTTATTTTTTTTCAAATGCCGACCGGAAAACATGTTTATTTTTTTCAAATGCCGACGTGAAAATCATGGAAATGATATTTCCTAATGCCAACGGAAAATTAGTGGGTGCGTCTTGCTGTAGGAATTGAAGTCTGGCTGTGATTGGTGGAGGGCGGGGTGTGTCTAGCTGTAGGAATTGAAGTCTGGCTGTGTTTGGTGGAGGACGGGGTTTGTCTAGATTGTGAGACCTTAAGGCTGACCGTGATTTGGGTAGGTGAGGGTGTTTTGTAATATGTAACCGCGGGAATTCGGTGAAGTTTATGCTTGTTGGAATTTAAACCAAGCTGTGCTCGTGGAGGGGCGGGATGTATTTGCGGTAGATCGACTGGTGTAGGGTGGGGAGTTGTTGTAATATGTATCCGTGGGAATCTGTGTACATGTATGTATGTATGTCTGTAAGAGTTTAAGGCTGTCTGTGATTTATCAAAGGTGAGGTGAGAGTGTTCATGTAATACGTATCCGTGGGAATCTGTGTATATGTATGTTCGTAGGAGTTTAAGGCTGATTGTGATTTGAGGTGGAGGAGGGTCTTGTTGTGATAGATAGATAGAATGTGCCTATGTGTATGTGTATGTATGTATGTATATGTAGCAGTTTAAGTCTATCCTTGATTTAAGGTACGCGGCGGGGTGTTATTGTAATATGTATCTATAGGAACTTGGGAGTTTATATGTTTGTAGAAATTTTTGTGCATGTATGTCAGTAGAAGTTTAAGGCTGATCGTGATTTGGATTGTTGAGATTGATCGATTGTATGTGACCTTTAGAATTTGTGTATGTATATCTGTAGAAAATTTAAGGCTTATCATGATTTATGAGGGGCGAAGTGTTCATTAAATATATCATGATTACTGAGAGGTGAGGTGAAGGTGTTCATGTATATGTATACGTATTTGTGTGTGTGTATGTCTATATGAGTTTAAGGCTGATCGTGATTTAGGTTGTGAGATTGATAGATTGTATGTTACCTTGAGATTTTGTGTATGTATATCTGTAAGAACTTTAGGCTGACTGTGATTTGTGAGGGGAGGGGCGTTGTTGAAATAGGTGTAATTTTTCGTAGATGAATTTTAGTATGTGTGTGTGTATGTGATTTTCTCATCATAGTATTTATATGTACGTAGAAATAAATTGTTTCTCATATGAACATTTTTTGCTAGAAAATATTATCATATATCTGAACTTCCCTAATCCTAGTATGTTTTTCATATTGGAGGATGAGATTGCTTTATATTTTATCAAGCTTAAATTTGTCCAGTGTTAAAGTCTGTCGGTCAGAAATTTGTTTATATTTGTATAAATATTAATTTCAGATTTTGCAAAATTCTTGTGTACAATCGTGATGATTTTTTTTGTGTGTGCATGTGTGTATGCGCGATAGAGTTTGACTGGTCTCTGATAAGTTTGTTTATTTAAGTACATTTGTCTTCTTCGACTTTCGTCTTCAAGCGTCAATAGCTTGGAGAACGGTTTGTATGTTTTCATGATGTAGATATGTAAGTGTGATTGTTAAAATCCAATAAATACTTGAGCATGGGTAAGAAATTTGATAATATGTGTACATACATATGTACATATGGATCTACAAATTGATTTTATGTATGTATGTATGTACATACAAATAAGTCTGGGGCTCCCTGTTTAAATACATTTTTTTTTGTCATGTGCGGTCTTTTGTTGTTGCTGTTGTAAATATTCGCCAGATCTTTTGTGTATAGATGTGAAATATCTCCATAGTTTTTTTATTTGAAATTAAAAAAACGTTCTTTTAATTTTTAGATGTATTTTCTTAAAAGTTTGCGAGGAGTTTCTGTTTTAAGTAAAATTGAATTCCTCTCTAGTTGTAGTAACTATAGTATAAATATTTAATATATTTTATTTCCATTTGTTTAAAGTTGATGTAGCCTAATGTGTTAACTCTTCGTCAACATTAGAAATTTTTCGGTGTAAAATTTTTTCCAACTATCATCTTTTTTCTTCACCTTTTTCATATATTTTAGAACATCTTGCATTGGCTTTAAAAAATGACAAACGCTTTGAAATGAAACTGATTCAGCAGTCCAGCTTAGGTGATGATAGTTTTTTTGTTAACCACTTTGCTTCTCTCTCTCTCCTTTTTTTATTGATAAACATTTAAAATCAAATGCTGGTTTTATAATGAAATTGTTATACTCATTATTGTTAAAAACATCCGCTACTTCTTTTTGTAATGAAAATCATTCGAAACCTTACTCGTATATTAAAACCATTTCTTCATTCATATTACTTAATTTATAAGACTTTCAGGACTTTCTATTATTCGATCATCAGTAAAAATGCAGTAGCTGAGGTCCTTGCTTACTGTTTCATATTAAATTTCTATATCAATTGAGCCGCTATTGAATAAAAGGAACTTTTATCTTAAACTTTAGTGCATTTGGAAGTGCTTGAAATTCTTTCATATAATAGCTTTGTTGGAATCTTAGATAAGAGTACATATAATATAGAATTGCATAACGTTTATTTTTAATTTTTATGTTAAGATCATCATCATTTGGATATGAGACTGAATTTAAATGTACTTTTAAATTAGTTAAATCATAATGAGGAAACTTGTTTTCTTCTTGAATAGCGATCAACAGAAAACGAAATCGTTTTCTTACAATTTAGGTCTGGCCTCTCAACGGTTCCTCTAGTATACAAGATGACTTTCTATGTCAACATATCTGTCTACTCTTTGTCAGCGTTAAGGGACAATTAAATGTTAAAATTTTTAATTCCTCAAATTGTGTTACTTCATACTGATAATATATTTTCATTAATAAGGTATATGTTTATCTTATGAAGGTTACTCGCCTATGGCTTTTATTTGATGTTCTAGATGATTTTTTTTCTCATTTTATTAAATTTCAGCGTATTGTGTATATATTTCTGATATTTTTAAGCGCGCTTTATTTACCTGTCAGACAAAGTGTACGTATAAGTTGATCACTCAGTCTCTCTTTTTATTAATTTTTTTCTTTTAATGTATCACTACTATTTTTTCAGATTTTACTACTTGAAAAAGAGAATATTTATGTAATTTTTAAATGTATTCATATATACATATAGGTAAATATATGTGTATATGTATAGAGAAATTACTTTATCTACAAAGAAATACATGTTTAATAATCAACTATTCTAGAAAATCGATCTCAAATAACGCAGTTACCTCCACCATCAATTCACCGTCGGTGTTTTTATAGTGTCAGAAACACTAGAATATCTATGTTTGAGAGAATTTTTACATCGAGTTTTTCTACATGAGGTTTGCTGGTTGACATCCTTGAAGTTATTGTTGACGTAGGCTGGGTTGTATCACATTCAGATGTAATCATTTCCTACTTAAAAAAGGTCCTCATTACTATCAACTATATCTGTATACATTTCGTTCATGAGTTGGGTTGATCCAGATACAATTGCCTCTACAGATTAATGATTAGAAACAAGTTTCTCATCACCTTCTAACAGATTTATATATTTTGCTAGCATGCATGCCTGAGCATGCTTCTATCGATAGTGACGCGAGAGTCCGACATGTAGTGGTGTTTCAATTAAAAATCTATACTATTAGATTTTACGATTTCGCTCTTTTTATTCTTTTACAAAGTAGATACATATTTATGTATTTCATTTAGCACAGAGTCATAAAATTTCTTTGCTTACAAAATTGTGTGACATTCTTTTAAATTTGCATGCTTAGGCATGCTTTCAATATTTTTTCTGTAAATTTATTTGATACTCATACAGATACAGATATAAAGTAAGATCTGCTTACATTGCATTTTACAATTTATGTATGCTTCAGCATGATTCCAGTTGAAGTCCATATTTATTCAGTAAGTTTGTTTGATACTAATTCATACACATATACATTCTTAAAGATTGGAAATCTAAGTCCAATTTATGTAGTTTATCTATATTTTCTAAAGATTTGATAGCTATAGAAATTAATAGAGTAAAGATCTATTATAATAGCCCATGGGCATATTTTAAAATTTCGCTTGCTAGAGCTTTCGAAATGGAAAATGTACAATTTTCACTATAAAAAGTGATAATATTAGGTGTTACTGAATATTACACTGTGTTGTAATTTATTTTGAACACTTAAGTTTTCACAATATTTCATACAGGCCAACAAGTTTAGAGAATTTCCACTATATTAAGTTAATTATCTTTCTTAAGACCTATCATTCCTAATCATTCCTTCAAAAATACAAACCAAACTAGATTTTTCCTGTTTAATTTTATTTTTTACTTTCATTAAATTTCAACATTTTGTTCATCTTCAAATTATTATATTTAGCAGCTTTTTCTCATTTGTTGAGTTAACTTTAATCGGAAACATTTAAATAGTGAGATGAACTTTTATATTGTATGCGAGTACATTAAGTAATTCTTTGGATATTTCATTTATATGAACCATCATCACATAATTCCTTTGGATGATCTATTAAATCATTCTACTATTGATGCTTTCATATTAAGTAATGTTTAATATTCTACATATGCATGAATTTTCCAGTGTCTATTAAAAAATTCTTTACAATCATCCATTTGTAAGCTTTTTGGTACTCATAACATTTCAAAAATATTTTCCACAGCCTAGGTTTTTTCGAATGCAACTTTTATTTTCAACGGTATTGACCATAGAAACTTTGTGAATGAATCATTTACAGTCTACAATAATCAATAATTTCTATTTTCTGTAGAATAGTTTCCCATTTCACCTAAATCAGCTCCATAAAAGATCAACTATTCCTTTCATTACATATCTACAATGCACAAAAAATTTTCGAGATTTATTATAGAGTTCGTGTACTAAATTTCTTTTTAAAGACATTGAGTTATTTTAAAGATTTTTTGGAGAGTGTTGTGATCTACTTGATGCACTTTCAGCTATTTATACTATCATGTAGTTCATTTTCCAATCTATAAATTTTATCGTTCAGCTGTTCAATTTGTTTTTTCAAAAGATGATTTGATTTTTAGTATGTATTTTATCAATTTTATAACTATCTTCTATCTCTAATTGTATTTCACGTTGTACTCTATCAATTTGCATTTTAATATATTCTTGAATTATATTAATTCCTTAAGCTATATTATTAATTTGTCCTATAGTTTATCGTTTGGAGTTTCCAGAAACAATTTACTGATAACATCATTCTCTGCCAGTGAATGATGATGATGATTAGTAGAAATTATATATTTTATATAGTTTTCAACATCAAATTTTTCATAGTATTTCCATGTTATATTATCAACCATTAAAGAAAATAAAGCTACTATTAGGGCCTATATTTGACCATCAACTTGTATTTTATCTTCATTTAGTTTTAGGTTACTATCACCAAACTTTCATTCATTATTCAAATCTTGATGTGGGCCATAGTTTGTATCTAATTCAATTCTTCCTTCCAAGACTGATAAATGAGTATAAGTGTCTTCAGAATTGGAAGTCTATGAGTAAAAATCATCTTTATCATCCTCATCATCATTCTCAGTATTAGCATCATTAAATAAGATGATATCATCAAATATTGCTCCTTCTGAAAGTTTCTTTGGTGTACTTGTCTCTATATTGACTGATGGCTTTAAACTTATATTATTTTCAGCTTCTATCTTGATTTTACTTTCTTCTTTCTTGTGAATTCTTTCAATATTTCTAGAACTATTTATGAATTCTTTGAGAGGTTCTGTTATAGGTTTAAATGTATCTTTTATTGCTGACATGTATCTATTTCACCAGTTTTTATACTACGAAGCTTTTTCTTCAAGACATTTCTTGTCAACACCAACTGTTTTAAAATTTTCTCATCCATGTTTAATAATAGTAAATAACAGGTATCAGCTATTAGATCAGGTATCAGCTATCAGATCAGGTTATCAGGTAACTGGTCTGGTTTTCAGATCAGCTTATCAGGACCTGGTCTGTTTTTCAGATCAGCTTATCATGACCTGGTCTGGTTTTCAGATCAGCTTATCAGGACCTGATCTGGTTTTCAGATCAGCTTAATAGGACCTGGTCTGGTTTTCAGATCAGCTTATCAGGACCTGGTCTGGTTTTCAGATCAGCTTATCAGGACCTGGTCTGGTTTTCAGATCAGCTTTTCAGGACCTGGTCTGGTTTTCAGATCAGCTTATCAGGACCTGGTATGGTTTTCAGATCAGCTTATCTGATTCAGATTGGGTTATCAGTTTACAAGTAGCTGCCCATTTATAACATTTAGATGAATGCAGTTTAAGGTCAGATGAAAAAACGAAAAAGTAAACTTTTATGTAGTCAAATTCTCTTTTTTTCTATAACGATCATCGTTCAATTCAATATCGTTGCTTATAATCAAAATCCATATTTATCCTTCCAACATGCTTTATATTTGTCTCATCTTACTTAAAAATTATAATTACATTATGATTATCTATTATCAAATGTTTGGTGATTCTGGTATAAGTTTGACATCAGCAGAATGCATCAACATTCTTATCTCACTCCATACAAAAATATGTTTCTCACATCTAACATCGTTAAATATCATATCGGAATTACTTTTAGCTTTGTTAGGAGTTATTTTTTTTACAATTTGACAGACCAACTATTTTTGCGCAAATAAAATTTGATAGAGGGGGAACTATGACTTGTTTTTGAACTAACGTTTGATGAATCATCAAAATTTTGTACCATCCTATTTTTAGGTTGTTTCACTAACCACATTTGTGTAACTAAATGCATTTTATAAATATTATCTCTTATTACAAAAATAAAATAATACAGCTATACGATATCAGAAAATATTTTCTGATATCGTGTAGCTGCATTATTTTATTTATTTAATAAGAGATAATGATGTATACTCACATTCAAAACAACATAAAACTATCATTTGTTTTGATTATGAGTATACGTCAATATTTATGAAATGGAATTAGTTACACAAATGTGGTTAGTGAAACAAAGTATATTTTAACAGCCTTATTTATAAAAATTATTAAGACTTTATAAAGGCTTTTTTAGAAAATTTTTTATGAAAATTTGTCTAAAAAAACCTTTATAAAGTCTTAATAATTTTTATAAATAAGACTGTAAGAGTTTAAAATCAGTATTTTTTATGATAATACTGGTTTTAAACTCTTAAAATATACTTTGTTTTGACTATGAGTAGGGACCATTATCTCTTATATAGGAAAAATAAAATAATATAGCAATACGATACCAGAAAATATTTTCTGGTGTCGTATAGCTGTATTATTTTATTTTTCCTATATAAGAGACAATATTTATGAAACACATTTCATAAATATTGGTGCATACTCATAGTCAAAACAACCTAAAAATAGGATGGTACGAAATTTTGATGATTCATCAAACGTTAGTTCAAAAACAAGTCATAGTTCCCCCTCTATCAAATTTTATTTGCGCAAAAATAGTTGGTCTGTCAAATTGTAAAAAAAATAAAAAATAATATGTTATGATTGGCTTGCTAAAAAGTCTTAATGAACTAAAATTTTAAAACATCTACATATTAATACTCAAAATCTCTCTATAAACCCAAATATGGATACTTAAAGATATTACATAATTTCATTAATTAAAGGAATGGGATAATACACATTTACAGATACTGAATCTGTTATTTCTCCTAACAAAGCTAAAAGTAATTCCGATATGATATTTAACGATGTTAGATGTGAGAAACATATTTTTGTATGGAGTGAGATAAGAATGTTGATGCATTCTGCTGATGTCAAACTTATACCAGAATCACCAAACATTTGATACTAGATAATCATGATGTAATTATAATTTTTAAGTAAGATGAGACAAATATAAAGCATGTTGGAAGGATAAATATGGATTTTGATAATAAGCAACGATATTGAATTGAACGATGATCGTTATAGAAAAAAAAAGAATTTGACTACATAAAATTTTACTTTTTCGTTTTTCATCTGACCTTAAACTGCATTCATCTAAATGTTATAAATGGGCAGCTACCTGTAAACTGATAACCCAATCTGAATCAGATAAGCTGATCTGAAAACCATACCAGGTCCTGATAAGCTGATCTGAAAACCAGACCAGGTCCTGAAAAGCTGATCTGAAAACCAGACCAGGTCCTGATAAGCTGATCTGAAAACCAGACCAGGTCCTGATAAGCTGATCTGAAAACCAGACCAGGTCCTATTAAGCTGATCTGAAAACCAGATCAGGTCCTGATAAACTGATCTGAAAACCAGACCAGGTCATGATAAGCTGATCTGAAAAACAGACCAGGTCCTGATAAGCTGATCTGAAAACCAGACCAGTTACCTGATAACCTGATCTGATAGCTGATACCTGATCTAATAGCTGATACCTGTTATTTACTATTATTAAACATGGATGAGAAAATTTTAAAACAGTTGGTGTTGACAAGAAATGTCTTGAAGAAAAAGCTTCGTAGTATAAAAACTGGTGAAATAGATACATGTCAGCAATAAAAGATACATTTAAACCTATAACAGAACCTCTCAAAGAATTCATAAATAGTTCTAGAAATATTGAAAGAATTCACAAGAAAGAAGAAAGTAAAATCAAGATAGAAGCTGAAAATAATATAAGTTTAAAGCCATCAGTCAATATAGAGACAAGTACACCAAAGAAACTTTCAGAAGGAGCAATATTTGATGATATCATCTTATTTAATGATGCTAATACTGAGAATGATGATGAGGATGATAAAGATGATTTTTACTCATAGACTTCCAATTCTGAAGACACTTATACTCATTTATCAGTCTTGGAAGGAAGAATTGAATTAGATACAAACTATGGCCCACATCAAGATTTGAATAATGAATAAAAGTTTGGTTATAGTAACCTAAAACTAAATGAAGATAAAATACAAGTTGATGGTCAAATATAGGCCCTAATAGTAGCTTTATTTTCTTTAATGGTTGATAATATAACATGGAAATACTATGAAAAATTTGATGTTGAAAACTATATAAAATATATAATTTCTACTAATCATCATCATCATTCACTGACAGAGAATGATGTTATCAGTAAATTGTTTCTGGAAACTCCAAACGATAAACTATAGGACAAATTAATAATATAGCTTAAGGAATTAATATAATTCAAGAATATATTAAAATGCAAATTGATAGAGTACAACGTGAAATACAATTAGAGATAGAAGATAGTTATAAAATTGATAAAATACATACTAAAAATCAAATCATCTTTTGAAAAAACAAATTGAACAGCTGAACGATAAAATTTATAGATTGGAAAATGAACTACATGATAGTATAAATAGCTGAAAGTGCATCAAGTAGATCACAACACTCTCCAAAAAATCTTTAAAATAACTCAATGTCTTTAAAAAGAAATTTAGTACACGAACTCTATAATAAATCTCGAAAATTTTTTGTGCATTGTAGATATGTAATGAAAGGAATAGTTGATCTTTTATGGAGCTGATTTAGGTGAAATGGGAAACTATTCTACAGAAAATAGAAATTATTGATTATTGTAGACTGTAAATGATTCATTCACAAAGTTTCTATGGTCAATACCGTTGAAAATAAAAGTTGCATTCGAAAAAACCTAGGCTGTGGAAAATATTTTTGAAATGTTATGAGTACCAAAAAGCTTACAAATGGATGATTGTAAAGAATTTTTTAATAGACACTGGAAAATTCATGCATATGTAGAATATTAAACATTACTTAATATGAAAGCATCAATAGTAGAATGATTTAATAGATCATCCAAAGGAATTATGTGATGATGGTTCATATAAATGAAATATCCAAAGAATTACTTAATGTACTCGCATACAATATAAAAGTTCATCTCACTATTTAAATGTTTCCGATTAAAGTTAACTCAACAAATGAGAAAAAGCTGCTAAATATAATAATTTGAAGATGAACAAAATGTTGAAATTTAATGAAAGTAAAAAATAAAATTAAACAGGAAAAATCTAGTTTGGTTTGTATTTTTGAAGGAATGATTAGGAATGATAGGTCTTAAGAAAGATAATTAACTTAATATAGTGGAAATTCTCTAAACTTGTTGGCCTGTATGAAATATTGTGAAAACTTAAGTGTTCAAAATAAATTACAACACAGTGTAATATTCAGTAACACCTAATATTATCACTTTTTATAGTGAAAATTGTACATTTTCCATTTCGAAAGCTCTAGCAAGCGAAATTTTAAAATATGCCCATGGGCTATTATAATAGATCTTTACTCTATTAATTTCTATAGCTATCAAATCTTTAGAAAATATAGATAAACTACATAAATTGGACTTAGATTTCCAATCTTTAAGAATGTATATGTGTATGAATTAGTATCAAACAAACTTACTGAATAAATATGGACTTCAACTGGAATCATGCTGAAGCATACATAAATTGTAAAATGCAATGTAAGCAGATCTTACTTTATATCTGTATCTGTATGAGTATCAAATAAATTTACAGAAAAAATATTGAAAGCATGCCTAAGCATGCAAATTTAAAAGAATGTCACACAATTTTGTAAGCAAAGAAATTTTATGACTCTGTGCTAAATGAAATACATAAATATGTATCTACTTTGTAAAAGAATAAAAAGAGCGAAATCGTAAAATCTAATAGTATAGATTTTTAATTGAAACACCACTACATGTCGGACTCTCGCGTCACTATCGATAGAAGCATGCTCAGGCATGCATGCTAGCAAAATATATAAATCTGTTAGAAGGTGATGAGAAACTTGTTTCTAATCATTAATCTGTAGAGGCAATTGTATCTGGATCAACCCAACTCATGAACGAAATGTATACAGATATAGTTGATAGTAATGAGGACCTTTTTTAAGTAGGAAATGATTACATCTGAATGTGATACAACCCAGCCTACGTCAACAATAACTTCAAGGATGTCAACCAGCAAACCTCATGTAGAAAAACTCGATGTAAAAATTCTCTCAAACATAGATATTCTAGTGTTTCTGACACTATAAAAACACCGACGGTGAATTGATGGTGGAGGTAACTGCGTTATTTGAGATCGATTTTCTAGAATAGTTGATTATTAAACATGTATTTCTTTGTAGATAAAGTAATTTCTCTATACATATACACATATATTTACCTATATGTATATATGAATACATTTAAAAATTACATAAATATTCTCTTTTTCAAGTAGTAAAATCTGAAAAAATAGTAGTGATACATTAAAAGAAAAAAATTAATAAAAAGAGAGACTGAGTGATCAACTTATACGTACACTTTGTCTGACAGGTAAATAAAGCGCGCTTAAAAATATCAGAAATATATACACAATACGCTGAAATTTAATAAAATGAGAAAAAAAATCATCTAGAACATCAAATAAAAGCCATAGGCGAGTAACCTTCATAAGATAAACATATACCTTATTAATGAAAATATATTATCAGTATGAAGTAACACAATTTGAGGAATTAAAAATTTTAACATTTAATTGTCCCTTAACGCTGACAAAGAGTAGACAGATATGTTGACATAGAAAGTCATCTTGTATACTAGAGGAACCGTTGAGAGGCCAGACCTAAATTGTAAGAAAACGATTTCGTTTTCTGTTGATCGCTATTCAAGAAGAAAACAAGTTTCCTCATTATGATTTAACTAATTTAAAAGTACATTTAAATTCAGTCTCATATCCAAATGATGATGATCTTAACATAAAAATTAAAAATAAACGTTATGCAATTCTATATTATATGTACTCTTATCTAAGATTCCAACAAAGCTATTATATGAAAGAATTTCAAGCACTTCCAAATGCACTAAAGTTTAAGATAAAAGTTCCTTTTATTCAATAGCGGCTCAATTGATATAGAAATTTAATATGAAACAGTAAGCAAGGACCTCAGCTACTGCATTTTTACTGATGATCGAATAATAGAAAGTCCTGAAAGTCTTATAAATTAAGTAATATGAATGAAGAAATGGTTTTAATATACGAGTAAGGTTTCGAATGATTTTCATTACAAAAAGAAGTAGCGGATGTTTTTAACAATAATGAGTATAACAATTTCATTATAAAACCAGCATTTGATTTTAAATGTTTATCAATAAAAAAAGGAGAGAGAGAGAAGCAAAGTGGTTAACAAAAAAACTATCATCACCTAAGCTGGACTGCTGAATCAGTTTCATTTCAAAGCGTTTGTCATTTTTTAAAGCCAATGCAAGATGTTCTAAAATATATGAAAAAGGTGAAGAAAAAAGATGATAGTTGGAAAAAATTTTACACCGAAAAATTTCTAATGTTGACGAAGAGTTAACACATTAGGCTACATCAACTTTAAACAAATGGAAATAAAATATATTAAATATTTATACTATAGTTACTACAACTAGAGAGGAATTCAATTTTACTTAAAACAGAAACTCCTCGCAAACTTTTAAGAAAATACATCTAAAAATTAAAAGAACGTTTTTTTAATTTCAAATAAAAAAACTATGGAGATATTTCACATCTATACACAAAAGATCTGGCGAATATTTACAACAGCAACAACAAAAGACCGCACATGACAAAAAAAAATGTATTTAAACAGGGAGCCCCAGACTTATTTGTATGTACATACATACATACATAAAATCAATTTGTAGATCCATATGTACATATGTATGTACACATATTATCAAATTTCTTACCCATGCTCAAGTATTTATTGGATTTTAACAATCACACTTACATATCTACATCATGAAAACATACAAACCGTTCTCCAAGCTATTGACGCTTGAAGACGAAAGTCGAAGAAGACAAATGTACTTAAATAAACAAACTTATCAGAGACCAGTCAAACTCTATCGCGCATACACACATGCACACACAAAAAAAATCATCACGATTGTACACAAGAATTTTGCAAAATCTGAAATTAATATTTATACAAATATAAACAAATTTCTGACCGACAGACTTTAACACTGGACAAATTTAAGCTTGATAAAATATAAAGCAATCTCATCCTCCAATATGAAAAACATACTAGGATTAGGGAAGTTCAGATATATGATAATATTTTCTAGCAAAAAATGTTCATATGAGAAACAATTTATTTCTACGTACATATAAATACTATGATGAGAAAATCACATACACACACACATACTAAAATTCATCTACGAAAAATTACACCTATTTCAACAACGCCCCTCCCCTCACAAATCACAGTCAGCCTAAAGTTCTTACAGATATACATACACAAAATCTCAAGGTAACATACAATCTATCAATCTCACAACCTAAATCACGATCAGCCTTAAACTCATATAGACATACACACACACAAATACGTATACATATACATGAACACCTTCACCTCACCTCTCAGTAATCATGATATATTTAATGAACACTTCGCCCCTCATAAATCACGATAAGCCTTAAATTTTCTACAGATATACATACACAAATTCTAAAGGTCACATACAATCGATCAATCTCAACAATCCAAATCACGATCAGCCTTAAACTTCTACTGACATACATGCACAAAAATTTCTACAAACATATAAACTCCCAAGTTCCTATAGATACATATTACAATAACACCCCGCCGCGTACCTTAAATCAAGGATAGACTTAAACTGCTACATATACATACATACATACACATACACATAGGAACATTCTATCTATCTATCACAACAAGACCCTCCTCCACCTCAAATCACAATCAGCCTTAAACTCCTACGAACATACATATACACAGATTCCCACGGATACGTATTACATGAACACTCTCACCTCACCTTTGATAAATCACAGACAGCCTTAAACTCTTACAGACATACATACATACATGTACACAGATTCCCACGGATACATATTACAACAACTCCCCACCCTACACCAGTCGATCTACCGCAAATACATCCCGCCCCTCCACGAGCACAGCTTGGTTTAAATTCCAACAAGCATAAACTTCACCGAATTCCCGCGGTTACATATTACAAAACACCCTCACCTACCCAAATCACGGTCAGCCTTAAGGTCTCACAATCTAGACAAACCCCGTCCTCCACCAAACACAGCCAGACTTCAATTCCTACAGCTAGACACACCCCGCCCTCCACCAATCACAGCCAGACTTCAATTCCTACAGCAAGACGCACCCACTAATTTTCCGTTGGCATTAGGAAATATCATTTCCATGATTTTCACGTCGGCATTTGAAAAAAATAAACATGTTTTCCGGTCGGCATTTGAAAAAAATAAACATGTTTTCCCGTCGGCATTCGAAAAAAATAAACATGTTTTCCCGTCGGCATTAGGAAAAATCATACAAATATAAAAATCTTAAAGCTATAAACCCCCTTAATGTATTCCCACAAAATATTCCACGCACAAGTTCCCACGGTCATACATACATACATACATACATACATATACTTAATATAAACAAAAAAAGTTAATATAAACAAAAAACTCCTAATGTAAACAAATTTCCAAGAATTTTAAAATTTCAGCCAAAATTTAACAATTTCAGCCACAATTTAACAATTTCAGCCCACAATTTAACAATTTCAGCCACAATTTAACAATTTCAGCCCACAATTTAACAATTTTAATTGCGGCCGAATCCCCAGTTCCCTACTACTTAGGAGCCCTAACCACTATTAATTCGTATACCAAGCATTTTTGGACAACTCATCATTCAAAGCTAGATGTTTCAAAATATAATATTGACTGCGACTCAAACGTTTAATTTTCTGGACAATTGTTTTATTATCCTTAAATCTATAAAAAAATTTACTTAGGCTAAATGTTTTAAAACAAAAACAAAAAATAAAGTTCACTATTTTTATAAATACATATTTGACCACTATTAATTCGTACTTGGGTGCCCCTGTGGCTGAGTGGTAGCGATGCTAACCTCTCAGTCCAGAGGTCATGGGTTCGATTCCCGCCATAGACCCTGGGTGTTTTCTGCAGACAAGCTAATCGCTTTGCGGGGTTGTGTTTGTTAAAAAAAAAAAAAAAAAAAAAAACTTCTTCCATTGGTGTGGATAATACTCTAGTCGTAATATGGCATTAAAAATAAATAGAAGGATTCTAATTGCAATACGAGGCAAATTCATCAGAATCTTGTTACTAATTCCATCCATACCTGGATCTTTCTTCGGGTTGAGTTCAGTAATTAGTTTCTGTACGTCACGTATCTTAAACTTTAAGGGTCGAGGGGTAGAGCAACTACACTCGGTAAATCAACAGCATCAGTACATGTGTTTGGGGTAAACACGGATTTTAAATGCTTTGCAAACAAGTTACCTGTTTCAGTACCACTTCTTGCCCAACCACCGGTAGATTTGCGCAGAGGTGGTTTAAACTCAATGGGTGTTTTAAGCTTTCTCGCAGCGCGCCATAAGGAGTAATTAGATGCTGCAGTGACATCGAGATTTTCCAGATAATTTTTAAGAAAGGCAGTTTTATCATATGCAAGCAACTCTTGGAGTCGTTTAGTGGACTCTTTAAATCTGATTTTATGCTGGGACGATCTGTGTTGTTGCCATTCCCTTCTAGCTTTTCTCTTTTTACATACAAGACGTTCAATATCCGTAGAATAAATTCTATTAAACCCAGTCTGCGGATGGGAGGTGGTTGCATGTTCAGCAGCCTGCTTAATATTTTCGTTAAGATTGGCAATGTTAGATTCAATATCATCGTGTCTTCTTAGCGTAATGTTTTCTGTGCAATGACTACTAAGATATTTTTTGAATCCCAACCAATTAACACGATTGATTATCTTCACATATGGGTGAGGTGAAACACTTCTTAGTGGGTTACAGATTGTAACGATAGTGGGAGAGTGATCGGAGGAGAGATCTAAAGAAGCTTCAACATGAACTAAATCCATTTTTTCATGACGCCAAAATCTATAACATCTGGGAAATTTTGTATGTCAGTAGGCCAGTAAGTGGGCTCCCCACTCGAAATGACGTCCATGCCCATTTTCGAAATTTGTAGAAGTAAACAATTTTACAAAATTAAATGAAAGAATTTGATGTGTTGAATTAAAATCCATAATGCGAATAAGCTTATTACTATTAAGAAGGTGATTAAAAATTGTTTTCAAATGATTTCAGAAGTCATTTGATTTCATTTCATTAAAAAATATTCAGCCCAATCATGAATATTCCCCCGGAATTCATTTCTCACGGAAAATAATTTTCTCGAGAAGCTCGTTGTTTTGCTTGTTTGTTGACATTTTGTTTCTCCCTTTTTTTTGAGTGAGAGAGTAAACAAAATTATTAACATTCATCAACTTGAAAAAATATATAAAAAAAGTTTATAAATGATTTAATAATGATAATGCCCAAAATTATTTTTGATTTTCCAAATACAAGAACTATAAAATACAAGTTTATGTACATAAAGTTTGTTTTAATGGAGTATTAACTATGTTTTTATGTAAACTCCCTTCTGTTTAGCAAAGGAAATATTTGTAGTGAAAAAAGCAAGTTAAACTACGTTCATGATACCTACTTTTTTCCCGGGGAGTTTTTTTTATTCCTGCATTTGGTAAAAAAAGGGAAAAAGCAAATTCATAATAGGAGAAAAGGGAAAAGTGAAAAAACTCGTGCGGAATTTTGTTTATTTACAAAAATTGTACAGCGAATGAGGTTACAAAGTGTAAAACGAAAATACCCTAAAAAATGCCACCACGAAAGAAACTTTTAAGAAGACGTAGTGACAGCCAATGGAATATGTAAAAGAATCCCAAAAAGTATGTTTATTAAAAAAGGGTCTTTGCGGATTGAAACAAGCTCCAAGATATTTTAATAAAAAGTTTTGTGAAATACTTCACAAATTTTGTATGAAAATCAGCGATTCTGATAAATGTGTTTTTAACAACCACCCAAGGCGAATTCAATATCAGGTGACCTTATCACTACAACAATACAACTACACAAAAAACAACATGTAGTTTGCTAAGCTACAAAACCAATCTGTCAGAAGATTTCTAACCGAATTTTGACATTTTGGATCAAATTGCTTAATTTGGCATCAACAGTTGATAATCAGCCGGGCGGAAAAGGTCACCTGATACCGAATTCGCATGCAACCACCATGCATTGCGTCGTTAATGATGTATGTATGTAACCACGTATGCATATACACATGCATGTACATAGTTACCACATGAATTAATTGCGCACTTAGTAAACAACATTTTAGATGATGATGAGATTGTCTAGACTTTGCTGGAACATTCTAGTGACCTTGTGCGAAGTATAAAAAGGGGGCAAGTCAGTTGATAATTAAGTTGTGAGTTGATAACAGTCTGTGTAGGCGATACAGTAGTGAGTTGATAGTTGAGTCTGTGCTTTACAATACGTGAGTTGGTAATTGAAGAGACTATAATGACAGTTAAAGTCTTATGAGAATCAAAATAATACGAGTTAAGGGAAATCAATTTTTTTCTAGTTATTTTTTATATATTTTGTTTATTTATAGAATCCATTACTGGATGTCCACGCCTGTTGAATTTACATCATGACGAATGAGAAACTTCATATAAAAAAACTGTGCTTTTTATACTGGGTTTGTCATGATACCGACATCGACTTACAACTATACATTTTTTTCATATTTCTATGTTTTTTGGAATAGTGCGAGGTCCCAAAAATAAGACAAACTGTACCTATCTGCCAATCGTAATGCAATTTTTGAGATATTACGACGTTTTTGAAATAAAAGTGCTTAATTTGGATATTATTCTTAATTTTTCCTTATAATACTTTTGTTGTTACCCAATGGGCGACTAATTGTATACATAAATTGGTTTTTGTGTTTTGTATAAGTCTCTGAACCTAGTCACTTATTCTATTGTGATTTTTAAAAATCTGTAATAAATTCTCAAATGATCTTTGAAAGTATTTACATAAGATAGGTGGTTTGAAACTTTTCACGAGTGTGGTTGAAATCTACGGAGAGTGTGGTTGAAATCTACGGATAATTTGGTAAAGGCAAAATGTATGCATATATTTTATATTAAAACTTCAAATTTAACATTTTTATGAGTCGAACTTGCACTGTATACAAATTTTACATAAATTATTTGTTTGAAAAAGTGCAAAATTTTTAGTCGTAATCGAGCGAATAATGGGTTCGATTACGAATAAAAGGTGCGATTAATCGCGATTTAGATTACGATTATAATCGCTGTGCAAACCTTATGCTATATCCCTGTTCCACACGTCTTAATTCAGCTGTGTGAAAGACAGAGGTAGTAGTAGTCTCTTTCTGTCTTTCTCCCAGCTGAATTATGACTTTGCAAAGTAAACTTTGCGTGTAGAAAACTGGTGCTAGATCATCTCAAAACGAATTTTTAATTGAAGGAATGTAAAATGTTTCTTGGTTTCCAAATTAAAATAATAAATTCTAACTGCCTTATTCATAAAAATATTTCAGGTTTATTAAGCATTTATTTGACATATTTGTATGAGAAATTTATCAAATAAACCTGTAATAAACCTGAAATATTTTTTATGAATTATAGCGTAATTCTATTTGAAATTTATTTGCTGTGGTTAAGCATTGTCTATATATTTCATTGTTGCTTAGCCAATCATCAGTAAGTTTGGAAGGGTGGTGCTATACCGCACCTCCACTCGGAGACCCAATTGGGTCCGTTGTGATAATCACCAGTAGACTTCAACCACATTTTGATTTGGCTAAGCATCAATGAAATATATAGACAATGCTTAACCACCAGCAAATTAATTTCAATTAAAATAAATAATTCTTCACATATTTCTTCATCAACGACAGTATATGAAGAAAATCATCAAACGGTTTTCTATGATAAACTGTAATCATGTATCTACGCCTTTTGAACCAGGGTGGATAAATCTTATCAATAATGAAGTAAATGAAAATTTCTCTTATAAAGAATTGATTGGCTCTTTCATATATTTACCAATTATAAGTAGACCAGACATTTCCTAGGCAGTTTATGTGTTAATTCGGTATATTGAGAATTCATGTCAAGTACATATCAATGCTGCAAAGAGTTCTAAGATATGTTAAAGGCACGATTAGTTATGGTTTGCTATATCGTCAGTCCATTATTGGTTTGACCCACCATTTTCAAAAAAATTAGTTAGGTATGGAGTATATACATACATATATTTCGAATATCTCCTTTCTGAATCCAAAACATGTTTCGCGAAATTAATTATGGTTTCAGAGATATTTAGCATTCATTTTGCTCCATTTCAAGGTTTAAAATAACGTGCATCACATATGATACACGGCCCAATATTCCAACTATTTATTATTTTTTTCAGTGTTGTGTTAGCACTGAAGTTAGTACGCGTGTAGAGTAAAATAACGGGATCCCATTTTTTCAATTGTCGTTGGCTTGCAGTACTAGATAGAAACTTTTCTTTGTTAAAGGAAATAAGACAAATTGTGTATCACATATAATGCGCAAGCGTATCAGTCATGACGCCGGTGCATCATATATGATACACTGGACAGTCAAAGGGTTAATACGTACATGCCACAGTTTGGCGTTTGGGTCAACTTCTTCATACAAAAAAATTCGAAGTAAAGTTGACTTGTTTTGCTTCATTTCTATAAGAAATGATCATGATACAATAATACAGGTAACCCAGAAGCGCCAGCTGATGTAGTTTGTTTCGTGATGTGATCTGCCAGTTACGTTACGTTACGTTACGTTTTACCGATACAGTGCCTATTAAACTGTAACAGTGCCGATTAAACTGTACTAATACAAACCAGCTTTGCAAATACAAGACAAGCAATCATGTTTTACCAATCCACGCCCATGGTGCGTCTTAAAACTGTACTAATACAAATAAAGCTTTGCAAACACAAAAGAAAACGGAAGTACATGTCTCTTGTTTTCTCTCTGTTTTTTGACAGTTGTCATCACAAAACAGCAACAAAAAGCCCTTTTCTTTTATTTATTGTACATTTGTTGTAGATTCGCGGCTACCTGTATTATTGTGTCATGAAATGAATAATAATAAAAAAGGTACCGTAAGAAAAATTCAACGGCGCCCATTAAATGTTTTAATTTAAACTTATTAAACACTAAAATAAAATAAAAGAAACCATAATTATGTACATATATTTTCAGTACAACAGAAATCATTTAATTGCTCTATTTACACAGAAAAAAATAGACAAGAATTATGTTCAACAAAACCATGTTATTGAAAACAAATTTTAATTTCAACAATATTTGTCATTAATTTAATACAATATTTTACAATACCGCGCATTTTAAAATATCATTTAATTTAATTTCTTTGTGTTGGTGATTATCTTGCTTGTTGATTGACCCAACGCGGTCATGTGCTATTGTTGTTGTATTTTTTGATTGCTCGTGTTGTATACGTGTGAATTCCGACAAGAAGCCGGAAAACGTCGTGGATTGTTTTTTTTTCTCTCAACAAAGTTATTTTTAAATTATATCAACGCAAAGCGCACATGTATTCATTATTTGCATAATTAAAACGATTTGCTCTTTAGCTGAGTGATAACCACATTAGTCAGTAGTAGGGAAATGGGGGTTCTGGGACAATTAAAATTGTTAAATTGTGGGCTGAAATTGTTAAATTGTGGCTGAAATTGTTAAATTGTGGGCTGAAATTGTTAAATTGTGGCTGAAATTGTTAAATTGTGGCTGAAATTGTTAAATTTTGGCTGAAATTTTAAAATTCTTGGAAATTTGTGAAATTTGATACCTACGTGTGTGTGTCCGTCCGTCCGTCTGTGTTTTTTGTTTACATTAGGAGTTTTTTGTTTATATTAACTTTTTTTATTTATATTAAGTATATGTATGTATGTATGACCGTGGGAACTTGTGCGTGGAATATTTTGTGGGAATACATTAAGGGTGTTTATAGCTTTAAGATTTTTATATTTGTATGATTTTTCCTAATGCCGACGGGAAAACATCTTTATTTTTTCTAATGCCGACAGGAAAGTTATGATTGTTGTTAGACTGTGGAAATTTGTTGATGTCCGTGATTTGGGCAGGTGAGGTTTTTGTAACATGTAACCGTGGGAATTTGCGGGTGTATCTAGGCAGCCTGTGTTTGGTGGGGGCGGGTGTTGTTGTAATATGTATACGTGGGAATTTGTGTGCGGAATATTTTGTAGGAATACATTAAGGGGTTTATAGGTTTGAGGCTTTTATATGTGTATGATTTCCTGATGCCAACGGGAAAACATGTTTATTTTTTTCAAATGCCGACGGGAAAACATCTTTATTTTTTTCAAATGCCGACGGGAAAACATGTTTATTTTTTTCACATGCTGACGGGAAAATCATGGAAATGATTTTTCCTAATGCCGACGGAAAATTTGTGGGTGTGTCTAGCTGTAGGATTTGAAGTCTGGCTATGATTCTTGGAGGACGAGGTGTGTCTAGCTGTAGGAATTGAAGTCTGGCTGTGCTTGGTGGAGGGCGGGGTGTGTCTAGATTGTGAGACCTTAAGGCTGTCTGAGATTTATGAAAGGCGAGGTGAGAGTGTTCATGTAATACGTATCCGTGGGAATCTGTGTATATGTATGTTCGTAGGAGTTTAAGGCTGATTGTGATTTGAGGTGGGGGAGGGTGTCGGTGTGATAGATAGATAGAATGTGCCTATGTGTGTGTGTGTGTGTATGTATGTATATGTAGCAGTTTAAGTCTGGCCTTGATTTGAGGTAGACGGGCGGCGTTATTGTAATATGTATCTATAGGAATTTGGGAGTTTATATGTTTGTAGAAATTTTTGTGTATGTATGTCTGTAGAAGTTTAAGGCTGATCGTGATTTATGAGGGGTGAAGTGTTCATGAAATATATAACAGCGCAATTTGTGTGTATATCTGTAGGAGTTTAAGGCTGATCATGATTAATGAGAGGTGAGGTGAAGGTGTTAATGTATATGTATCCGTATTTGTGTGCATGTATGTCTATATGAGTTTAAGGCTGATCGTGATTTAAGTTGTTGAGATTGATAGATTGTATATTACCTTGTAATTTTGTGTATGTATATTTATAAGAACTTTAGGCTGAGTGTGATTTGTGAGGGGAGGGGCGTTGTTGAAATAGATGTAATTTTTCGTAGATGAATTTTAGTATGTGTATGTGTATGTGATTTTCTCACCATAGTATTTATATGTACGTAGAAATAAATTCTTTCTCATATGAACATTTTTTTTGCTAGAAAATATTATCATATATCTGAACTTCCCTAATCCTAGTATGTTTTTCATATTGGAGGATGAGATTGCTTTATATTTTATCAAGCTTAAATTTGTCCAGTGTTAAAGTCTGTCGGTCAGAAATTTGTTTATATTTGTATAAATATTAATTTCAGATTTTGCAAAATTCTTGCGTACGATCGTGGTGATTTTTGTGTGTGTGTGTGTGTATGCGCGATAGAGTTTGACTGGTCTGTGATAAGTTTGTTTATTTAAGTACATTTGTCTTCTTCGACTTTCGTCTTCAAGCGTCAATAGCTTGGAGAACGGTTTGTATGTTTTCATGATGTAGATATGTAAGTGCGATTGTTAAAATCCAATAAATACTTGAGCATGGGTAAGAAATTTGATAATATGTGTACATATGTACATATGGATCTACAAATTGATTTTATGTATGTATGTATGTACATACAAATAAGTCTGGAGCTCCCTGTTTAAATACATTTTTTTAATCATGTGCTGTTGTTGCTGTTGTAAATATTCGCGTGGTCTTTTGTGTATAGATGTGAAATATCTCGGTAGTTTTTTTATTTGAAATTAAAAAAACATTGTTTTCATTTTTAGATGTATTTACTTAAAAGTTTGTGAGGAGTTTCTGCTTTAAGTAAAATTGAATTCCTCTCTAGTTGTAGTAACTATAGTATAAATATTTAATATTTTTTATTTCCATTTGTTTAAAGTTGATGTAGCCTATATAGTCAATGTTAGAAATTTTTCGGTGTAAAATTTTTTCCAACTATCATCTTTTTTCTTCACCTTTTTCATATATTTAAACATCTTGCATTGGCTTTAAAAAATGACAAACGCTTTGAAATGAAACTGATCCAGCACTCCAGCTTAGGTGATGATAGTTTTTTGTTAACCACTTTGCTTCTCTTTCCTTTTTTATTGATAAGCATTTAAAATCAAATGGCGGTTTTATAATGAAATTGTTATACTCATTATTGTTAAAAAATCATTCGAAACCTTACTCGTCTATTAAAACCATTTTTTCATTCATATTACTTAATTTATAAGACTTTCAGGACTTTCTATTATTCGATCATCAGTAAAAATGCAGTAGCTGAGGTCCTTGCTTACTGTTTCATATTAAATTTCTATATCAATTGGGCCGCTATTGAATAAAAGGAACTTTTATCTTAAACTTTAATGCATTTGGAAGTGCTTGAGATTCTTTCATATAATAGCTTTGTTGGAATCTTAGATACGAGTACATATAATATAGAATTGCATAACGTTTATTTTTAATTTTTATGTTAAGATCATTATCATTTGGATATGTACTTTTAAATTAGTTAAATCATAATGAGGAAACTTGTTTTCTTCTTGAATAGCGATCAACAGAAAACGAAATCGTTTTCTTACAATTTAGGTCTGGTCTCTCAACGGTTCCTCTAGTATATAAGATGACTTTCTATGTCAACATATCTCTCTACTCTTTGTCAGCGTTAAGGGACAATTAAATGTTAAAATTTTAACTCCTCAAATTGTGTTACTTCATACTGATAATATGTTTTCATTAATAAGGTATATGTTTATATTATGAAGGTTACTCGCCTATGGCTTTTATTTGATGTTCTAGATGATTTTTTTTTCTCATTTTATTAAAGTTCAGCGTATTGTGCATATATTTCTGATATTTTTAAGCGCGCTTTATTTACCTGTCAGACAAAGTGTACGTATCAGTTGATCACTCAGTCTCTCTTTTTAATAATTTTTTTCTTTTAATATGCCACTTCTATTTTTTCAGATTTTACTACTTGAAAAAGAGAATATTTATGTAATTTTTAAATGTATTCATATATACATATAGGTAAATATATGTATATATGTATAGAGAAATTACTTTATCTACAAAGAAATACATGTTTAATAATCAACTATTCTAGAAAATCGATCTCAAATAACGCAGTTACCTCCACCATCAATTCACCGTCGGTGTTTTTATAGTGTCAGAAACACTAGAATATCTATGTTTGAGAGAATTTTTACATCGAGTTTTTCTACATGAGGTTTGCTGGTTGACATCCTTGAAGTTATTGTTGACGTAGGCTGGGTTGTATCACATTCAGATGTAATCATTTCCTACTTAAAAAATGTCCTCATTACTATCAACTATATCTGTATACATTTCGTTAATGAGTTGGGTTGATCCAGATACAATTGCTGTCTACAGATTAATGATTAGAAACAAGTTTCTCATCACCTTCTAACAGATTTATATATTTTGCTAGCATGCATGCCTTAGCATGCTTCTATCGATAGTGACGCGAGAGTCCGACATGTAGTGGTGTTTCAATTAAAAATCTATACTATTAGATTTTACGATTTCGCTCTTTTTATTCTTTTACAAAGTAGATACATATTTATGTATTTCATTTAGCACAGAGTCATAAAATTTCTTTGCTTACAAAATTGTGTGACATTCTTTTAAATTTGCATGCTTAGGCATGCTTTCAATATTTTTTCTGTAAATTTATTTGATACTCATACAGATACAGATATAAAGTAAGATCTGCTTACATTGCATTTTACAATTTATGTATGCTTCAGCATGATTCCAGTTGAAGTCCATATTTATTCAGTAAGTTTGTTTGATACTAATTCATACACATATACATTCTTAAAGATTGGAAATCTAAGTCCAATTTATGTAGTTTATCTATATTTTCTAAAGATTTGATAGCTATAGAAATTAATAGAGTAAAGATCTATTATAATAGCCCATGGGCATATTTTAAAATTTCGCTTGCTAGAGCTTTCGAAATGGAAAATGTACAATTTTCACTATAAAAAGTGATAATATTAGGTGTTACTGAATATTACACTGTGTTGTAATTTATTTTGAACACTTAAGTTTTCACAATATTTCATACAGGCCAACAAGTTTAGAGAATTTCCAGTATATTAAGTTAATTATCTTTCTTAAGACCTATCATTCCTTCAAAAATACAAACCAAACTAGATTTTTCCTGTTTAATTTTATTTTTTACTTTCATTAAATTTCAACATTTTGTTCATCTTCAAATTATTATATTTAGCAGCTTTTTCTCATTTGTTGAGTTAACTTTAATCGGAAACATTTAAATAGTGAGATGAACTTTTATATTGTATGCGAGTACATTAAGTAATTCTTTGTATATTTCATTTATATGAACCATCATCACATAATTCCTTTGGATGATCTATTAAATCATTCTACTATTGATGCTTTCATATTAAGTAATGTTTAATATTCTACATATGCATGAATTTTCCAGTGTCTATTAAAAAATTCTTTACAATCATCCATTTGTAAGCTTTTTGGTACTCATAACATTTCAAAAATATTTTCCACAGCCTAGGTTTTTTCGAATGCAACTTTTATTTTCAACGGTATTGACCATAGAAACTTTGTGAATGAATCATTTACAGTCTACAATAATCAATAATTTCTATTTTCTGTAGAATAGTTTCCCATTTTACCTAAATCAGCTCCATAAAAGATCAACTATTCCTTTCATTACATATCTACAATGCACAAAAAATTTTTCGAGATTTATTATAGAGTTCGTCTACTAAATTTCTTTTTAAAGACATTGAGTTATTTTAAAGATTTTTTGGAGAGTGTTGTGATCTACTTGATGCACTTTCAGCTATTTATACTATCATGTAGTTCATTTTCCAATCCATAAATTTTTTCGTTCAGCTGTTCAATTTGTTTTTTCAAAAGATGATTTGATTTTTAGTATGTATTTTATCAATTTTATAACTATCTTCTATCTCTAATTGTATTTCACGTTGTACTCTATCAATTTGCATTTTAATATATTCTTGAATTATATTAATTCCTTAAGCTATATTATTAATTTGTCCTATAGTTTATCGTTTGGAGTTTCCAGAAACAATTTACTGATAACATCATTCTCTGTCAGTGAATGATGATGATGATTAGTAGAAATTATATATTTTATATAGTTTTCAACATCAAATTTTTCATAGTATTTCCATGTTTTATTATCAATCATTAAAGAAAATAAAGCTACTATTAGGGCCTATATTTGACCATCAACTTGTATTTTATCTTCATTTAGTTTTAGGTTACTATCACCAAACTTTCATTCATTATTCAAATCTTGATGTGAGCCATAGTTTGTATCTAATTCAATTCTTCCTTCCAAGACTGATAAATGAGTATAAGTGTCTTCAGAATTGGAAGTCTATGAGTAAAAATCATCTTCATCATCCTTATCATCATTCTCAGTATTAGCATCATTAAATAAGATGATATCATCAAATGTTGTTCCTTCTGAAAGTTTCTTTGGTGTACTTGTCTCTATATTGACTGATGGCTTTAAACTTGTATTATTTTCAGCTTCTATCTTGATTTTATTTTCTTCTTTCTTGCGAATTCTTTCAATATTTCTAGAACTATTTATGAATTCTTTGAGAGGTTCTGTTATAGGTTTAAATGTATCTTTTATTGCTCACATGTATCTATTTCACCAGTTTTTATACTACGAAGCTTTTTCTTCAAGACATTTCTTGTCAACACCAACTGTTTTAAAATTTTCTCATCCATGTTTAATAATAGTAAATAACAGGTATCAGCTATTAGATCAGGTATCAGCTATCAGATCAGGTTATCAGGTAACTGGTCTGGTTTTCAGATCAGCTTATCAGGACCTGGTCTGTTTTTCAGATCAGCTTATCATGACCTGGTCTGGTTTTCAGATCAGCTTATCAGGACCTGGTCTGGTTTTCAGATCAGCTTAATAGGACCTGGTCTGGTTTTCAGATCAGCTTATCAGGACCTGGTCTGGTTTTCAGATCAGCTTATCAGGACCTGGTCTGGTTTTCAGATCAGCTTAATAGGACCTGGTCTGGTTTTCAGATCAGCTTATCAGGACCTGGTCTGGTTTTCAGATCAGCTTTTCAGGACCTGGTCTGGTTTTCAGATCAGCTTTTCAGGACCTGGTCTGGTTTTCAGATCAGCTTATCAGGACCTGGTATGGTTTTCAGATCAGCTTATCTGATTCAGATTGGGTTATCAGTTTACAGGTAGCTGCCCATTTATAACATTTAGATGAATGCAGTTTAAGGTCAGATGAAAAACGAAAAAGTAAAATTTTATGTAGTCAAATTCTTTTTTTTTCTATAACGATCATCGTTCAATTCAATATCGTTGCTTATTATCAAAATCCATATTTATCCTTCCAACATGCTTTATATTTGTCTCATCTTACTTAAAAATTATAATTACATCATGATTATCTAGTATCAAATGTTTGGTGATTCTGGTATAAGTTTGACATCAGCAGAATGCATCAACATTCTTATCTCACTCCATACAAAAATATGTTTCTCACATCTAACATCGTTAAATATCATATCGGAATTACTTTTAGCTTTGTTAGGAGAAATAACAGATTCAGTATCTGTAAATGTGTATTATCCCATTCCTTTAATTAATGAAATTATGTAATATCTTTAAGTATCCATATTTGGGTTTATAGAGAGATTTTGAGTATTAATATGTAGATGTTTTAAAATTTTAGTTCATTAAGACTTTTTAGCAAGCCAATCATAACATATTATTTTTTATTTTTTTTACAATTTGACAGACCAACTATTTTTGCGAAAATAAAATTTGATAGAGGGGGAACTATGACTTGTTTTTGAACTAACGTTTGATGAATCATCAAAATTTTGTACCATCCTATTTTTAGGTTGTTTCACTAACCACATTTGTGTAACTAAATGCATTTTATAAATATTATCTCTTATTAAAAAAATAAAATAATACAGCTATACGATATCAGAAAATATTTTCTGAAATCGTGTAGCTGCATTATTTTATTTATTTAATAAGAGATAATGATGTATACTCACATTCAAAACAACATAAAACTATCATTTGTTTTGATTATGAGTATACGTCAATATTTATGAAATGCAATTAGTTACACAAATGTGGTTAGTGAAACAAAGCATATTTTAACAGCCTTATTTATAAAAATTATTAAGACTTTATAAAGGCTTTTTTAGAAAAATTTTTTATGAAAATTTGTTTAAAAAAACCTTTATAAAGTCTTAATAATTTTTATAAATAAGACTGTAAGAGTTTAAAATCAGTATTTTTTATGATAATACTGGTTTTAAACTCTTAAAATATACTTTGTTTTGACTATGAGTAGGGACCATTATCTCTTATATAGGAAAAATAAAATAATATAGCTATACGATACCAGAAAATATTTTCTGGTGTCGTATAGCTGTATTATTTTATTTTTCCTATATAAGAGACAATATTTATGAAACACATTTCATAAATATTGGTGCATACTCATAGTCAAAACAACCTAAAAATAGGATGGTACAAAATTTTGATGATTCATCAAACGTTAGTTCAAAAACAAGTCATAGTTCCCCCTCTATCAAATTTTATTTGCGCAAAAATAGTTGGTCTGTCAAATTGTAAAAAAAATAAAAAATAATATGTTATGATTGGCTTGCTAAAAAGTCTTAATGAACTAAAATTTTAAAACATCTACATATTAATACTCAAAATCTCTCTATAAACCCAAATATGGATACTTAAAGATATTACATAATTTCATTAATTAAAGGAATGGGATAATACACATTTACAGATACTGAATCTGTTATTTCTCCTAACAAAGCTAAAAGTAATTCCGATATGATATTTAACGATGTTAGATGTGAGAAACATATTTTTGTATGGAGTGAGATAAGAATGTTGATGCATTCTGCTGATGTCAAACTTATACCAGAATCACCAAACATTTGATACTAGATAATCATGATGTAATTATAATTTTTAAGTAAGATGAGACAAATATAAAGCATGTTGGAAGGATAAATATGGATTTTGATAATAAGCAACGATATTGAATTGAACGATGATCGTTATAGAAAAAAAAAGAATTTGACTACATAAAATTTTACTTTTTCGTTTTTCATCTGACCTTAAACTGCATTCATCTAAATGTTATAAATGGGCAGCTACCTGTAAACTGATAACCCAATCTGAATCAGATAAGCTGATCTGAAAACCATACCAGGTCCTGATAAGCTGATCTGAAAACCAGACCAGGTCCTGAAAAGCTGATCTGAAAACCAGACCAGGTCCTGAAAAGCTGATCTGAAAACCAGACCAGGTCCTGATAAGCTGATCTGAAAACCAGACCAGGTCCTATTAAGCTGATCTGAAAACCAGACCAGGTCCTGATAAGCTGATCTGAAAACCAGACCAGGTCCTGATAAGCTGATCTGAAAACCAGACCAGGTCCTATTAAGCTGATCTGAAAACCAGACCAGGTCCTGATAAGCTGATCTGAAAACCAGACCAGGTCATGATAAGCTGATCTGAAAAACAGACCAGGTCCTGATAAGCTGATCTGAAAACCAGACCAGTTACCTGATAACCTGATCTGATAGCTGATACCTGATCTAATAGCTGATACCTGTTATTTACTATTATTAAACATGGATGAGAAAATTTTAAAACAGTTGGTGTTGACAAGAAATGTCTTGAAGAAAAAGCTTCGTAGTATAAAAACTGGTGAAATAGATACATGTGAGCAATAAAAGATACATTTAAACCTATAACAGAACCTCTCAAAGAATTCATAAATAGTTCTAGAAATATTGAAAGAATTCGCAAGAAAGAAGAAAATAAAATCAAGATAGAAGCTGAAAATAATACAAGTTTAAAGCCATCAGTCAATATAGAGACAAGTACACCAAAGAAACTTTCAGAAGGAACAATATTTGATGATATCATCTTATTTAATGATGCTAATACTGAGAATGATGATAAGGATGATGAAGATGATTTTTACTCATAGACTTCCAATTCTGAAGACACTTATACTCATTTATCAGTCTTGGAAGGAAGAATTGAATTAGATACAAACTATGGCTCACATCAAGATTTGAATAATGAATGAAAGTTTGATGATAGTAACCTAAAACTAAATGAAGATAAAATACAAGTTGATGGTCAAATATAGGCCCTAATAGTAGCTTTATTTTCTTTAATGATTGATAATAAAACATGGAAATACTATGAAAAATTTGATGTTGAAAACTATATAAAATATATAATTTCTACTAATCATCATCATCATTCACTGACAGAGAATGATGTTATCAGTAAATTGTTTCTGGAAACTCTAAACGATAAACTATAGGACAAATTAATAATATAGCTTAAGGAATTAATATAATTCAATAATATATTAAAATGCAAATTGATAGAGTACAACGTGAAATACAATTAGAGATAGAAGATAGTTATAAAATTGATAAAATACATACTAAAAATCAAATCATCTTTTGAAAAAACAAATTGAACAGCTGAACGAAAAAATTTATAGATTGGAAAATGAACTACATGATAGTATAAATAGCTGAAAGTGCATCAAGTAGATCACAACACTCTCCAAAAAATCTTTAAAATAACTCAATGTCTTTAAAAAGAAATTTAGTAGACGAACTCTATAATAAATCTCGAAAAATTTTTTGTGCATTGTAGATATGTAATGAAAGGAATAGTTGATCTTTTATGGAGCTGATTTAGGTAAAATGGGAAACTATTCTACAGAAAATAGAAATTATTGATTATTGTAGACTGTAAATGATTCATTCACAAAGTTTCTATGGTCAATACCGTTGAAAATAAAAGTTGCATTCGAAAAAACCTAGGCTGTGGAAAATATTTTTGAAATGTTATGAGTACCAAAAAGCTTACAAATGGATGATTGTAAAGAATTTTTTAATAGACACTGGAAAATTCATGCATATGTAGAATATTAAACATTACTTAATATGAAAGCATCAATAGTAGAATGATTTAATAGATCATCCAAAGGAATTATGTGATGATGGTTCATATAAATGAAATATACAAAGAATTACTTAATGTACTCGCATACAATATAAAAGTTCATCTCACTATTTAAATGTTTCCGATTAAAGTTAACTCAACAAATGAGAAAAAGCTGCTAAATATAATAATTTGAAGATGAACAAAATGTTGAAATTTAATGAAAGTAAAAAATAAAATTAAACAGGAAAAATCTAGTTTGGTTTGTATTTTTGAAGGAATGATAGGTCTTAAGAAAGATAATTAACTTAATATACTGGAAATTCTCTAAACTTGTTGGCCTGTATGAAATATTGTGAAAACTTAAGTGTTCAAAATAAATTACAACACAGTGTAATATTCAGTAACACCTAATATTATCACTTTTTATAGTGAAAATTGTACATTTTCCATTTCGAAAGCTCTAGCAAGCGAAATTTTAAAATATGCCCATGGGCTATTATAATAGATCTTTACTCTATTAATTTCTATAGCTATCAAATCTTTAGAAAATATAGATAAACTACATAAATTGGACTTAGATTTCCAATCTTTAAGAATGTATATGTGTATGAATTAGTATCAAACAAACTTACTGAATAAATATGGACTTCAACTGGAATCATGCTGAAGCATACATAAATTGTAAAATGCAATGTAAGCAGATCTTACTTTATATCTGTATCTGTATGAGTATCAAATAAATTTACAGAAAAAATATTGAAAGCATGCCTAAGCATGCAAATTTAAAAGAATGTCACACAATTTTGTAAGCAAAGAAATTTTATGACTCTGTGCTAAATGAAATACATAAATATGTATCTACTTTGTAAAAGAATAAAAAGAGCGAAATCGTAAAATCTAATAGTATAGATTTTTAATTGAAACACCACTACATGTCGGACTCTCGCGTCACTATCGATAGAAGCATGCTAAGGCATGCATGCTAGCAAAATATATAAATCTGTTAGAAGGTGATGAGAAACTTGTTTCTAATCATTAATCTGTAGACAGCAATTGTATCTGGATCAACCCAACTCATTAACGAAATGTATACAGATATAGTTGATAGTAATGAGGACATTTTTTAAGTAGGAAATGATTACATCTGAATGTGATACAACCCAGCCTACGTCAACAATAACTTCAAGGATGTCAACCAGCAAACCTCATGTAGAAAAACTCGATGTAAAAATTCTCTCAAACATAGATATTCTAGTGTTTCTGACACTATAAAAACACCGACGGTGAATTGATGGTGGAGGTAACTGCGTTATTTGAGATCGATTTTCTAGAATAGTTGATTATTAAACATGTATTTCTTTGTAGATAAAGTAATTTCTCTATACATATATACATATATTTACCTATATGTATATATGAATACATTTAAAAATTACATAAATATTCTCTTTTTCAAGTAGTAAAATCTGAAAAAATAGAAGTGGCATATTAAAAGAAAAAAATTATTAAAAAGAGAGACTGAGTGATCAACTGATACGTACACTTTGTCTGACAGGTAAATAAAGCGCGCTTAAAAATATCAGAAATATATGCACAATACGCTGAACTTTAATAAAATGAGAAAAAAAAATCATCTAGAACATCAAATAAAAGCCATAGGCGAGTAACCTTCATAATATAAACATATACCTTATTAATGAAAACATATTATCAGTATGAAGTAACACAATTTGAGGAGTTAAAATTTTAACATTTAATTGTCCCTTAACGCTGACAAAGAGTAGAGAGATATGTTGACATAGAAAGTCATCTTATATACTAGAGGAACCGTTGAGAGACCAGACCTAAATTGTAAGAAAACGATTTCGTTTTCTGTTGATCGCTATTCAAGAAGAAAACAAGTTTCCTCATTATGATTTAACTAATTTAAAAGTACATATCCAAATGATAATGATCTTAACATAAAAATTAAAAATAAACGTTATGCAATTCTATATTATATGTACTCGTATCTAAGATTCCAACAAAGCTATTATATGAAAGAATCTCAAGCACTTCCAAATGCATTAAAGTTTAAGATAAAAGTTCCTTTTATTCAATAGCGGCCCAATTGATATAGAAATTTAATATGAAACAGTAAGCAAGGACCTCAGCTACTGCATTTTTACTGATGATCGAATAATAGAAAGTCCTGAAAGTCTTATAAATTAAGTAATATGAATGAAAAAATGGTTTTAATAGACGAGTAAGGTTTCGAATGATTTTTTAACAATAATGAGTATAACAATTTCATTATAAAACCGCCATTTGATTTTAAATGCTTATCAATAAAAAAGGAAAGAGAAGCAAAGTGGTTAACAAAAAACTATCATCACCTAAGCTGGAGTGCTGGATCAGTTTCATTTCAAAGCGTTTGTCATTTTTTAAAGCCAATGCAAGATGTTTAAATATATGAAAAAGGTGAAGAAAAAAGATGATAGTTGGAAAAAATTTTACACCGAAAAATTTCTAACATTGACTATATAGGCTACATCAACTTTAAACAAATGGAAATAAAAAATATTAAATATTTATACTATAGTTACTACAACTAGAGAGGAATTCAATTTTACTTAAAGCAGAAACTCCTCACAAACTTTTAAGTAAATACATCTAAAAATGAAAACAATGTTTTTTTAATTTCAAATAAAAAAACTACCGAGATATTTCACATCTATACACAAAAGACCACGCGAATATTTACAACAGCAACAACAGCACATGATTAAAAAAATGTATTTAAACAGGGAGCTCCAGACTTATTTGTATGTACATACATACATACATAAAATCAATTTGTAGATCCATATGTACATATGTACACATATTATCAAATTTCTTACCCATGCTCAAGTATTTATTGGATTTTAACAATCGCACTTACATATCTACATCATGAAAACATACAAACCGTTCTCCAAGCTATTGACGCTTGAAGACGAAAGTCGAAGAAGACAAATGTACTTAAATAAACAAACTTATCACAGACCAGTCAAACTCTATCGCGCATACACACACACACACACAAAAATCACCACGATCGTACGCAAGAATTTTGCAAAATCTGAAATTAATATTTATACAAATATAAACAAATTTCTGACCGACAGACTTTAACACTGGACAAATTTAAGCTTGATAACATATAAAGCAATCTCATCCTCCAATATGAAAAACATACTAGGATTAGGGAAGTTCAGATATATGATAATATTTTCTAGCAAAAAAAATGTTCATATGAGAAAGAATTTATTTCTACGTACATATAAATACTATGGTGAGAAAATCACATACACATACACATACTAAAATTCATCTACGAAAAATTACATCTATTTCAACAACGCCCCTCCCCTCACAAATCACACTCAGCCTAAAGTTCTTATAAATATACATACACAAAATTACAAGGTAATATACAATCTATCAATCTCAACAACTTAAATCACGATCAGCCTTAAACTCATATAGACATACATGCACACAAATACGGATACATATACATTAACACCTTCACCTCACCTCTCATTAATCATGATCAGCCTTAAACTCCTACAGATATACACACAAATTGCGCTGTTATATATTTCATGAACACTTCACCCCTCATAAATCACGATCAGCCTTAAACTTCTACAGACATACATACACAAAAATTTCTACAAACATATAAACTCCCAAATTCCTATAGATACATATTACAATAACGCCGCCCGTCTACCTCAAATCAAGGCCAGACTTAAACTGCTACATATACATACATACACACACACACACACATAGGCACATTCTATCTATCTATCACACCGACACCCTCCCCCACCTCAAATCACAATCAGCCTTAAACTCCTACGAACATACATATACACAGATTCCCACGGATACGTATTACATGAACACTCTCACCTCGCCTTTCATAAATCTCAGACAGCCTTAAGGTCTCACAATCTAGACACACCCCGCCCTCCACCAAGCACAGCCAGACTTCAATTCCTACAGCTAGACACACCTCGTCCTCCAAGAATCATAGCCAGACTTCAAATCCTACAGCTAGACACACCCACAAATTTTCCGTCGGCATTAGGAAAAATCATTTCCATGATTTTCCCGTCAGCATGTGAAAAAAATAAACATGTTTTCCCGTCGGCATTTGAAAAAAATAAAGATGTTTTCCCGTCGGCATTTGAAAAAAATAAACATGTTTTCCCGTTGGCATCAGGAAATCATACACATATAAAAGCCTCAAACCTATAAACCCCTTAATGTATTCCTACAAAATATTCCGCACACAAATTCCCACGTATACATATTACAACAACACCCGCCCCCACCAAACACAGGCTGCCTAGATACACCCGCAAATTCCCACGGTTACATGTTACAAAAACCTCACCTGCCCAAATCACGGACATCAACAAATTTCCACAGTCTAACAACAATCATAACTTTCCTGTCGGCATTAGAAAAAATAAAGATGTTTTCCCGTCGGCATTAGGAAAAATCATACAAATATAAAAATCTTAAAGCTATAAACACCCTTAATGTATTCCCACAAAATATTCCACGCACAAGTTCCCACGGTCATACATACATACATATACTTAATATAAATAAAAAAAGTTAATATAAACAAAAAACTCCTAATGTAAACAAAAAACACAGACGGACGGACGGACACACACACGTAGGTATCAAATTTCACAAATTTCCAAGAATTTTAAAATTTCAGCCAAAATTTAACAATTTCAGCCACAATTTAACAATTTCAGCCACAATTTAACAATTTCAGCCCACAATTTAACAATTTCAGCCACAATTTAACAATTTCAGCCCACAATTTAACAATTTTAATTGTCCCAGAACCCCCATTTCCCTACTACTTTAGTCTATTAGTCAAGAGATTGCCGGTTCGACTCATCCCAAACATATTTAGTTTCGAAGGTTGTGCGGAAAAATAAATAACTTTAAAATTTAACAAGAAACCAAATTCTAAATAAAAATTAAAAAAAAACTAACAAAAAACACACATGAGAATTTGAAAAACAAATTCATTAAAAATTTTTGTTTTTCGTTAACAACTCAATTGTCAATAACACAATCATTTTAATTGGAAATAATTGAGTTGATTTTGTTTTCTGATGTTACAAATGTATGTTTGTATTTACAAAAATCGTTGTAGGTGCCTTTTTAAATAATATTTTAATTGTATTCACAAATAAATTAATTGTATGTACAAATTTTTTTTTCTGTGTAATAGACTAACGTGCTTGCCACTCAGCTAAAGAGCAAATTGTTTTGATCATGCAAATAATGAATACACGCAAACATGATTTCTATGTTTCTTCTACATGTGCGCTTTGCGTTGATATAATTTAAAAATAACTTTGTTGAGAAAAAAACAATCCACGACGTTTTCCGGCTTCTTGTCGGAATTCACACGTATACAACACGAGCAATCAAAAAATACAACAACAATAGCACATGACCGCGTTGGGTCAATCAACAAGCAAGATAAACACCAACACAAAGAAATTAAATTAAATGATATTTTAAAATGCGCGGTATTGTTAAATATTGTATTAAATTAATGACAAATATTGTTGAAATTAAAATTTTTTTTCAATAACATGGTTTTGTTGAACATAATTCTTATCTATTTTTTTCTGTGAATCAAAACAAAGAGAAAATGTGTAATTTGTGAAATGAACAAGAGAACATTTTTACAAAATTAAATAAAAGATTTTGTAGTGTTGAATTAAAAAACAGTGTGTAATAGTGCTTTCAGGCTGACACGAAATTAAGTAATTTCAAGCTCAAATTACGAACGAAATCAAGAGTGTTCATGCTGTTTACTGAATGACATTTAAGTTGATTTCGCAAACATCTTATTCATTGCGGCAGACATTGAAGTACTTATTTCAGTGGAATAAACTCTGTTGCACTTATACAAGTTTTTCTTGCAATAATCGTCATATATATAATAATTTTCAAGCTTCTTTTAATTACATATTGAATTAAAAATTTTTTTATTTCTTTTATCTGTTTCTGTTTCTCATAGTTGTAAATTTATTAATTTTTTAACAAAAAAGTAGTTTTAGTACAAAAACAGCGTTGTATATTGTAATTTCTTGTTAATTTCATAGAAATTAAGTCAAATAACTTAATTTGGAAAATGTCAAAATGTATGGGAAATTAGTTAATTTCAATTGATTTCGATGGAAATCACGAAACTACTTAATTTGGCGTCAGCCTAAATGGGCTATTACATATTCTTCATCAGCGTTTTTTAGGCTGTTTGAGAGTTTTTCCGCACACTATTATGATTTTTAAGCACACATTGGCATCACTAATTACGACTAAAAAATCCAAACAGTCACAATATTTAAATAAATATTTATTTATTTTCATTTTTATAATAATAATTTTTATATTTTGTATTTAAGATATCTTCACTCTAAATTATAAAGGTGTCTTTACATGGTAATACCACAGAGGAGACAAGAGTTGTAGAAAGTGACTTATGAAAAAAGCTAAAATCCGCTGATTTGATCACAGTTAAAAAGGGACAAATATAGTGTGTTTGTTATTGAATATTTTTAGTACAATAATCAAAACAAACAACAGAAAATGTATACTTAGTGAAATGAACAATTGTACATTTTAACAAAATTAAATGAAAGATTTTGCAGTGTTGAACTAAATAAAACAATGTGTAAAACATTATTAGTAATACAAAAGTGATTAAAATTAGTTTCCAAATGTTTACAAACTCAATATTAAACATTTTTCTTCAAAAATATTAATTTTTAACTTCAATTTGCAAAAAGCAAACAACGAATGAGACCACAAAGCATAAATTGAAAATACACTTGAGCACATGAACATTTGCACAAAATTAAATGAAGGAATTTGTGGTATTGAATTAAAAAACACAATGCGAAAAAGATTATTAGTATTAATAAAGTGATTAAAATTTGTTTTCAAATGATTAGAGAAAATATTAATTTTTACCATTTATTTACAAAAACTAGGCTGCGAATGAGACCACAAAGAATAAAATGTAATTACTTTAAAATAATACCACGCGAAAGAAAAAGTAAAGAGGATTTGATGACTGTGTGAGCGAGACCTCTAAAAATCACAATTATCTTCCGTCTTACTTTGTGCTTGTGTCACCTCTGGTCTCCTCTGTGGTAATACAATGTATTACTACATGTCAAAAAATGCTGTAAATTATAAAAAAAATGTATCGAGTAGGAGAGAATACGGAGGGAAAATTTAACAACATATATTTAATAACAGTACATTAATGGCTATTTGATAAATTTTTTTATAATAACTTTGGAAAACGTCATGAATAGAACACATATAGAATTAGAATGTTTCTTAATGAAGAAAAGATATTTAAAAGTTATTTAAAATAATTAATACATAATGGGAAAAACGGAATTAAAAATAGAAAATCCAAATGCAAACGTAGTTAACGAGGTAGTGGTCATTCAGGAAAAAATTAATTTAAAACTAACTGAAATAACTTTAATAATTGTTACTATATTATCAATTTTGAACTTTGTTTTAAAAATCTACAAAACACACCATAGAAATTTGAAGAAAAAATACGTAAGATAAATAAATACGATTTAGATAAATTCTAACAGATATGTATATTAAAACGCAAACCATATAGATAGAATAGAATGAATTGCATAATAGTTAATTCAGACAAAGAAATTTAATAATACCTTTTCATCAATTACGTTTTAAGAAAACAAGAAAATGAAGAAAATTAAAAAGAAAAGAAAAAAGAAGTTATTAAAATTATTTAATAACAATAATAATAGCAATAACTATAACTATAATAGATATACTAGCAATATCAATTACAACAATGGAATGAGAAAAAATTTAGCAACTATAGAAATGGAAAGCACAAAAATAGTTAGAAAAACTTTCCCCTAAGATCAATGCAATATGAAAAGATAACTATGTTGCTGACGCTCTCTCGCGAGTTACAATAAACGATCTTAAAGATATGAATAATAAAATTTGTTCTATATTAATAAGATTCACGACTATATCGATGACCAATACAGAAAAAGAAAAGAATAGTAATACACTAATTAAACAGCATAAATTTGATAAAAATAATGATAAGCCCAGTATATATGTACCTTTAACAAACACTGACGTCAGAAAATACTATAAACTAAAGATTTCCCCCGGAAGGTGTTATATCAAAGGTGGAAAATCTATAGTAACATATCAGTGATACCAATTTAGCCATTTTTCATCCCATTTAGCCAGAAGAATTTTGCTATTATCTATTTTTTTAGCCACTTTTATTTTATGTTTAGCTATTTTTAGCAATTTCTCCATACATAAAATTTTTTGCGATTTTTTATAACAAATTTTAAGGAACTACCAAAAAAATACAACTGAGTAATATGTTGTATTTTTTGGAATTATTATCAGTAACAGAATAAACAAAATGGCTTGTAAAATAGTGTGTAATTATTTGTTATGCATTTTAAGATGCAAAATTGGTAACAATACGATTTGCTACCCCTTATAATCGTGGTAATGTCGTTGTAAGTTGTCAGGATTATTTGGTGCCTAATGATATTAGTAAATCAAGTGTCATGTTTGTTTTATCCAAGTGATAAAGTTGAAATAAAAGTTCAATAAAATAAATTAAAAACTTAGGAAGCCCAGAAGTACAGAACAAACGGCTGGGCCGATTTTCTTCAAATGTAAACGAGAAGATATTAGATCAAGTCACCTTAAAAATGAACAATGTCAAATTAAAATCACTCTATCCATTTGGGAGCTAGGGCGTCAAAGATACACATATTCACCAGAATACATCTGAAAAAGATGTGACATCTTCTAAGCGACTGGACCGATTTTCTTCAAACATAGCTAAGAACACTCTCGATCAAGCCATCTTTAAAAAAAAACTAAATCATAATCGGTAAAGCGGTTTGGTCTGACATGGACTCGTGTATACACAGATACACAGACACACACTACAAACTTATAAGACCTTTTTTTTGGTCGGGGGTTAAAAAATAGAAAATGAACAAAATAGGTTTGGATTGAAAATATCACGCAGTTTTTGTAACGGCTATGAAATTTCTCAGTTTCTTAATATTTATTGGCACAAACGACAACTATGACAAAAACAACAATGATGCTAATGTTGACGATCTAATTTTTTTATTAAAAATTACCTACTTACATATATTTTTCTCAAGTAGAAAGTCTCTAACTCAAATAATTGTAACTTTAGAGGAGAAGTTAAAAACATAATAGAAATTGTTCAGTTTTTTATTTGCTTCTTGAGGATCTGAAGAAAAATGATTTATTTATTATTTAATTTATTAGTTTTACATTTATTTAGTTTAAATTTTTTTTTCCAAGATGCATCAAAAAATATATTATGAATTACCTTATTATTTTTGTTTAATACTTATGAGTTTTCCATTCGATCTCCCTTAGCCATTTTTTAGATAATTTTTAGCAATTTTTTTTTTGTCTACATTTAGCCATTATTGATGAAAGCATTCTGGCATCACTGTAACATACGAGTATATACAAATTAATGATTTGTTTACTATCGAGAATTTTGACTTGACAATTTTTTTCTAGGCTCGAAAAAGTGGCCGGTAAACACAATATATATAATTTACAAGTGGCTCCTAGTGATAAAATTTTCGAATTTATCTCTATTAATGAATTTAAATTTATGGGCAATAAAATGTTAAATAAAATTAAAGTAGCGCGACTAAATGATATGTCCCAAATTGATAATAAGAATGCTAAGGCAATTTTTGAAATTATGCTGAAATATCACGATGATCCCATAGAAGGAGGACATTGTGGACTTTATAGAACATTAGAAAAAATAAAGAGATATTACTATTGGAAAAATATATCCAAAGACATTTCTAAATACGTAGAAACAACTCATAAATGTCAAATTGCCAGAACACTAAATCATTCTAAAAGTCCTATGACAATTACACCAACACCAACGTAGACACAATAGGACCGTTTCCTAAATCATTATTTGGAAATGAATACGCAATCACAATAATATGTGATTGAACTAAAACAATCGCTAAAGCAATATTTGATAATTTTATACTTACCTATGGTCCAATGAAGACGTTCATTTCGGACATGGGTACCGAATATAAAAATTAATTATTGACAGAACTATGTAATATATTAATAATAAAAAATATAACTTCAACTGCATACCATCATCAGACATTAGGTACAATTGAAAGAAGTCATAGAACTTTTAATGAATACGTACGATCTTATACAACAGTTGATAAAACTGATTGCGATGAATGGCTAAAATATTTCACTTACTGTTTTAATACAACATCTTCAACAGTACATAATTACTGTCCATATGAATTAGTTTTTGCAAAACAGCCGAATTCTTTTCAACAGTTTAATGAAGTAGATAGAATTACTCCACTCTATAATATAGAAAATTATGCTAAGGAATCCAAATTTAGGTTAGAAATAACATATAAGAGAGCTCAACAATTACTAAATAGGCATAAACCTAGGCAAAAATTAAATTACGATAAGGAAATAAAAGAATATAATTTTAAAATTGGACGTCTAGTTTTACTCAAAAATAAAGCAGATCATAAATTAGAAACTAGATTTAAGAAATAATGTAACTATAGTTGATAGGGAAACAAATAAAACACAAGTAACTCATAAGAATAGACTTAAGTTATATAATATTAAATAATTAAAAACGGTGTGGACACTGCCAACTAATATTGTAATTTTTTTTTCATGAGTATATTTATTTATTGTATCTTAAAAAAACGAACTAACAATAAGTATTTAAATCTTAAATCTAGATATAATAATTAGGCCCAACCAGTGTCATGCATAAACTTAGTGATAGTAATCAATAATACATAAATATCGTATTAAGCACAAAAATATTTTCAAGCTGTATCATCTGGAGTGTTGAGTATTAGAGCCGTAGTGTCCCTCTTTTTTAAGCGGAAGTATACAGTAAAATTCAAGATGTTACGAGCAAGGGAATTAGGATGAGACTCGAGTTTTGTTAAGTATTTGCCTGCGTATTTTTTAATTTCTTCAGTCACTAGTGGCATATTTAAATCACGATGTAAATTTGAATTTTTGATGTACCATGGAGCCGATGTTATTAGTCTTAAAACATTGTTTTGCCTTCGTTGGATTCTCTCTATATTGAAAGCTGAAGCAGTGACCCATAGCTGTATTCCGTAGCACCATATAGGTTTCAAGAGCGACTTGTATATCAAAAGCTTAGAATCCAATCAACCAATGTACCTGAGTTAATTTTAGTTTCATTTGTGTTAGCTTAGATTCAATGTGGTGTTTCCATGTAAGCCGTCCGTCAAGGTGTATACCAAGATAGTTTACATGTAAATGTTGAGGAACAACTTGATTGTTGATTCGAATTGGGAACAAGTATCTTTTCGTAGGGTAAATGTTATATGAGCACACTTCTGTTCGTTTACTTTAATTCTCCATAGGTTTAACCATAGTTCTAGCTGTGTAATATGTTCAGAAAATTTATTGGTATATATGCCACACTTTATCAAATGCGTGAGAAACGGCAATTAACAAGACAGAAAAATACTTCTGTTCTTCAAATGTTCTTCTTATAAATTTAATCAATCTATGCGTTTGTTCAATGGTGCTATGCTGACTTGTAAAATCAAACTGATGGTCTGGGATGCATCCACTACCAATTAGAATTGGGGACAATTTTGTCATGAGCAGTTTTTCGAAAAGTTTTGACATTTTTGATAGTAGACTTATTGGCCTGTATGATTACACCTTGGTAAGATCTTTGCTCGGCTTTTAAATCATTTTGACCTTAGCAAGCTTTCAGTGGTATGAATAATACTCTAGACGTAATATGGCATTAAAAATAAATAGAAGGATTCTAATTGCAATTCGTGGCAAATTCATCAGCATCTTATTACTAATTCCATCAATACCTGGAGCTTTCTTCGGTAATTAGTTTCTCTACGTCACGCATCTTAAACTTTAAGGGTCGAGGGTGTAGAGCAACTACCCTCGGTAAATCAACAGCACCAGAACATGTGTTTGGGGTAAATACTTATTTTAAATGTTTTGTATACAAGTTACCTTTTTCAGTATCACTTCTTGCCCAACCTCCGGCAGACGTGCGCAGAGGTGGTTTGAACTCAATGGATGTTTTAAGCTTTCTCGCAGCGCGCCACAAAGAGTAATTAGATGCTGGTGTGACATCAAGACCTTCCAGATAATTTTTAAGAGATGCAGTTTCTCAGATGCAAGCAACTCTTGGAGTCGTTTAGTGGACTCTTTAAATCTGATTTTATGCTGGGGCAATCTATGTTGTTGCCATTCCCTTCTAGCTCTTCTTTTTTCACAAACAAGACGTTCAATATCCGTAGAATAAATTCTATTAAACTCGGTCTGCGGATGGGAGGTAGTGGCATGTTCAGCAGCCTGCTTAATATTTTCGTTAAGATTTGCAATGTTAGATTCAATATCATCGTGTCTTCTTAGCGTAATGTTTTCTGTGCAATGACTACTAAGATATTTTTTAAATCCCAGCCAATTAACACGATTGATTATTTTCACATATGGGTGAGGTAAATCACTTCTTAGTGGGTTACAGATTGTAACGATAAAGGGAGAGTGATCGGAGGGAAGCTTCAACATTAATTAAATACCTAGAGATATTTTTCATGACACCATAGCCTATAACATCCTGAATTTTGTGTATAACCGTAGGCCAGTAAGTGGGCTCCCCACTTGAAATGACGTCCAAGCCCATTTTTTAAATTGTGTTGAACAACGCTCTTCCTCTAGGTGTAATAAGTTGCGAACCCCAGAACGTATGTTTTGCATTGTTGTCTGTAGGTGCTATGAAACAAGGTCCAAGCGATTTGTAAAAATCGTCGTACTGATCTTCAGTGATTGAGTATCTGGGAGGGAAGTAAATTGATTATATAACAAAATTTTTATAAAAATTTTCAACACAAATATTAGTTTCTTGAAGAGTTCTGCACAAATGTTATCAAGAATATAGTGCTTGAGTCTCGACTTTATTAAAACTGCCGATCCACCGCATGCTCTTCCTGTAGGGTCTTTTGAATCATATAGAGTGTAACGATTTATTTAAAATAAGCTTCTTGAAGTTAAATGAGTCTCAAAAACCAGCATTATATCAATATTTTTTCCCGTGAGGAAGTGCTCAAGTTCATTTTTATGTTGACGAATGCCGTTTGTGTTCCAGAAACATATTTTTAACGTGTTCATGGCTTGTTAATTAATGCTTGAAGCAGAGTTTTCTGCATTCGCAGCATTTCTTGCATCATGCTAGTCATATTTGTTGTAAAGTTGTTTATAGTTTGCACCAGATTATCAATAGTGGCTTCAAGGCGACTGAAATTGAAGCTTGTGTCAGCATTTGTTGAATTACTTGGTGGGGACACTTTCTGAGTGGGAAAAGAAATTTGTCTTAACAGCATCGGCATATGATACACGTGAAGTACTTGGTTGGCTCATTGGAGGAAAATTGGAGGAGAAAGCGTTTGCTGATTGAGCTGGAGCTAATTTAGGTTTTTGTCCCATACTCTGTTTAACGAAATAATATACAGGACATCCTCTGTAGTTAGCAGTGTGATTACCTCCACAATTACTGCATTTTTTTCAGCTTGATCTTTTGGCTTAGGACAGCTAGCAGAACCGTGCAATTCATCATAATTGGTAATCAATTTTCGGTGTAATCACTGTGCTCCCTCCACCCACCCAATTAAAAAAAAACAAAATTTGTGGAACTTTTCCATATACAAAAAGAATTTTGAAAATTGGTCCACAAACGACAAAGTAGTTTTATAATCCTTTTTGTTTTTTGGTGGTCACACTTCGCACACTCCTCTCCCTCCTAATATTAAAAAAAACTCAGTAGACCTCTTTCATCTGCAAAAAGCATTTTTATAATTGGTCGACAAATGACGAAGTTATTCAATAATCAGTTATTAAAGCGGGCAAATTGCACCCCCCCCCCCCTTCACTAATTTAAAAAAAAAATTAGTGGACCTCTTCCATATGAAAAATTATTTTTGGAAATTGGTTGACATATGACAAAGTTACATTTTTTTTATATAAAAAACACAACCCGCGAACAAATTAGCTTGTCTGCAGAAAACACCCAGGGTCTATGTCGGGAATCGAACCCACGACCACTGGACTGAGAGGATAGCATTGCTACCACTCAGCCACAGAAGCTGATATTCACTTTTTCAATGCGAGCACTTTACTTCCCGCACCCCCTCCCCAACAATTAAAAAAATCTGTGGACCTCTTCTACACGCAAAATGAATTTTGAAACTTTTTCCACAAATGACCAAAATATTGATAATCAGTTTTTGGGGCGAGCATTTGCACTCTCGCCGCCCCATTTTCTAAAAAACCTATTTCAGTGAACCTTTTCCATATGCCATTGAAATTTCGAAAATTGGTCCAGAAATGACAAAGTTATTTGATAATACATTTTTGAGGCGGACACTGTCCTTCCCCCTCCCTACAATTTAAAAAAAATTAGTGGACATTTTCGCGCTTTGAAAATTGGTCGATAGATGACGAAGTTATTTTTAATCAATTACTGGGGCGGGCAATTAGCTGCGACACCCTCCTCCTCCCAAAAAAGAAATAAGTGGACTTTTTTATATGAAAAAAAATGTCGGATTTATGCTCGTTAATATTATAAAACAAACATGTTAAATACTATGTGGAAGGAGTAACATAATTTAAAAAAGTGGGCGCAAAATTGGGCATGGGTGAAAAAAATTAGCCTATAATTCAATCCAGATTCCCAGATAAATGTTGTTAGAATTTCGGGAAGATCAGTCAAGAGGTCTGGTCTCCTATAAGATACAAACAAACAAAAAAGCAAACACACATTCCGTTTTATATATATATAGAACATATGTATATACAAAATTTTCTACAGTCTAATTACTCCAAAAAATTAAAGAAGTTTCTAATATCGTGCATAAAATTTAGGAAATTTAAAAATATTCGAAACTTTTATAATCGAATTAACGTTACATGAACAGAATATAAGTATAAATTATTTTTTTTTCCTAAAAAAAAGCTCAATTTATGCCTATTTTATTAAAATATACATTTACTGTTCCCGGAAATGATCAACCGTTCCCAGAATGATAAAAATATTTAATAGCCTGTTTGTGTAAGACGTTGACGTTATAAATTTTGGGTATTTTGTAATAGATTACTTAATCTTCTTTTACATGTTTTCTTTAATTTATTGGAAAACGTCAAGATTTCCATTGACAACGTCTTACAGAAACAGGCTGTTAATTATAAACAACGGTTTAAATATTAAAGTTATTTATTTATACAACCAGTTAACAAAAAATACTTTAAAATACACTACAAAACTTGGATACCAGGTTATTCAAATATTCAAATATATGTATATTCACACGAAGAAAATTATGATTCTGTACTTGCAATAAAAATAAATGCAAAAATCGACATCAAGTCTTGAAATTGATTAAAAATTGCTTAAACTCTTAAAAAGTAGAAATTTGGAATAAATCACACCTATTGCGAAAATTTTGGAAATTCGCAATATTGGAAACATGCCCTACAAATTTGTTAAACTTGCTGAAATTCGCAAAGGTTGCAAACAAGGCGAATTGATACCAGGTGGTCTTAATTTGCAACTCTGCGTATTCGCCTTGTATATTTGTTAGTGTAAAATTTCCTGCTGTCATAATATTTCCTAGCGTTTTGCATTGATTGACAGCAGAGAAATTATGTCAGCTGGTGAATTAGGATCACCTGATGTGAATTCGCCTTGGTTGCAAACATTTCAAGTCCCTAATTAAAAATAAATTAAAAAAGCCAAGAACTTTGGAAAAATTACAAAAACACGAAAATGGCGAAAATTCGCAACAACTTGGTGTAATAACAAAGTCTAATATTGTTTAAAATTCGCGAAAACTGAGACAATTTTAAATTTTTAGTTGAACTATAGTGAATTTTAATCAGAAATAATTTCTTAGTCGGGCTTAAGTTCAGTAATTTCAATTCTTGTTGAATTAAATATTTTTATTAATTAATGTGAGTTTCTAAAGAAGAGAACAAAATTAAATTAGACTTTATTAGCTGGCGGAAATACCGATATTTTTCTGTGCAGCCACACACTTCATCAGCACCCAAGTCCATCTACTGGGGTAGAGATTGTTATTAACATCAGCTATTTAACGCAAATTTTCAATGAAATGGAATATGAGAAACGTTGTGTATACAATTATTGATTTACCTTTGGTAAATACATTAGTAAGTATCACTTATTCATTTTCTGTTTATCCGTTTTTTAATTTTTCTATTCAGGTTATCACGAAGTTATATCACTCTACCTAAGTATGTTTAACTATTCTTGCTTATCTTTTACGATCAGCACATTAATTATTTTTACTTATTCGATGTACCGTCGGTACATATATGTAAGCATTATTGTAGTAGATATTATGTTACATTGTTTTTGCTTTCTACAGTTGATTTTACTTTCCAGTATATGAAACTGTGATAGCCAAGTAAACATATATTTGTCACGTGCCCATGATGATTTAAGTGAGACAATTTTAAATTTTTAGTTGAACTACAGTGAAATTTAATCAGAAATAATTCCTTAGTAGGGCTTATGTTCAGTAATTTCAATTTTTGTTGAATGAAATATTTTTATTAATTAATGTGAGTTTCTAAAGAAGAGAAGAAAAATTTAATTAGACTTTATTACCTGGGGGAATATCGATATTTTTCTGTCCAGCCACGCACTTAATCAGTACCCATGTCTATCTACTGGGGTAGAGATTGTTATTAACATCAGCTATTTAACGCAAATTTTCAATGAAATGGAATATGAGAAATGATTATATTGTGTATACAATTATTTATTTACCTTTGATAAATACATTTGTAATTCCATTTTCTATTCAGGTTAGCACGAAGTTATATTACTCTACCTAAGTATGTTTGACTATTCTTGCTTATCTTTTACGATCATCACATTAATTATTTTAGTATTAATTTTTCTTTAGTTTAATGTTCTCACGTCTTTGATATATGCTATGCAAAAAAATTTCAAAATACTTATGCAACATACTGAACTCTTTTATTTTTGATTTAAATCAAAAAAGATTAACAAAACGCATTTGAAATCTGTTAAATGTTTTATTTTCCAACAATATACAATATTTACTATCATATAGGTACTATAACATAGGAAAACTCGATTGAATTGCAATTCATTTCATATATTAACAACGATTATATATACCCCTCCTACTATCACAAGACTTAACAATGAAAAAAGTATTTAACAGGAATAAATTATATTAACGAGTTTTCAAAAAATTAATAATGTTCTTGCAGACGTGTTTAAAACTGTACACGATAATTCTCTGTCAGATATGATAATTGAGAATCTATACTCGTATAATAAAAAAAAATTAAAAAAATATAAAAAATATTTCTATTGTCGGAGTTAGTTTTCTAAAATCGTGCGATTTCCAATTGATGGGTTTACATAACAGGATCACTTTTTTACCCAGTACCAAACAAATGCGCGAAATAGTTTACATTTGCATTCTTCATTACTTATTAAAGAAAAATAAAAACAACAAGTACCGTGAAATAAAAGAAATCCTCTTTTGAACATTAACCTTCCTATACTCACGTCAAAATATGAAACTCTTATACTCGCTCCCGGTCTGTCAGACCGATGTTTGCAAGGCATGCAAAACTTAAATTAGTTAAAGAAAATTTTAATGTGAGTACATTTACTTATAGAAATGCATGTTTTAAGTAATATAAAAATAAATTTTTACAGAAAATTTTTTTATTAACCCTACGTCTCCACGAGCCATCAACTTGGACATGACATGAACATGACGCCGGCAGAGCAACTGTAAAAAGTTCATCAACTTTTTTGTTGTGGTGAACACGGGCGATGTCCATGTTCAGGCATATCAAAGTATTTTGCGGTAGCTCAATAGAGATAGAATATTTACCAATTTTGTTCTGTCTCTTTTCTTTCTATTGTAAATGTTTGCGGACGGCGAATCTCATGGCGAACATCGTTGCTCAGACATATGTTCGGGCATCCACGTCAGAGCATGGACGAAACATGGACATAAGCGGTCTCCATTAGCCATTTGCGATGTCCGACATGATGCCCATACCAAGTTCATGGCTAGTGGAGACCGCTAGTAAGACTAAAATAATTTTTAATTTTAGTCCTTGTAAAACATAGTTAAATTCGTAAGAGCTAAAAAGCAGAAGAAATGAAACAAACTCAAATTTAATAGTTCATAGAAAGCAATATAAGGAATAAAAAAATATAATTTAAATCTAATCAGAATTAGCACAGTATCAATCGGAACCCAGCATAATGACAGTTTTATCGAGTTTTGCGATTTTTTTTTGGAGCTGCAATAGAAGCAGCGACCTGAAGTTATGTTTTGAGTTTTGTTTGTTACACGTTCAGAGTTATCCAATTTAAGTATTTCGGAAAGCCTTTGTCTCATGAGTTTTGGTACTTTTCATGTATGTACTTCAACCGAACTTATATTCACTGTCGGTGCTTTCGTCGTAATCAGAAATCGGTTTATCCCTCTCTAAAATTAGTCTTATTTATTCTGCGTCCATTTTGATATTAAATTAAAACCTATAAGAAGCTTACAAATATATAACTTCATAAATATTAGTAAAAATATATTCAAATATTACTTACGTAAAACTGTTACATCAATACTCACGTCGGTCTCAAAGACCAATTTTCGCTGTATGCCAGTGATCCGCAAAATAAAATATGGTTGTATTGGTGAGAAAAATGAGAATAAAATAAAGTTGCACTTGAAGAAAAGTTTTGTAATTTAAAATACATGCTGTGGTTATTAATTGTTTGAAATTTTTTTGTAAATAAGCAATTAAATTCAAACCTAAGTAAAATTAAAAAATCCAATAATCCATTCAACAATGCAGTACATAAATTCCAAATTAAATTTTTTCAAAGCGCTGTGAAAACTATTAAAATACCTTTTAAACTATATTATATTATTTTTAAATGTTACATAAAATAAAATGAATTGCATATTGCCAAAAGCATTTTTTGTCATGCAATATTTATTAGCTTCCATAATTATTTTTTGTTGTACAAATTTATTATATTTGAACTTTAATTTCGTTCGGTGTGCTCAAAAAACCAAAAAAAACCAGGAAAAAATTCGTACATGCGTGCACAAATTCGATCGTCGCTTTCTCAGTGACGACTAAATGAAAGAGCATAAGCATGTGTGTGATTTTGTTGTCCATAATTGTGGTAGGGCGTTCGGTTCACTGCTGTATGCACACAAACGTCTTGCTTTCACAAACTTTGAAACTGCACTAAATGAAAGTTTATTGAGAATCATGAACCTAACATAAATTAGGATACGATTGCGCTCTTTTTCTTATTAACAAATCATTAAAATAATAAAAATCGGTCTCACATACCGTATGCGTGAGTATAGGAACGTTAATAGAACAATTGGAAATGTTTATAATTGTCCCTGATCTTTCAAAGTAACCGGTCATATTGTTCAATATTCTTATTCAAAAATAAAATAAGGCAGAAAATAATTAATGATTATAATAAAGGTGAATCAGTGACGTCAATTTCAAAAAATTTAGAATTAATCAGTGTTATTTCACGCACTATACAGCCCTGTTCTGTAAATCGATCGATTTTAGAGAAGTAACTCCGGCAATAGCAATATTTTTTTAGATTTTTAAAAAATTTTCTATTATATAGATTCTCAAATATCATATCTGAAAGAAAATTATCGTGTATGGTTTTAAACATGTCTGCAAGACCATTATTAATTTTTTGAAAACGAGAAATTTACTCGGATTCGATTTACAGAACAGGGCCGATAAGCCGTTTGCGTTAATTAGTACCCATACACAAAGGTGGTCGACCGTAGAAAATCAGCAAACGAGACGACCAGGAAATAACCCGATTAATAAGAAGGGGTCCCTTTACATTAGCAAGCTCAATTGCACATCAATTACATTGAATGTTTCAGTAAGATGCATTTAAAGAAGAGCTGCTGAACTTGGATTAAAATCACACCGCAATGCAAAACAAAACATTATTTTCTGAATTTGTAAAGGAAACGCAGTGGAAGACCGTACTTTTCTCTGTTAAATCGAAGTTTAATTTAAAAAGTTCTGATGAATTCAAGTTGGTACGAAAGGTCAACACCTTAACCCTGGGTATACTAAAGGCAAGATAAAACATGGAGTAAGGAATGTTTTAGTCTGGGGATGCTTTTCTAGCCATAGAATCGGATCAATTTATAGAGTTAAGTGCAATGCTACCAAGCGCTGAGGAGGAAATGCCAGTTAAGTGGAGAAAGCAATAAGGTCAACGTTTTGAAATGGCCTGTACATTTAAATCTCATAGAAAATTCATATGATATTGTAGATCGTAAAATAAATTGCGATAATTGTAATAATATCGATGCACTTTTCCAGAAAGTACAAATCGTATGGAATGGAATTGGCAATGAAATGTTATCAATCTAATACCATCCACATTACGCAGATGTAAGGAAGTTATTAGAAATAAGGGATATGCAACAAAATACTAAAGAAATTTACATTTTTAATGAATTACTGGAAATGTGCTTATGTTGTGTCACATAAGAATCAATTGCGATTTTTAATCATGTTTGAAAATAATTTTGATTAAATTTAGTTCACTAGGTTTTTAAATAAATAAAATAATTTGAAATATAAATCTGTTCTCGTTTCTTCGTGCATATGTTTTGTCGCATACTGTACATTAACAAAACTAAAATATTTTTAATTAGTGTTTTTTGTGGGAATTGTTACAATTTAAGTTTAAATTTTTTTAACGCACAAATTATTATTTTACTTATTAAGTAAAATATTTTTTTAATAAAAAGACATTGAAATTGATTATTGAGGGGTTTAGCTGGATCCTAAGCACATTTCACTGTTGCTAATGCAGATCATAAGGGAACCTTTACCCAAAAATTTCTTAGAACAACTAGAGTTAATATGTTAAACTTTCATTTAAACAAATGAGAAGCTCAACAAATAACAAAGTTATTTTTAGTTAGCTATTTTTGTGTGAGGCTTATAAAATTAATTTCTGTTAGATCTCTGTTTTTGAATTTTAAGTAAAAAAACAATTGTGGCATTCAAAGTTAAGTTTTAAGTGTCATAATTTATTAAACTTTTTAAAAAAATTGTTTTTTGTTCAAACAAAATTTGGAAACATTATGACATTTAAAACTACCATTTTAATGTCCCAATAAGTTTTAATTAAAATTAAAAACATTTTTCTTCGTAGGTTTTTGGTAAAATTAGATTTGATTTTGTACTATTTTGGGCCAACTTCTTTATATTTTTTGGTTTTTCTTATGGCAACGCTAATTACATGTACCATGTTTTGCAGGAAATTTATATAACAACTGAAATAAAACCATTTTATAATGTTTAAATCCATTACTACTTTTCTTAATTTTTACTCTATATGTTTTAATTATATTAGTAATCGAAAAATACTTTTTTCATTCTAGATGTGGAACAACAGTCACTTAAATCAGCTGTCAACATTCGCATTTCTCCTATTTATCTCAACTATGTTCTGCATACCAAAATCAGGTAATTTTTGAAGGCATATGGGATATTCACACATACGTAAGGATGTGTATGTGCTTATGCCATAAAGCAAATAATAAAGGATAGCGCATTGCGCAGGTCCGTTAACTTTGTACACACCCTGCGGAAAATTTGGTGACAATTGATCCAAACGTACTTTTCCTATGACTTGAGAAAATGCGAGTTTTACCAAAAGCAGGGCATAGTGTACGGTGAAAAAAAAACATATCGCGTAAATGGTTACATATTCGTCGTTTTAGTGACGTATCTTCTTGATCTTGAGTCAATTTAATTGGGTCTTGGTCTAGTATTGTAGTAAACGGCACTGAACATGTTAGACATGGTTGAATCCAAGACCTATCAAATAGTGTAAATACTCGTATAATGTTAATTGTTCCCTCCAATGTGCATATAGGTGGATCGAAATCAAAGACGTTGTCTTTTTTATATTCAAGTAAAGAGCTACATGTTTTCTTTTTTTAATCCATAAGAAAAAAAAACAAGGGAAAATCTAAAAAATAAATAATACTTAAATAAAGTAAACTTTTTGTATTGTATGTATTTAACCACAAAGTATATCAGAGGTGTCACGAGACGGAAGATAATTGTATTTTCGGAAGTCTCGCTCACATAGTCATCAAATCCTCTTTACTTTTTCTTTCGCGTGGTATTATTTTTTATCGTAATTCCATTTTATGCTTTGTGATCTCATTCGCTGCCTAATTTTTGTAAATAAATGGTAAAAATTAATATTTGTGAACGAAAATGCTTAAAACGAAGTCTGTAATCATTTGAAAACAAATTTTAATCACTTTATTAATACTAATAATCTTTTTTGCATTGTGTTTTTTAATTCAATACCTCAAATTCATCTATTTAATTTTGTACAACTGTTCATGTGCTCAAATGTATTTTCAGTTTATGTTTTGTGGTCTCATTTGTTGTCGGCTTTTTGTAAGTTGAAGTTAAAAATTAATATTTTTGTAGGAAAATGTTTAAAATTGAGTTTGTAAGCATTTGGAAACTAACTTTAATCACTTTTATAATACTAATAATGTTTTAGATATTGTTTTTTTTAGTTCAACACTACAAAACCTTTCATTTAATTTTGTAAAAATGTTCAATTGTTCATTTCACTAAGTATACATTTTCTGTTGTTTGTTTTGATTATTGTACTAAAAATATTCAATAACAAACACACTATATTTGTCCTTAACTTTTTTCATAAGTCACTTTCTACAACTCTGGTCTACTTTGTGTATTTAATTTCTTACGCCTTCAAACTATTCAATGTCTATAACTAAAAGGTGCCTTCATTACGATTAAATAAGTTACATAATTTTTTTTAGCTGCCCAGTTAAAAAAATATGAATGGAGCATATCTGATATCCCATATAGTTCGGAGCCGAAAAATAGGGTATATGAACATTAGAGCGACTCAGCAAATAAAGTGCTCGATGTACCCTCCTAAAAATGAACCTAGTACTTTTTTAAGATGACATTTCAAATATTTCGGCTCTAGCTTTGACCTCTCATGAGCTGGACCATTTTGAAAAAGGCTCTATTTTTACATATTTTGTCAATTTGAGAATCTGTTTCCTTACCAACATATACAATATAAGTATCATAAGTAAGGTTTTTTAAAGCGCGTCATCAAAGATGATGTACTTGGCAAAAGAAAAAATTTGATACCCATTTTGCCCTATTTAAAACGAAGGGTTACCACCCCATTGCATATTTGTCAAAACGCGAACTAGCACGAATTTCAATTAATTCGACTAAAGATTAAAATATGTTAATTTGGCATTTTTATTACAAACAACCCCCAACAAAAAATTCAAAAACCGTTCTTTTTTACAGAATATCCTTAAAAAAAGGATATGGATGATCGTCTTTGGACGAATTGTATGTACAGTTGGACGCGCCTTAAAAAAACCTTTCTTATGATACCCATATTGTATATGTTGGTAAAGGCCATGATTCACTATCCTACACAATCGCGCGATCTACGAAAAAATACAACCCTGATCACATAAATTGGTTCTGTCTTTTGAAAATGTTCATAGACTCCATCATACTAAGGCTGTATTTTCTCAAAAATCGCACGATCGTGTAGACTAGTGTATCACGGCCTTAAGGAAATAGAATCTCAAATTGACAAAACATGCAAAAATAGGCTAGAGCCGAAATAATTTAGATATCATCATAAAAAATACCAATGTTAATTCTGAGGGGGTACACCTTGCACGAATTTCGCTTCCATACAACTTGAGTCGCTCTAATGAACATACATATATGGTAATATATGTTCATACATTTTCATACATGTATGTGTAAAAATTCCCTATACAGTACAGTGACGGGAACTGGAATTCTTGATTTCGTGTCGGATGTTTCTAAATAGTCCCAAAATCACTTGAATAGTGCCAAATTACTTTTTATATAATTTAAATGTTGACACTTCATGTTCGTTTAGTATACTATGATACATTATTGTGTATCGCTAGAAAACTCCAAGAACATCACAAAAACACGTTGCAAAATAAGTTGTTTACACGCAAAAAACTTGTTTAGCCGTTATGGATCGAATGGACAAAAAGTGCCAGAACCAGAGAGAGAGTGCCACAGTGCCAGCTAGCATCCAATAGTGTCTAAAATGGCACAATTGTGCCACATTTCCCATCACTGATACAGTATGCAAATATCATTATTATACTTCCTTGATTAAAAAAATCGCACTGCTGTGCAATATATTAAATTATTAAAATTACTTGAACAGAGAGGTTTTATTTAATGAAACATTAGTTCGAACAAAATAACTAAAAACGAACTAAACAACATTTCATTCATCATTTTAAGAGAAAAGGTCGATTATGTAAAAACAAAACTCATCTTCTTTTTTTTTTTTTTTTTTTTTTAGTACATATATTTATTTATTGTATCTTCAAATATGAACTAACAATAATTATTCAAATCTTAAATCTAAATATAATTAATTAGGCCCGACCAGTGTCGGACATAAACTTAGTGATAGTTATTTATAATACATAAGTAGTGATAAGCAAAAACAAAAGTATTTTCAAGCAGTTTCTTCTGGAGTGTTGATTATTAGAGCCCTTGTGTCCCTCTTTTTTAAGCGGATGTGTCCAGTAATATTCAAGATATTACAAGCAAGCGGATTAGGATGAGACTCGAGTTTTGTAAGATATTTGCCTGCGTATTTTGCAATTTCTTCAGTTACTTGTGGCATATTCAAATCACGATGTAAATTTGAAATTCTTATGTACCATGGAGCCGATGTTATTATCCGTAAAATTTTATTTTGCCTTCGTTGAATTTTTTCTATATTTGAAGCTGAAGCAGTGCCCCATAGTTGAATTCCGTAGCACCATATGGTTTTAAAAGCGACTTGTATATCAAAAGTTTACAATCTAGACTGAGGGTTGAATTTCTACCAATCAGCCAATGTATCTGAGTTAGTTTAAGTTTCATTTGCGTTAGCTTAGAGTCAATGTGGTGTTTCCATGTAAGCCTTCGATCAAGGTGTATACCAAGGTATTTCACTTGTAAATTTAGAGGAACAATTTGATTATTGATTGTAATGGGGGAACAAGTGCCTTTTCGTAGGGTAAATGTTACCTGAGCACAATTTTGTTCGTTTACCTTTATTCTCCACCTGTTTAACCATAGTTCTAGCTGGGTAATATGTTGCTGAAGATATCGGGAAGCCTCGCGAGGATTTTCGTGCATACTAAGGCAGGCTGTATCGTCGGCAAATGTAGATGTGTGAATATTAATGCTCAAAGGCATATCAAAAGTATAAATCAAATACAAAACTGGCCCCAGTATACTCCCCTGTTGCACACCGGATGAGATTGTTTCAGGCATACTCATAAAGTCTCCTTCCACAACAGTGAATTTCCGGGCAATAATGTAACTTTCCAAAAGATTTAGAATTTTTATTGGTAAGTAAGTCTTTAATTTTAAAATTAGGCCTTCATGCCACACTTTATCAAATGCCTGAGACACGTCAATAAACAGCGCAGAGCAATACTTCTTTTCTTCAAAAGTTTTTCGTATAAATTGAACCAATCTATGAGTTTGTTCAATGGTGCTATGCTGACTTCTAAAACCAAATTGATGGTCCGGTATGCACTCATTATCAGTTAGAATTGAGGACAATTTTATCATGAGTAACTTTTCAAAGAGCTTTGACATTGTTGACAGTAAACTTATTGGCCTATATGACTCAGCCTTGGTAAGATCTTTGCCCGGCTTTGGAATCATTTTAACCTTGGCAAGCTTCCAGCTGTTTGAATAATACTCCAGACGTAAAATGGCATTAAAAATGAATAACAGGATTCTAATTGCAATACGAGGCAACTTCATCAGCATCTGGTACTAATTTCATCAATACCCGGAGCTTTTTTCGGGTTGAGTTCAGCAATTAGTGTTTGTACATCACGCGTCTTAAATTTTATGGGTCGAGGGGGTAGCGCAACTACACTCGGCAAATCAACAGCACCAGAACATGAGTTTGGGGTAAATACGGATTTTAAATGCTCAGCAAATAATTTACCTTTTTCATAGTCGCTTCTTGCCAAATCTCCGGTAATTGTGCGCAGAGGTGGTTTAAACTCGACGGGTATTTTAAGCTTTCTAGCAGCGCGCCACAAAGAGTAATTAGATGCTGGTGTGACATCAAGACCTTCCAGATAATTTTTAAGAGATGCAGTTTTTTCAAATGCAAGCAACTCTTGGAGTCGTTTAGTGCACTCTTTAAACCTAGTTTTATGTTGAGGTGATCTGTGCTGTTGCCATTCCCTTCTAGCTCTTCTTTTTTCACACACGAGACGTTCAATATCAGTAGAATAAATTCTATTAAACCCAGTCTACGGATGGGAGGTAGTGGCATGTTCAGCAGCCTGTTTAATATTTTCATTAAGGTTGGTAATGTTAGATTCAATATCATCGGGTGTTCTTAGCGTAATATTTTCTGTGCAATGACTACTAAGATATTTTTTTAATCCCAGCCAATTAACACGATTTATCATCTTCACATAAGGATGAGGTAAGTCAATTCTTAATGGGCTACAAATTGAAATGATCGTGGGAGAGTGGTCGGACGAGAGATCTAGAGAAGCTTCAACTTGAATTAAATCCTAGAGATATTTTTCATGACGCCAAAATCTATAACATCCGGAATTTTTTGTATGTCAGTAGGACAGTAAGTGGGCTCCCCACTCGAAATGACGTCCAAGTCCATTTTTGAAATTGTGTTGAAAAACGCTCGACCTCTGGGTGTGATAAGACGCGAACCCCAGAATGTATGTTTGGCATTATAGTCCCCAGCTGCTACGAAACAAGGGCCAAGAGATTTGAAGAAATCCTCGTATTGACCTTCAGTAATTGCGAATCTGGGAGGGGAGTAAATTGATGATATTACAAAATTAGTGCAAAAATTTTCAATACAAATATTCGTTGCTTATAGATGTTCTTCAGAAATGTTGTCAATAATATAATGCTTGAGTCTTAACCTTATTAGAATTGCTGATCCACCGCATGCTCTTCCTCTTGGGTCCTTTGAATCATATAAGGTGTAGCCAGAAATTTTAAAAAGACTTCTCGAAGTCAAATGAGTCTCTGAGACCAACAAGTGCTCAAGTTCATTTTTATGTTGGCGAATGCCGTTTGCGTTCCAAAAACATATTTTTAACGTGTTCATGGTTTGTTAACTAATGCTTGAAGCAGTGTATTCTGCATTCGCAACATTTCTTGCATCATGCTAGTCATATTTGTTGTAAAATTATTTATAGTTTGCACCAGATTATCAATAGTAGCTTCAAGGCGATTGAAATTAATACTTGAGTTTGTATTTGTTGAATTATTTGGTGGTGAAACATTTTGAAAAACTCATATTCGTACACAAAATATAATTTAAGAAATCAGATTAAAAATTAATGCAATTAATTATAATAGAAACAATAATTCGTTTTTATACTAACACTAGTTTTCAATATATTTTTTTGAAATAATATAAACTTTGTTTCTTAGAAATATCTAGAGAATTCCGTTATATTCTACAAAATTAATGACGGAATTTTCCTTTTGATTAATTGATTTATTAAATAGGCCCACAATATATAAAATCCTACAAGAATGTTTTTTTTTGTTACAAGAGTTTTTATTTTTTAACGTCAAGAATCTGCACATATAAACTTTGCATACCGTATGTATTTTCTAATAGATATCCAATTCAATAGTGAAAAAGAGAGAAAAAGATCGAGTAAATAAAATGCAAGTTTTTTTTATAAAAAAAATGATCTTATGTGAGATATCATGTATCCATACATTATTATATATTCCCATACATTAGATCTTATTTCTATATATGGATTCACATATGAAGAGTTTCATAATTAAATTTCCCATACATTTCTATATATGAAATCATATTTATACATATATAATAATATACATTCATACATTAAAAATATATGTAAATTAAAAATATATGGACCATACATATTTTTTTAGCTGGGTGGGTAATTAGAATTTAGAATTAGAGAATTTCAGTGCAAAATTTTAAAATTTTATTGCCGAAATTTGAGAATTGTGTTTATTGTTGACATTAAATGCGTATGTGTGTGTATGCTGGGAATTTGTGTGTATAATATTTTGTGGGATTACGTTAAGGGTGTTCATAGGTTTGAGGTTTTTTTAATGTGTCTATGATTTTCTAATGCTGTACAGTGGGATTTTCGATGGCTAAAGCGGGAATTAATTCGTGGTGACTTTCCTTGTTTATAATGTTAGATTGTTTTGGTTAATATCAATAGGAGGTATATGTTAATTGGAGTAATAGGACTGCGGGAAATAGTGCTCCCCATATAAACTAATTAGTAATAATCTAATACCTAGAAAGTTATAATAGTGAGAGGTTTCAAATTTGGTATTAGTTAATTTTGAGACAAGATATAAAATTCAGCAAAAATCCAAGGAAATGTTAGATAGTAAGAGGCTTCAAATTTGGTGTGAGTTAATTTGAAGAGAGCACACAAAGTTAGACGAAAAACTGGCGGGTTAGGTCCTGGGGAAGGGGTACTCCCCATACAAAATAATTAATAATAATATGCTATCTTGAAACCTATAGTAGTGAAAGCTTCAAATCACGAACGAATCACAAGTAAAATAATTTTATATATGGGAACCACAGTTTCATATAAAAAATGTTGATAGCTTTTTAATGTTTATTTGAAGTAAACAAGTAATTTGCATACATTCCATTTATTAGTACTTTTTATTTTTGCACTATCTTTATATTTGCTCTTAACAATATTAACAGTTCTGGATATTATTATTATAGCCGCGAAAACAACGTAACCCGCAAAAGCAAATTGTACAGGATAGGTTTTTTTTTACTTTTTTATGATTTCAACAAATTTTTATAATGATAATTAAAATCTAGCCTACTAATGACATTATGCAAGTTAAAATTAAGTTTTAAGTTAATTATTCGTATAGAATTTATATAGGATGAGATTGTTTCAGGCATACTCATAAAGTCTCCTTCCACAACAGTGAATTTCCGGGCAATAATGTAACTTTCCAAAAGATTTAGAATTTTTATTGGTAAGTAAGTCTTTAATTTTAAAATTAGGCCTTCATGCCACACTTTATCAAATGCCTGAGACACGTCAATAAACAGCGCAGAGCAATACTTCTTTTCTTCAAAAGTTTTTCGTATAAATTGAACCAATCTATGAGTTTGTTCAATGGTGCTATGCTGACTTCTAAAACCAAATTGATGGTCCGGTATGCACTCATTATCAGTTAGAATTGAGGACAATTTTATCATGAGTAACTTTTCAAAGAGCTTTGACATTGTTGACAGTAAACTTATTGGCCTATATGACTCAGCCTTGGTAAGATCTTTGCCCGGCTTTGGAATCATTTTAACCTTGGCAAGCTTCCAGCTGTTTGAATAATACTCCAGACGTAAAATGGCATTAAAAATGAATAACAGGATTCTAATTGCAATACGAGGCAACTTCATCAGCATCTGGTTACTAATTTCATCAATACCCGGAGCTTTTTTCGGGTTGAGTTCAGCAATTAGTGTTTGTACATCACGCGTCTTAAATTTTATGGGTCGAGGGGGTAGCGCAACTACACTCGGCAAATCAACAGCACCAGAACATGAGTTTGGGGTAAATACGGATTTTAAATGCTCAGCAAATAATTTACCTTTTTCATAGTCGCTTCTTGCCCAATCTCCGGTAATTGTGCGCAGAGGTGGTTTAAACTCGACGGGTATTTTAAGCTTTCTAGCAGCGCGCCACAAAGAGTAATTAGATGCTGGTGTGACATCAAGACCTTCCAGATAATTTTTAAGAGATGCACTTTTTTCAAATGCAAGCAACTCTTGGAGTCGTTTAGTGCACTCTTTAAACCTAGTTTTATGTTGAGGTGATCTGTGCTGTTGCCATTCCCTTCTAGCTCTTCTTTTTTCACACACGAGACGTTCAATATCAGTAGAATAAATTCTATTAAACCCAGTCTACGGATGGGAGGTAGTGGCATGTTCAGCAGCCTGTTTAATATTTTCATTAAGGTTGGTAATGTTAGATTCAATATCATCGGGTGTTCTTAGCGTAATATTTTCTGTGCAATGACTACTAAGATATTTTTTTAATCCCAGCCAATTAACACGATTTATCATCTTCACATAAGGATGAGGTAAGTCAATTCTTAATGGGCTACAAATTGAAATGATCGTGGGAGAGTGGTCGGACGAGAGATCTAGAGAAGCTTCAACTTGAATTAAATCCTAGAGATATTTTTCATGACGCCAAAATCTATAACATCCGGAATTTTTTGTATGTCAGTAGGCCAGTAAGTGGGCTCCCCACTCGAAATGACGTCCAAGTCCATTTTTGAAATTGTGTTGAACAACGCTCGACCTCTGGGTGTGATAAGACGCGAACCCCAGAATGTATGTTTGGCATTATAGTCCCCAGCTGCTACGAAACAAGGGCCAAGAGATTTGAAGAAATCCTCGTATTGACCTTCAGTAATTGCGAATCTGGGAGGGGAGTAAATTGATGATATTACAAAATTAGTGCAAAAATTTTCAATACAAATATTCGTTGCTTATAGATGTTCTTCAGAAATGTTGTCAATAATATAATGCTTGAGTCTTAACCTTATTAGAATTGCTGATCCACCGCATGCTCTTCCTCTTGGGTCCTTTGAATCATATAAGGTGTAGCCAGAAATTTTAAAAAGACTTCTCGAAGTCAAATGAGTCTCTGAGACCAACACTATATCAATATTTTCTTCCGTGAGGAAGTGCTCAAGTTCATTTTTATGTTGGCGAATGCCGTTTGCGTTCCAAAAACATATTTTTAACGTGTTCATGGTTTGTTAACTAATGCTTGAAGCAGTGTATTCTGCATTCGCAACATTTCTTGCATCATGCTAGTCATATTTGTTGTAAAATTATTTATAGTTTGCACCAGATTATCAATAGTAGCTTCAAGGCGATTGAAATTAAAACTTGAGTTTGTATTTGTTGAATTATTTGGTGGTGAAACATTTTGAAAAACTCATATTCGTACACAAAATATAATTTAAGAAATCAGATTAAAAATTAATGCAATTAATTATAATAGAAAAAATAATTCGTTTTTATACTAACACTAGTTTTCAATATATTTTTTTGAAATAATATAAACTTTGTTTCTTAGAAATATCTAGAAAATTCCGTTATATTCTACAAAATGAATGACGGAATTTTCCTTTTATTAATTGATTTATTAAATAGGCCCACAATATATAAAATCCTACAAGAATGTTTTTTTTTGTTACAAGAGTTTTTATTTTTTAACGTCGAGAATCTGCACATATAAACTTTGCATACCGTATGTATTTTCTAATAGATATCCAATTCAATAGTGAAAAAGAGAGAAAAAGATCGAGTAAATAAAATGCAAGTTTTTTTTATAAAAAAAATGATCTTATGTGAGATATCATGTATCCATACATTATTATATATTCCCATACATTAGATCTTATTTCTATATATGGATTCACATATGAAGAGTTTCATAATTAAATTTCCCATACATTTCTATATATGAAATCATATTTATACATATATAATAATATACATTCATACATTAAAAATATATGTAAATTAAAAATATATGGACCATACATATTTTTTTAGCTGGGTGGGTAATTAGAATTTAGAATTAGAGAATTTCAGTGCAAAATTTTAAAATTTTATTGCCGAAATTTGAGAATTGTGTTTATTGTTGACATTAAATGCGTATGTGTGTGTATGCTGGGAATTTGTGTGTATAATATTTTGTGGGATTACGTTAAGGGTGTTCATAGGTTTGAGGTTTTTTTAATGTGTCTATGATTTTCTAATGCTGCACAGTGGGATTTTCGATGGCTAAAGCGGGAATTAATTCGTGGTGACTTTCCTTGTTTATAATGTTAGATTGTTTTGGTTAATATCAATAGGAGGTATATGTTAATTGGAGTAATAGGACTGCGGGAAATAGTGCTCCCCATATAAACTAATTAGTAATAATCTAATACCTAGAAAGTTATAATAGTGAGAGGTTTCAAATTTGGTATTAGTTAATTTTGAGACAAGATATAAAATTCAGCAAAAATCCAAGGAAATGTTAGATAGTAAGAGGCTTCAAATTTGGTGTGAGTTAATTTGAAGAGAGCACACAAAGTTAGACGAAAAACTGGCGGGTTAGGTCCTGGGGAAGGGGTACTCCCCATACAAAATAATTAATAATAATATGCTATCTTGAAACCTATAGTAGTGAAAGCTTCAAATCACGAACGAATCACAAGTAAAATAATTTTATATATGGGAACCACAGTTTCATATAAAAAATGTTGATAGCTTTTTAATGTTTATTTGAAGTAAACAAGTAATTTGCATACATTCCATTTATTAGTACTTTTTATTTTTGCACTATCTTTATATTTGCTCTTAACAATATTAACAGTTCTGGATATTATTATTATAGCCGCGAAAACAACGTAACCCGCAAAAGCAAATTGTACAGGATAGGTTTTTTTTACTTTTTTATGATTTCACCAAATTTTTATAATGATAATTAAAATCTAGCCTACTAATGACATTATGCAAGTTAAAATTAAGTTTTAAGTTAATTATTCGTATAGAATTTTTTTGTTAGTTATTTTAATTTTTTCGACCACAATTTTAACAGATTACACTAAAATGTGACCATTATTATTTTCAAATCAATGTTTTACCAGATGACTTGCTGGATGTCAGTTGCGTTATTTTCGCGGTTAGGGCTCGACATTAAAACTTTTTCTCTTTTTTAATCCCTCTTTATGTATACATATGTATACTAATTATTAATGTATGCATTAAAATCAAATGTAAGCTGGCAAGAAAACAAAAGCAACAGTAATAATGATGTTGTTATTGCTTTTATCTAGTAGGTTGCATATTATTTTATTTATTTATTTATTTACTTGATATTAAAATTATATAAATTATATAAAATATAACAATAACACTGGCTGTTTTTTTACAAATTGTTTCGAAAATGATTATATGTAGTATTACGGGGAAAAAAAGATTTTTACTTAACTCGGCACAACTATTTATCGTAATTTTTCCCAAAAAAATAACACAAATTAAACAATAAAACAAAAACGTGCATTTAATATTACTAACCCGAAGTTGAAGGTTCTGTTATTATATTTTTAATTTTCACTTCACAAAGCACCGAAAACTAACGGCCTGGCCCATGATGTCGACAAGAAAGTTTCTTTCGCTTACTTATATTGAAAACAACAACTAAATAAAAGAATTTGTTTTTGTTTTCAATGTAAGTAAGCGAAAGAAACTTTCTTGTCGACATCGTGAGCCAGGCCGTAATTCTTAACACGCCAAAAATTGCAATTTTTATTGCATATAACTCAAACTTTAAAAGTGTATAGTTCCACAGCGCTATTTGATACAATCAATTTTTTTTTGCTAGTGATGTGAAATTTTCTGTACTTTTAACGAGTACAAAAATTTATTCGGTTCTTCCAAATTTAATTTTTCAATTAATTCCCACTTTTGGTATCGAGTTCTCGCTGAACCATCATAGTGAACAGACGTCTTAGCGGAGTTTTTTTTTCATATACATATTAAACAAACAAAAAATCATAAAAAATATTCGTAATACATAATAACCGTAATACATACATATTAACTTTGATAAATAAGCAAAGCAAATATTGCTGATATTATTTTTACATAGCAAGAAACAAAGAACAAAAACAAACAAAAACCGAAAACAAAGTGCCCTTGAGGAATACTCTACATGAGTACCTTAAAAACAAAAAATTGTGAAGTGAGTTCAAACGGCATAAATGCATATTTTACTGTGAGTTCTGAAGCTCTCAATGTTAACAATAAAAATAAAAAATCTGATGATAGTCTTTTTCTAACGGCAAAGCCACTTTTTCGTCAGCGATCAACTTCGCTTTGTCCAATGCCAACAAGTGATTCGTTAACATTACAGTTGCCTAGTACATCTTCATATAAGTCAGCGATATCATCCCCTTCGGGCTCGTGTTCATCACTTAACAAAGTTATCACTACAAATAACAGCAGTTCAAAACCCAAAGTCCAAGTCGGTATGGACAGATATATAACTGTGGTAAAGCGTGGCCGGAGCCCAAAATCTTCAAAAATTTCATCTGCTCCAAAAATGTCTAGGGATAACAGCGCGTCCTCTATTAATCGTCAAAATCGTTTTTCAATATTGCAAGACAATAACGAGAAGCCCGCTGCATTATCGCAAAAGTCTTTTAAGCCACCACCTATCTATCTGAGAGAAAAAAATTCTAACGCGCTTATAAAAAAACTGCTGTCGGCCATTGGTGAAAATACTTTCCACATCATTCCAATTAAACGAGGTAATATTGATGAAAATAAAATCCAAATTTATGATGAAAAAAATTTTGGAAAAATTGTTAGCGAATTTGAAAAAAACAAAACAAATTTTTACACTTACCAACTTAAGAGTGCTAAGGGCCTACAGATAGTATTAAAGGGCATAGATTCATATGTTGACCCCGAAGAAGTAAAATGTGCACTTCTTGAGAAAGGATTTAAGGTAAAAAATGTTACCAATATAATTAACAGAGAAAAGGTCCCACAACCCCTATTTCGGGTTGAATTGGAGCCGAATGACATGCAGTTGAAAAAAAATGAAACGCATCCTATTTATAATGTAAAGTTTCTACTACACCGAAAAATCACAGTTGAAGAGCCACGTAAGCGTTCAGGTCCCGTACAGTGCCATAATTGCCAAGAATATGGCCATACAAAATCATATTGCAATTTACCTACAATTTGTGTTATCTGCGGTGAATTGCATGGTACTGCTAGCTGTACTAAGCCAAAAGAACAAGCAGAAAAAAAATGTAGTAATTGTGGAGGCAATCACACCGCTAACTACAGAGGATGCCCTGTGTATTCTTTCGTTAAACAGGCTATGGGTCAAAAACCTAAATTAGTTCCAGCTCAATCAACTAACTCTTACTCTGTCACTTTTCCTCCAATGAGCCAACCTAGTACCTCACGTGTATCGTATGCCGATGCTGTTAAAATAAATTCTATTCCCACGCAGAAAGTGTCCCCACCAAGTAATTCAACAAATGCGAACACAAGTTTTAATTTCAGTCGCCTTGAAGCCACTATTGATAATCTGGTGCAAACTATAAACAATTTCACAACAAATATGACTAATATGATGCAAGAAATGCTTCGAATGCAGAATACTCTGCTTCAAGCATCAATTAACAAGCCATGAACACGTTAAAAATATGTTTCTGGAACGCAAATGGCATTCGCCAACACAAAAATGAGCTCGAGCACTTCCTTACGGAAAAAGATATTGATATAATGTTGGTCTCTGAGACTCATTTGACTTCGAGAAGCCTTTTCAAAATCAATGGCTACAACTTATATGATACAAAAGACCCTAGAGGAAGAGCATGCGGTGGGTCGGCAATTCTAATAAAGTCAAGACTCAAGCACTATATTCTTGACAACGTTTGTGAAGAAAATCTACAAGCTACAAATATTTGCGTCGAAAATTTTTTTACAAATTTCGTTATATCATCAATTTACTCCCCTCCCAGATTTTCAATCACTGAGGATCAATACGAGGATTTCTTCAAATCTCTTGGACCTTATTTTGTAGCAGCTGGCGACTACAATGCAAAGCATACGTTCTGGGGTTCGCGTCTTATTACACCTAGAGGTAGAGCGTTGTTCAACACAATTTCAAAAATGGGTTTGGACGTTATTTCGAGTGGGCAGCCCACTTACTGGCCTACTGACATACAAAAAATTCCGGATGTTATAGATTTTGGCGTCATGAAAAATATTTCTAGAGATTTAGTTCATGTTGAAGCTTCTCTAGATCTATCCTCCGATCACTCTCCCACTATCGTTACAATATGTGATTCACTAAGAAGTGACTTACCTCATCCATATGTGAAGATGGTCAATCGTGTTAATTGGCTGAGATTCAAAAAATATCTTAGTAGTCATTGCACAGAAAACATAACGCTAAGTTCATCCGATGATATTGAATCTAACATTGCGAATCTTAACGGAAATATTAAACAGGCTGCTGAACATGCTACTACCTCCCACCCGCAGACTGGGTTTAATAGAATTTATTCTTCGGATATTGAACGTCTCGTAGGTGAAAAAAGAAGAGCTAGAAGGGAATGGCAGCAACACAGATCACCCCAACATAAAATCAGGTTTAAAGAGTGCACTAAACGACTCCAAGAGTTGCTTGCATCTGAAAAAACTGCATCTCTTAAAAATTATCTGGAAGGTCTTGATGTTACACCAGCATCTAATTATTCTTTGTGGCGCGCTGCGAGGAAGCTTAAAACACCCGTCGCACTTCTACCGGAGGTTGGGCAAGAAACGATACTGAAAAAGGTAACATATTTGCTGAGCATTTAAAAACCGTATTTACCCCAAACACATGTATGGGTGTTGCTGATTTGCCATGTGTAGTTGCTCTACCCCCTCGTCCCTTAAAGTGTAAGATGCGTGATGTACAAAAACTAATTGCTGAACTCAACCCAAAAAAAGCTCCGGGTATTGATGAAATTAGTAATAAGATGCTGATGAAGTTGCCTCGTATTGCAATTAGAATTCTGCTATTAATTTTTAATGCCATTTTAAGACTGGAGTATTATTCACACAGCTGGAAGCTTGCCAAGGTCAAAATGATTCCAAATCCGGGCAAAGATCTTACCAAGGCTGAGTCATACAGGCCAATAAGTTTACTGCCAACAATGTCAAAGCTCTTCGAAAAGTTACTCATGATCAAATTGTTCCCAATTCTAACTGATAATGCGTGCATACCGGATCATCAATTTGGTTTTAGAAGTCAGCATAGCACCATTGAACAAACGCATAGATTGGTTCAATTTATAAGAAGAACACTCGAAGAAAAGAAGTATTGTTCTGCCCTCTTTATTGATGTTTCTCAAGCATTTGATAAAGTGTGGCATAGAGGCCTAATTTTAAAATTGAAGACATATCTACCAATAAACATTGTTAATCTTCTGCAAAGTTATATTCTTGCTCGAAAGTTCACTGTTGTGGAAGGAGACTTCATGAGTGCGTCCGAATCAATCTCATCTGGTGTGCCACAGGGGAGCATACTGGGCCCAGTCTTGTATTTGATTTATACTTGTGATATGCCTTTGAGCAGCAATATCCATACATCTACATTTGCTGATGATACAGCCTGCCTTAGTATGCACGAAAACCCTCACGAGGCTTCCCGATACCTACAAGAACATATTACGCAGCTGGAATTATGGTTAAACTTATGGAGAATTAAGGTAAACGAACAGAAGTGTGTTCAGGTAACATTTACTCTGCGAAAAGATACCTGTTCACCCATTCGAATCAATAATCAAGTTGTTCCTCAACATTCACATGTAAAATACCTTGGTATACACCTTGACCGACGGATAACATGGAAACACCATATTGACTCTAAGCTAACACAAATGAAACTCAAATTAACTCAGTTACATTGGCTGATTGGTAGAAATTCAACCCTGAGTCTAGATTGCAAACTTTTGATATACAAGTCGCTTTTGAAACCTATATGGTGCTACGGAATTCAGCTATGGGGCACTGCTTCAGCTTCAAATGTAGAGAAAATCCAACGAAGACAAAACAAAATTTTACGGTTAATAACATCGGCTCCATGGTACATAAGAAACTCAAATTTACATCGTGATCTAAATATGCCACAAGTGACTGAAGAAATTGCAAAATACTCAGGCAAATATTTAACTAAACTCGAGTCACACCCTAATCCGCCTGCTCGAAATATCTTGAACTTTACCGGACACATCCGCTTAAAAAAGAGGGACACAAGGGCTCTAATACTTACCACACCAGATGAAACTGTTTGAACTTATTTTTTTTATTTTTTGCTTTGCACAACTCTTATATATTATGAATTACTATCACTAAGTCACTGGTCGGGCCTAATAATTATATTTAGATTTAAGATTTGAATACTTATTGTTAGTTCATTTTTGAAGATACAATAAATAAATATATGTATGCATAAAAAAAAAAAAACTTTTGGTATCGGAAAGCCCAGTGTTTGCCTATGGGAAAATCGTTAAAAAATTTTTCCTAATGCCGACGGGAAAATCGTGAAAATGATTTTTTCTAATGCCAACGGGAAAAACGTGAAAATTAATAGTTTATAAGGCCGACGGAAAATTTGTGTAGGTGTCTGTCTGTAGAAATTCAGATATTGCTGTGATTTTGGGAGGTATGTGTGTTTGTCCGTGATTTGGGGTGTGGGTGTTGTTGAAATATGTAACCGTGGGTGTATCTAGCTGTGCGAAATAAAGTCTGACTGTAATTGGTGAGGGGGGGGGGGGGGGGGGGGGAGCGTGTAGTTGAGTTAGATCGATTGTGTGTGTATGCCTGTAAGAATTTAAAGCTGGTCTTGATTTGTGAGGGGCGAGGTGTTCTGGTAATATGTAACCGTGGGATTTTTTATGTATGTCTGTAGGAGTTTAAGGCTCTCCGTGAATTATGAGGGGTGGGGGTGTTGTTGTAATATGTATGTAATGTGTATGTCTGTATGAGTTTAAGGCTGATCGTGATTTGTTAGGGGGAAGGTGTTATTGAGATAGTTCGGTTGTGTGAACGTTTGTAAGTGTGACAGTGGGAATTTAAAGCTGACCATGATTTGTGGAGCGATGGGGTCTTGTTGAAATAGTTTTAATTTTTCGTAGATGAATTCTTTTATGTGTGTGTATGTGGTTTTCTCACGCTAGTATTTATATGTAAGTAGAAATAAATTGTTTTCCATATCGACAGTTGGTGGTATAAAATATTATCACATATCTGAACTCCCCTAATTATAGTATATTTTTTAGTGGTATAAAATATTATCACATATCTGAACTCCCCTAATTATAGTATATTTTTTATACTCGAGGATAAGAATACTTTATATTTTGACAAGCTTTTATATGTCCATATTTTGCGTGTTTTTTAAGAAATATTTATTTCTTAAAAATTTAATTTCTTTATTCTTATTTATTTTGTGAAATTTTTATGTGCGATCGTAGGGAATTTGTGTGAGTGTGTGTAGGATAGAGTTTGCCTGTCTGTGATAAGTTTGTTTATGTAAGAACGTCCGCTCCTTTCAGTGGCTTGGTGAACGGTTTGTATATTTTACTTACGTAGATATGTAAGTGTGATTGTTAAGATCTAATAAATTTAATATAAAAAATGTGTACGAGGTGTGTTCAAAAAGTATCGCGAATTTTTAATTTTATGTTGGTACTCATGTCTCACACTTATGCCGACCACTTCGTCCATTTTGAATGTTCAGTTAATTGTTGACAGCTGCTTTACTTGCATGTGTTTTGGCTAGTCTTCCATTTTTGCCTATTAAAAAAAAATGGAACAAAGAACCTGTATAAAAAAAACCTTTAACGCATGTAATTTAAATTGGTTATAGGTTTGTGTCTAAAACAAAGTCAGCCAAACACATACATAAATACTATAAAAGAAATTAAAATGCATGCTTGTACGAATTTACGTGTTTAAAATGAGCATAATGAAGTGCCCGCGCGCGGCCTTTTGCTTATCTCTGGTCTAAAACAACCTAATGAAAGAGTTCCATACAGTCTTGTGCTTTTTTTTTTGGCAATTTTTTTGTGTCGCTCAAGTATGTACATCAAAAAAATAGTTCATATATTGTTATAATATTAAAATATCTGATATACTATATAATTTTAATTTTGATTGTACATACATAGTATATATATGTATATGTATTTATGAACAAATTCCACTCATTAAACTATTTTAGTTTTATTTACATATATTTTATACTTCATCTGCCTTGTTTTGTAATGTAGATATAACCATACACACATACTGTCACTATTATGCATCTGTTTTCGCTCTTTCTTTAAGCTTGACAAAATGTTTCACTACAAATGAACTGAGCTCACTCAAAAGAGTTGATAAGCACAACTCTAGGGTCTAGCGATGACCGTTCGTGAGATGGACCGTGTCTAAAAAGGTCTTTTTAAAGTTTTTTTTTGCATATTTTCGTATTTTGTCCCAAGACAACATATTAAAAAAGTACATCATATGAAAAAAATTGTCCAATGGTTTATTAATCTTTAACATTCGTGCCATCAGTAATGCGTTATTCCATAAAAACTAAGATTTTTTAAGCATTTTCATAGCAGGTGATACTTGTATTAAAATAAATTCTATTATTTTTTAAGTATTATTTGATTTGAGTAATTCAATTCAAATATTTTTTTTTCTATTTTTCTTGATGTCATAGAATATATACTAAGGTGACCGAAATCTGGTCACCTTAGTATATATTCTATTATACGATCATCAATAAGAATGTAGTAAGCTGATGTCTGCTGTTTCATGCTGTTTCAATTACATTTTTATTCAATTGACCCGCTATTGAATAATAGGAGCTTTTGTGTTAAACCCTGATGTAGTTAAAAGCGGTTGAGATTATTTTATATAATAGTTCTGTTGGAATCATAGATAAATATCATATAGAATTGCATAACGTTCATTTTTAAATTTTATTTTAAGATCATTGTATGGATATGACACTGAATTTAAATGTACTTTTAAACTAGTCAAATCACAACGAACAAAATTATTTTCTTGTTAAAAAGCGATCAACAAAAACGAACTCGTTTTCTGAGAATTTAGGTCTACCCTCTCGATGGTTCCGGTAGTATGCAAGATGTTTTTGTGTGTCGGAATTTCTGTCTGTAATTAAATTTTAATTTGTAACGACACGTTTTCCGCTGGTTGCTAGGATAGGCTCAGCGGAGTCCAGGGGTCGTTGATTATGATGTTGTTTATTTAAAAGAAACACGGATGATTCTTAATTCGTTATAAAACATAAATTCCATATATTTATTTATTTTAGAAGACTAAATAGTTTTCCCTTAAAATATTAATATAAGTATTAATTTAAAAAAAAAATTAAATATATAGAAATTAAACAAAAATGACAATGGATTAGTTATCTGTCCAGGAACGAAAGTTGCAACGGGTGAGCCCTGAATACAAATTCCGTCTCCCAGACTTTCACTCAAGAGCAAGTAGTTACTGAGCCGGCGACCCTCATGCAATAACTACTCCCTCCTAGTAGTTGGAACGATTCCTATGGTTGGATAGGTTTCTCTAGCTACTGTATACTACAAGATGTTTATTAAGTACGGCGATCCCTCTACTTAATAAACGAGCTCTTATCGCATGACAAGCTGCCAGCCAACTGCCTCTTGTTTGGCAATTACTCGCCTTTTATACTGTTGGTGGCGTACGAAAAAACAGATACACACACAGGCATACATGTACAAAGCACTGAGAATATATCCAGTGTTTGTAGCTTGTAGGCGAGTGCGCATGTCTGTGAGATCGGTTACATATCTACAACCTTAGTAGAGAGGCTCTCAGCTTTACCTGTTTTTAACAGAATTATATCAGTAATAAACGTTATTATACTTTACATAAAGAGTAAGGGCAATTCATTTGATTTATTGTAAAAATAAGAAAAATGATAATATTCACGTACATAAGTATGTATGTATGAATGTACATACATTGATACAAAATTAATAATGGTAACGAAAGAGAATACAAAGTAACAAAATGATATTCTAAAAATTAATTATAATTCAAACTGTACATATATATTTGTGTATACCTATTTATGTATGTACATTAGGTATACAAGAAAAAAAAATAAACAACAACTTAAGTAATTGGTTTCAGTATACGAAACAAAAAATAATGCAGGATTGTTGCGGCAAAAACGAAACAGTTGACTTTTTCCGTCACACTGCCCCTCTCCCCGGGGAATCTAAGGCCGTCACCATATTATCTGGATGACACCAATTTGATAGATATTGATGCGGTAACATTGACCTTGAACCACTTCCAGCAGGCGAATGCATGATGATACCGGATCTCTTTGTCTTACGCTTTGAATCTTCTGCCGCAGTTGCTCCGGTGCTTGCTGTAGACTGATCACCCTAGGGCTAGACGGCAATGGTGGCGTACGTGCCGGTGATGATGTGCCTGTGTCTCGTTTGGGAGTTATACACCCCTTTAATGAGGAGCCCTCTATGTCTTCTGGTGAGCTAGAGGCTGTTGGCAGTGACATTCTATCACGATGTGTGTGGTCCGGAGTGGAGGACGAGGATATATTCATGGGTATCATACCATCGTTTGGCAGTGGCTGTGAGGGTTTTCGGGGTGGTGTGGCGTATATTGGCTGTGGGAGTGTGGAGACGAAGGGTTGTTGATCGAGCGCTGGGGGCGAGTCGGTTTCCGGCACCAACACCCTTACCGTACAGGTTCGTTCGTCGCAGCGGAACCCCAGATGGCGATATTGTCTATCGTGCACCTTGTATGCGCCTAGCCCTTGTCGGCGTTTGGGAGTGGGCGGACGGAAACTTTCGCTTTCCCAGTCCAGCGATGATGGTAAACTTGGAGGCCATGGCGAAGGTGGGGTTGGAATGCGCCTCTCGACAGTGTTGTCTTGGAAACCAAAGAATGTCCGCTGAATTTCGACCAGGATCGGATCATCCAAATCTATCTGTTCGAAAATATTTGGGCTGAACATCAGATCTTCTACTTCTTCAGGCTCAGCTTGCGTTCCGGCTGGCTCTGATTCGTGGTCGCTGTCAATCACCACACACTCGATAGGTGGACTTGGCTCCTTAGGCGATGGTTCTGTAGGAGGTTGTTCGGGAGTAGCGTGGTTGGGCACTGCCGACATTTTATAGACAAACGCCGTAGAGCTATGTTCACACGGTGGTGGCCGTGTAGCGGTTGTTGGCGTTTTGGCGGGACCCGGACTGGATGTCGGTCGAAGGTGGTATTTCCGTTGTTTGGTACGCCCTCGGCTAGTACTAGGAACATCATCGTCCTCTAGAAAAATAGTACGCCTTACCTTTCTCTGCTCCCTTTCTAAATTGCGGCGAAATTTCTGCCGTGACTCTTCGAACTTGTTGCGTCTGCTAGTCATGCTGTATCTGTACTGACAAATTTATTTTATATTTCGTTTGGCCAGACCTTTACGAGGATATGTTGGTTTTGATAATTGTTGCATTTTGTTGTTGCTGTTTTATTTTTATTTATGTTTTTGTTTATATATTATGTATGTTATGTTCCATTCCTGTATATCTAGAGAATCAGGAAGAAGAAAATAAGAGAGTTACTACTGTTCTGGTGAGTGATACGGTTTTAGTTCACCAATGTGCGCAGTACGCTCTTCAGAGTTGCCAGCTTTACGAGTATTTGCAATGACGGGGGACACGAATCCCTGTATGACATAAGGTCCCCCATATTTTGGTGCTAGCTTGGCTGTAAAATTGTCGGTGGCCTTAGACAGCGGGTGAAGGCGGACCAGTACCTGGTCTCCGATATTAGGCTTCCATTCACGACGCCGTAAGTTGTAGTGTCTTTGCTGTTCTCGAGAGGCCCTGTTTACGTTAGCTCTTACAATTTTGAAAATTTCGTGCAGTTCCTTGGCCCTTTCGTTTGGAAGAACCGTGCGTGCTCCGGTGCCAATCGTCACCTCGTCGTATAGGGTCTTTGGCAACCATGGCTCCCTTCCTTGGGTCAGGTACGCTGGGGTATATCCGGTGGACTCGGAGATGCTAGTATTGATGGCCAGCATGATTTCAGGTAATTTTTCATCCCATGAGGTGTGTTGTGCTCCGGAGTATTGGGCCATTATGGTTTTGAGTGTGCGATTGATGCGTTCGGTGGGGTTTTCTTGAGGGGTATACGGTGCGGTAAACTGTTGCCGTACACCCATTTCTTCCAGGAATTTCTTAAAAACTCGTGCTGTAAACTGCGCGCCGTTGTCGGTGATTACTGCTTTGGGTATCCCATATCTGGCTATTATTCTTTCGCGAAACGCCTTCACTACCCCGGCCGCGGTAGCTTTTCTCATGGGCACTAGTTCGCACCATTTAGAGAAGCTGTCGAAGAAAACTAGTAACATATTGTTGCCGTGGCATGTTCGGGGTAGGGGTCCCACAAAGTCGGCACAGAGGAAAGCCCAGGGATCGTCGGGTATGCGCGTTAGCATTTCCCCCGCCGGCATGTGTTGCGAAACCTTAAATTTTTGGCACATCTCACATTGTCGGACATAGCGAGCAATATCCCGTGTCATCCCTGGCCAGTAATATCTATTCATTATCTTATGGGCTGTTTTCCTCACCCCCAAATGTCCACCTGCGGGTTGGTCGTGATTCTCTTGTAGAACTTGACGTCTCAGCGGGGTGGCGACACACAGTTTCCATGAGGTGCTGTCTTCATCATTCGATTGTCGGGGAATATGACGATACAGTTGTCCGTCGACAATGGCGTAATCCGCAAATTTTTCGGGGTGTGCGTGAACATTGGCGAAATGCTTTTCTAACCACTTGCAGGTACCTGTTCCAACGTGCACATACTTGACTTCTTCTACTGGTTGTCGAGAAAGGGCATCGGCGACGACATTCTGCTTCCCTTTCCTATAGTGGACTGAAAAATTGTACTGTTGTAGCTCCAATGCCCATCTGGAAAGTCTTCCCACGGGATTATCTAAGGAATTCAACCATTTCAATGCCAAATGGTCGGTTATCACCCTAAATTCGTACCCTTCAATGTAGTGTCGCATTTTACGGATTCCCCACACGATAGCTAGGCATTCCTTTTCCGTGGCAGAATAATTTTTTTCTGCCGGATTAAGGTGACGACTAGCGTAGGCAATCACCCTTTCAGTCCCGTCGATTTTCTGTGTGAGAACGGCACCCAGTCCATAATCACTGGCATCTGTTTGTAACACAAATGTTTTGGTGAAGTCTGGGCAAGATAGCACTGGTGCTTTCGTAAGGTGGTCCTTTAGAGTTTCGATCGCCCCTTGTTGTTCTGCTCCCCACTTCCAGTGTCTGCCCTTTTTTAGCAATTGCGTTAGGGGCTGGGAAATTTCTGCGAAATTCGGTACAAATCTTCGGTACCACGTGGTGACACCTAAAAACCGGCGTACCTCTCGTACATTTGTTGGTGGCGGTATCATGGCCATTGCTATTATTTTATCGGGATCTGTTTTTATTCCTTCCGAGGTGACAACGTGACCCAGATACTTCGTTTCTGATTTAAAAATTCACATTTTTCCACATTTATTTTTAAGTTAGCAGCTCGTAGTCGCCGGAAGACTTCTCGTAGGTTTCGGAGGTGTTCGTCAAAGGTAGTTCCAATGACGATAATGTCATCTAGATACGCAAATGCGTGTGGTTCCATGTCCGCACCGATGATACTATCTAGGGCCCTTTGGAAGGTAGCTGGTGCAGAGTGTAACCCGAATGGCATTACCCTCCATTGGTACAGCCCTCGCCCCTTGACCGCAAAAGCGGTGTATTTCTTGCTATCTTCCGCCATTGGAATTTGCCAGTAACCATCCTTGAGGTCCAGGCTACTAATAAATTTCGCATTACGGAGACGGTTGAGAATGGCATCGATACGCGGAAGTGGATAGGCATCTGGCACAGATCTGGCATTTAATTGCCTGAAATCCATGCACGTTCGCCACGTGCCGTTTTTCTTTCTCACCAGCATGATTGGAAAACTGTAGGGGCTGCGCGACGGTTCAATACAACCACGTTCGATCAATTTGTTCACCTCTTCGTCTATAATCGCCTGCATGGCGGGATTACGCTGTGCATAGCGTAATTTTATTAGGCGCTCGTCTTTCATAACGATCCGATGTTTAGCGATAGTAGACACGCCTTGGATTTGCTGAAACTTTGGGAGTTCTTCGCTCAGAAACAGGTCTGCTTTCTGCTTTAAGCTGTGGCTAAGTTCGCTGGGTACTACGCACATAGGTCTAATATTTGTTATAATAGGTTTGCTTACCTTGTCATTTGTTGGCTCCTGACCCCATGGGAGATTTGTCGGTTCCAAATTTACAACTAGGCCGGCACAAGTGAGGGTGGTGTTAAATTTCCGGAGGAAATCGAGACCCAAGATAACATTTTCTGTTGAGTCATTCATGATGAGGAAGTTGTGTTGGGTTTTCGCTTTGCCCAACGTGACGTCACACTGCACAGCCTCAGAGACCACCTTGCGAGTACCGTCCGCCAAAAGAAGAGCGATATCCACTTCCACGTACTTTGGCTCGGGGTAGAGTTCCTTTACCAGCGTGGGGGAAATGAAGCTTCTAGTTGCACCTGTGTCGATGATGGCCACTACCGGTCTATTGACGATGAGAATGTTTGCTTTGACCTTTTCATCCTCACACGCCAAGTTGGTGTTGTTCGCAACTGGTTTACTGTTCCTTTTAGGCTCGTGCTTCGGAGCTGACGAAGAAGAGTGCTAGATAACCATGCGGTGGTGTTCGCCTTCGTTGGTGTGCGTGTGTTGTGGGATGCCCTCGAGCTCCGTGGCCAGGTATATGAGCTCATCCAGATTTGTAAAGTCCTTACGCCTTATATACCATTGGTAGTCTGATTGTGCATTTCGGAAGATACGTTCTAGCTTCTGCTCAGGAGTGAAATTTGAATGGCGCATCAGGTTCTGCAGGGCAAGCACGTAGTCTTTAAAGACTTCTCGTGGCTTTTGTGTCCTCTTCCGGATCTCATCGTCTAATTTTTCAAAATATCTCGGGGGAAGGAAAAATGTCAAAAAATCTTCCTTAAAACGTGACCACTCTGTCCATTGTTTGTTGTTGTTTCTAAACCAACACAGCGCTTTCTCCCGGAAAAATTCTGACATCACTTTCAAGACATCTGCAAGGCTTACTTGATACAATTTTGAAAGCTCCTCCACCCGCTCAACAAAGCCTAGAGGATCATTTCCGCCATCGTATTTGAAACCCCACTTGCGAACTATCTCGATGATCAGAATGCGATTTTCTGTGGTCATTTTGGGAAGCTCAGGTGGAACCTCATGTTTCATAGGTGAAGTGGGTACTCCTGCGATCCCTCTCGCTGGCAGATGAAGACTCTCACCATGGCTTGTTGATGCCACATTGTCGAGCTTTGATTGTAGCTCTAATAGTTTCTGAAAGGTCGCTTCCTCATGCTCCAAGAGTAGGAATTTGGTGAAACGTTTACGCAGTTCTTCTACCGTGCCACTGGTGGTCTGTTCAAATTCTGCTAAACAGGCGATAAGATCATCCTTCTTTAGAGAATATACCCACGAAGTTCTCAATGGCTTTTCTTTGCTGATGTTTTCGCTCTGCATCTTGGATGATAACTTCTCCACGACCGGTGTTTTGGTCTCGATCAAGAATGACACGGTTTTTTTTTTTAATCAACTGCCGTTGTTTGAATTAGTTACTATATTTTTATTCTAATGAACAAATCTGTACAAGTTGGTGGTATGGACAGATATGTCCCTGCTCGGGCGCCAAATGTAACGACACGTTTTCCGCTGGTTGCTAGGATAGGCTCAGCGGAGTCCAGGGGTCGTTGATTATGATGTTGTTTATTTAAAATAAACACGGATGGTTCTTAATTCGTTATAAAACATAAATTCCATATATTTATTTATTTTAGAAGACTAAATAGTTTTCCCTTAAAATATTAATATAAGTATTAATTTAAAAAAAAAAATTAAATATATAGAAATTAAACAAAAATGACAATGGATTAGTTATCTGTCCAGGAACGAAAGTTGCAACGGGTGAGCCCTGAATACAAATTCCGTCTCCCAGACTTTCACTCAAGAGCAAGTAGTTACTGAGCCGGCGACCCTCATGCAATAACTACTCCCTCCTAGTAGTTGGAACGATTCCTATGGTTGGATAGGTTTCTCTAGCTACTGTATACTACAAGATGTTTATTAAGTACGGCGATCCCTCTACTTAATAAACGAGCTCTTATCGCATGTCAAGCTGCCAGCCAACTGCCTCTTGTTTGGCAATTACTCGCCTTTTATACTGTTGGTGGCGTACGAAAAAACAGATACACACACAGGCATACATGTACAAAGCACTGAGAATATATCCAGTGTTTGTAGCTTGTAGCCGAGTGCGCATGTCTGTGAGATCGGTTACATATCTACAACCTTAGTAGAGAGGCTCTCAGCTTTACCTGTTTTTAACAGAATTATATCAGTAATAAACGTTATTATCAGGGTTGCCGTTGAAAATTTTTAAAAAGTGTCATAAAAAGGGTATTTAAGAAAAAAAGGGTCAAAAAAATGGTATTTTAAAGTAAAATAGGGTCAAGTTTTTTATGAACAAAAAAATAACATTTATTTCAATTTAAAAAACAAAAACGAGTTCTAAAAATTAATTAAATACATTAAAACTAAATAAAAGTAATTATACATACTTGAATGAATCAATATTAAAACTAAAAAACATTTCACAATTCATATAAAAAGAGAAGTAACTTTTACAAAAACTTTTGATAATATTTATCACTTTTTAGGAATACTTAATCTATATTTGGAAATGAGTTCTTCACTTGGAGTCCATTCTTCCAGCTCCGACTCGGGCAAATTGAGAGAGGAAAGCATCGACTCACAAGTTTCTATATTAAGTTTGTTTGTAAGTTTATTTTTAATTAGTGACAGTTTTGAAAAAATTCTTTCAGCGGAAGCTGATATAAATTTGAATATATTTTTTCATTAAATCTATTTCTTAAATTTCCTATTTCGAACCAAAACTTTTCTGCGTTAGTTATTTTACGTAAATCTTCATACGTTTTGCTGTTTATATTAGTTTCTAGTAATTTAAACTCATTGATAAAATTTTGTGGTTCGACAATTATGTCTTTAAACTCAGAAACAATTTCAAAATGATTTATGTCTTGTTTGGAACTTACAAAAACCGGGTCAAAATATCTCAAAATATTAAGTCTTTTATTTGTTATATCTATTCTTGATGTGATATCAAGACACAATTTTTTATAAAAATTCAAAATGTTAGTTTTTATTTCTATAACATCACATCTTGGATACAAATTAACACATATTTCCGCCTCTGCATCATGACCAATATATATATCAAATGTGTCCTTTGCATATAAAATATTTTCAAAATCAATATCCTCTATTTCTTTCTCTATATAGTATTCTTTTTTCAAAAAGTTTGTAAACATTATTAATAAAATTTCTTTGGTCGAAGGAAGTAGATAAATTATTTGTGAGGTTTCGCTTTGAAAATTTAGATTCAGTTTATTTATAATTTGAAGTATATACGCTAAAAATTTTAAATAAATTTTATTTGTTACCGATAATCCTTGTTGTATTATTTGGATTTTTTCTTTATTTATTGTAGTTTTTTCTTCAAGTTGTGCCAACAGAAAAAAATTTTGCAATACCGACCACTGCTCCAATACTCTTTTAGCGACGGACTCAAATGACAGCCATCTGGTGTCACTCAGTCTTAAAAGTTTGTGCTCGGGCACATCAAATATATTTTGAAGACAATTATATTCACTTTGCCTTTTTGCGCTTTTAAAATATTTAAAACTATTTCTAAGCAGGCACTCTACATCTGGTGGAATACATGTAAGAGCTGAACTGCTGACTAAGTTTATTGTGTGACAAACACAACCAATATGGAACAAATGTGGTATTTTTCTTTTTAGAATAGTAGCTACCCCTTTATTTTTACCGACCATTGTAGAAGCATTATCTGTAGCGAATCCAATGAAATTCGAAAAAGCTATTTGGTTTTCTTCTAACATTTCAAGTATAGTATTGGCAATAGCTTCACCAGTTCCATTTTCCGGCTTTAATAATCTAAAGAATTTGTCAACAGTTTTTCCTTTATTTCTGTCGAATTGCCTTACCACCATAACCAAACACTTTTCAGTTGATATATCTGTAGTTTCATCTATTATGAGACTGAAACTCTGTGCTTTCATATTTTTTACCAGATGTAGTATACCTTCTTTTCCTAGAAATTGAACAATTTGTTTTGCTTTCGTGCGGCAACATGTTACCTATTAATAAAATGTGTGTACAAAATATAGCATTTACATTAGTAAGTACATATATATGTATACATATATAATATTTGTTCAAAAATTACTTTAAGCAGAAATACTTACCGCCTTTGCTATAGCAGAATCCGGATATATGCTTGAATTAAATTTTGCCAGCTTGTTCATTGAATTAAATGAATGGTTGGAAATTACCATTCTCAAGACAAGTTTTATTTCAGCTACTGCAACTTGCTTTCGAAAGCAAGTGTTATTTTTTTTTGGCAAAAATGAAGCTATTTTCATTGTATTCGCTTCATGAGCTTGTTTGAAATTGGTCATATGCTTCGCAGTTTTCGAATGACGATCTAAGTGGGTTTTTTGGTTATTTAGCAACTGTTTACAGGCAATACAGAAAGGTTTCTTTGCGTTTGGGTCTAACTTGAGCCACTTGTACTCTCTCTCCCACTCCTTGCAATACTTCCGAACAATACTTTTATTTTTTCCTAATGTTTTAGTACCACTTGACGATGAATTTATTTCGACGTCCGAAATTTCTTCGTACTCCACTTCCACTTGATCCATATTGCTGGATGAAGCCTGCTGCTCATATATTCTTTTTGATTTAACCACAAACCTATTGTTAACATATATTTTCGTACATAAGTTAATATAATTAAATATTTAAGAATATAATACTTACTTGTCCATTTGCATTTATTTTGTTGGCTATATAAACATATGTGAATATGAATGGCACGCTAAACTACAAAATTAAATGGAAATCTAACGAAAAAAAAAACAGTCAACTCATATTTAATATATATAAGAGCTTCTCACTGCCAAAACTTAAAATGAAACACATACATAAATCAGTGCATACTCACCGTTGAACATCAGTTTATTTTACACAATTGTCAAACTTTATATGAAAAAATAGGTATCCATTTAATATGACAGTTGCATAAAAGTCAGTTGTTATAATAATAATATCGCATACAATTTTTATATGAACGTTCACAGAACGCATGTATGCATATATATAACATACAAAAGTATACAAAAGCTAATTGTACTGAGAACTTTCGTGAGGAGTATTGGAACAGTCGAAATACGCCAACCACAAAAAGGGGGCAAATTCATTTTCAAAAAGGGTGAAAAAGTGGCATACATATTGTTAAAATGATACAAAGGGATAAATTAAAAAAAGGGTCATAAAAAGTGTCATTGGCACGAAAAAGGGTCAAAAGTGATACTTTAGTGTCTCAGCGGCAACGCTGGTTATTATACTTTACATAAAGAGTAAGGGCAATTCATTTGATTTATTGTAAAAATAAGAAAAATGATAATATTCACGTACATAAGTATGTATGTATGAATGTACATACATTGATACAAAATTAATAATGGTAACGAAAGAGAATACAAAGTAACAAAATGATATTCTAAAAATTAATTATAATTCAAACTGTACATATATATTTGTGTATACCTATTTATGTATGTACATTAGGTATATAAGAAAAAAAAATTAACAACAACTTAAGTAATTGGTTTCAGTATACGAAACAAAAAATAATGCAGGATTGTTGCGGCAAAAACGAAACAGTTGACTTTTGCCGTCACAAATTGACCAAATTGCGTTACTTTTTACTGATACTGTGATCGTCTATGGCTTTGATTTGATGTTCTGGATGATGTAATTTTTTATTTCTCATTTTATTAAAGTTCAGCGTATTGTGTATATATTTCTGATATGTTTAAGTGTGCTTTGTGTGTCTGTCCGACAGGCTGTATGTATCAGTTGATCAGTCAGTAATATGTCACTACTTGAAATAGAGAACCCTTAATTAATTTTTAAATACATTACTTCTATTGAAAATATGTACATTGTTGCGAATCATTATTGCACAACCCTCGTAGCCGTGCATTGCATTAATTTGTTAACGCAGCAGTAAACAGTTCATTAATTTGGTTGCTTTTTAAATTCTTTGCATCGATAAATTGTGCAATGCCGACGTTGCAAAAACAATTGGGTCAGAACCTTAAGAATATTAATAAAATTAAAATTGTTAAGTAAACATTAAAATTTGAATAATGTTAAGTTGCATAAATATAATTAAATTGAAATATGAGGATGCGTAAATTTCTCTACTGCGAAATTTACGCATCCTATAAGTATAAAAAGCTAGTTTTAAGAAGGTAAAAAGTCAGTTACCTTTGTAGACTCAAGTAAACTGTTTGAAAATAGTAAGCACCTGCGATTCCCAAGGGACCCTCCAGGTTGTAAATATATAAAATCAAACCAAAAAAAAGTTTCCTTTGAAAATACCCAATAGTAAATGGGCGCAGCGTCCTTTTAAAAATACCCACAACAACATACATGTGAGTATGTACATATGTAAATGTATACATACATATGTATTTACCCTGCAGAAAATGCGAATAGTGAAAATGTAGTGATTTACTAGTGACATTGTCAGTAGCACTACTGACCAGGTGTACCCCAGCCAATGTAATCGCCTATTGACATTTAACATTAGCTTGTCATTGAAAATCCACCACTAGACTGTAGCACTACTGACTAAGTAGTTTTTTTGGGACCACATGGAGACATTGGCACCACAGATTCACTAGTAAATTTTATTGGCTCTAGTTTACAATATCGAAATTTCCTCGCTCGATGTTCGTAGTAAAACTGTACTGATTCACTATAGGCACTGTCACCACCTGCAGGAAATTGTTTGTCATTTCTATTAAATACATATGTATGTATATTAAAATTAAAAATTTTATGTTTCGCTGAATTAGTAAAGTCAAACACTTACGTATGGATCTTAAAATGTGACAAATCTTTACCTGATGGCACAAAATCTTCCACAGGGTCAAAATTTCCATAATTGGCACCTTTCAGTTAAAACTCTTCAATTTTCACATTTTATATTTTTATACAATATTGATTGTTATTTTATTTGTTTTTTTAATTTTTTTTTGTGTTTTATGTTTTTCATTATTGTTAAATACATTTATATATATTAACCTTATAATTCTATTTCTTAAGATAATTTTTATAAACACTTAAATTTTGCTTGACGTCACTTTTATTTTCAACAAATCAATAAAACATTAAGAAGAAGCATAGTTGTGTATCTGAAAAATATTTTCTACGCAATAAAACCATTATTAATAGACGCTCTGTTGACGATGTCACCAAAATAGTCGACAAAAGTGGTGAATTGGGGACACTTAACCTCATGTTTTCTGCAGGGTACATACATATATGCAAATATACATATGTATGTATGTAGAAATAAGTTTACATACATATGTATATACAAAGAAATACATGTTTAATAAACATCTATTTTAGCAAATCGATTTCAAATAACTCAGTTTCCTTCATGGTAGGTGTTTTCCTAAAGTATTAGAAACATTGGAATATCTGTTTGGAAGAAGTTTTACGTCAAGTATTTCTACATGAGATTTGCTGGTTGACGCCCTTGAAGTTGTTGTTGATGACGTAGGCTGGGTTGTATCGGATTCAGATGTTGTGATGTGTGTATACCCGTACAACACATTCATGGATTGGGAAAAAAGAACCTTCTAACAGGTTTTTATATTTTGCTAGCATGCATGCCTTATCATGCTTTTGTCAAACGTGACGTGAGAGTCTGAGATGTAGTCAGATGTAGAAAAAAGCTTCTCATCAGCTTCTAACAGGTTTTTATATTTTGCTAGCATGCATGCCCTAGCATGCTTTTGTCAAACGTGACGCGAGAGTCTGAGATGTAATGGGGTTTCAAATAAAAATCTATTCTTTTAAAATTTACGAATTCGCTCTATTGAATATTTTGAAAAGTAGGTAAAAATTAAATTACTAATAAAGTCTAAAATTTTTAGCCGATTTTTATAATATTTATCTTATTTTATTCTTAACACATTTGCCTTTAAAGACAGTGGTCAAAAGTTTAATATTTTGCAGTTTTTAATTTTGTATGAGCTTTTAGAAGAAAAAAATTGTCCAATTTTTATACAAAAAAATTAATTTTTCAATTTTATTTTACTCATAACTAAGAAACCATTGATTTTTTAGCTTGGCATTTTAAGATGATTTAAAAAAAATTTTGTTAGTTAGATGGTGTGTTTTTGGTCCACGTCGGACATACTGCCTTCGAGTTGTGATATATTATATTGGTATGCCTTGTAAAAATATTAGGTAGGCTCATAAAAAAAAGTCTGAGGTTATGGATATTTTTTAATATTTTTTCTGAAGCTTAAGTATCTACAACCTATCAGAATTTTTTAAGGGGAAACCCATCGTGGGGTTGCGTAATTGTATACACAATAATCATTTCTCATATTCCATTTCACTAAAATTTACGTTAAATATGTAGCTGATGTTAATAACAATCTCTGTAGATAGACATGGGTGCTGATGAAATGCGTGGCTGAACAGAAAAATTCGCATTTCCCCCAGCTAAGAAGTTTAATTCTTCTTCTCTTCTTTAGAAAATCACACTAATTAATAAAAAAATTTCATTAAATAAGAATTGAAAATACTGAACTTGTGACGACAAAAGGCGCATCACTTGTTTTTGTGAAAACAAAATGAATTATGGATTATTTATTTTATTTATGTTTTTACATAATATTAAACTTATATAAATATAAGTCGAATATAATATTTAGAATATTGTAGTATTTTTCCTTAGTTACTTCATGAATTAATTAAAGTTATGTTCTAAAATTTTGTATTAACTAAATTTGAAATTAACGGAAAACTTATGTTAACGAACATTTATACCATCACTGTTAAGTATGTTTTAAATGGTAGTTTCCCTGTTGTGTGCAGCACTGATCGATACAACCATTCGCTACCTAACAAATGCTGGTACGTCGAACAACCAATCACAACACGTCGTGTGGATGGTATGCGAGTATGGTTGTATGTGTATCAGTTCATGTGAACACGAATGGTATATAAAGCCGCACATTAGGCAATTACAGTCAGTTGTAGTGTTGTAAAAAGCGGCTACTTTTGAATACTTAGTACTACTTGGTACTTTTCCAATTGGGTACTCGTTACTACTCAATACTTTAACTGATTTTTGCATTTAAAACTAAAAACAAACGTTATCCACAGTAAAATTTTCCCTTATTCAATAAGTTAATACAAAAGTTATTTAAAAAAAACATCATATATTTATTATACATACATAGATATTTGCATATAAAAATTGGTTTAATTGGTTTATTCGTTGAAAAAAATATTTAAAACTGTATTTAAATTTTAATAAAGTTGACGTGCAGTTTCCACAATGCAAATAAGCGACTTGTATAGAAAAAATATATGAAAAAGACTCAAACTATTTAGTGATTTCTATACAAATTGTTTAGACAACTCGCTTAATTGCACTGTAGAAACTACAATTAAATATACTTTCTAATGGAATTTTTTTACCATGAAGTATTTGGATTTTAAAGTTCACTTTAAATATAACGACAAACAGTTTTTGGTACCTTTATAATTTAGAGTTAATACTCTGTTGTTGATCAAGTGCGATATAAATTAATTTATAACAAAAAATAAAAAATTAACAAGTTTGAACACAAGTTTTCGTACGATAATATTTTTAACGTACTTTGTACACTCCTGGTGCATTAATTTCTCAAAATATTTTTCTTAACATTTCTACATTTCATGGTTAAAATGCAGAAATAAAATTTTATCCACATTCTTCCAATGTCCAATGTTTATCCACATTCTTCCAAACTCAAAAGATTTCTCCTATCGGTAAGTACTTGACTAGCTTTGGAGAAAACCCTTTCACTAGGAACTGAAGTTGCCACAATCGGAAGATACTTTTTTGCAATTATAGATAAGCCTGGGTATATTGTCTCATGTGCCTTCCACCACGCTAATAGGTCAGCTTTTCTGTTTAATATTTGTTCATGACTGAAAGTGTTCAATTCAATAATGCATTTTGAAGTAGTTGTTTCACAGGGCGTTTTCTTATCGAAATAATTCCAAATAGAATTATTGCTTTCTGAATTTGTTACACTGATTCCGGGAGGTTCAGAGCTTGGCATAGAATACAATGATGAAATCTTCTCCCTCACATGTTTTATTGGACTTTGATCAGCAAAAGCTTTTGATTTAAAACGTGGGTCCAAGTAAGTGGAAATTGCTAAAATTTCATTATATTCCAATCGGTGAAAGCGTCTATTTATATTATGTATATACTTCTCTATTAATAGTTATTACTTTCTGTAATTTTTTTATTCAAAAATGACTGCAGTCCACGAATTAATACTATAATTTTGGGAACGGTTGTAAACTTTTCCGCGCTGATTTCAAGTGTTATTTCATTGAAAGGCGTTAATATGTTGCAAAGTTCTTTTAAAATGTCCCATTCTTCAAGGGAAAACAGTTCTACCGGCTTATGTAATATTGCCACAGTAGCTTCCAAAACTTCTTGGTTTTCAATTATTCTCTCTATCATGTATAAAGTCGAGTTCCATCTGGTAGGAGTAGAGTTGATTAGTTTTATTTTTTTTCCTTCCCATTTTCTCTTGCATTTCTTTTAGCTTATTGGAAGCCTTGGTACTTCGGTGGAAAAACTCGGCTACAGCTTTACATTTCGTAACAAGAATTTTAATTTTGTTATTGCCTAAACCGTCTGTTACAATCAAATGCAGAGTATGAGCAAAGCATGGTAAGCTGTTCCAACCTGCTGTGGTAATAGCTGCTAATATTTATTTGGTTCTCCCTGGTTTTGGATACATGCACATTTATACTATATTCTTCCAATGTTTTTTGCGATGAGCATGGTGCATCTGGAAATAGTAAAAATAAAAAGATGATTAGTTTTATAATACAAAAACTTCTCTAAGTACGACGATACTACCTTCGGGTTCAATTGGTGTTTTCAAATCAATTGTTGGGTGCTTAGATACCAAATGCTTCTTTAAATTGGAGCTTCCTCCGCCTATATTTATGATAACATATTTAAATTTAATATATATGTATACGCACATTAATTTAAGAAACTTACCTTTGTGGGAAATCATTTTTTTGCAAACTTTACATTTTGCTACTTCTCCGTCAGCTTCTGTGAAATGAAGCCATATGGGGCTTCTTTTTCTACTTGTCATTGCTTATGTGCTAAGAATTTGCTTTTTATATGTTTATTTTTTGTATTTTTTATTTATAATTTAATTTTTACCACACATAAAATATTTTTAGGATTAAAGCTTTCAGCTGTACATACATATGTATATTTTCACCAAGTTTCAATTCGCACACATAGTTGTATAAATTTAATGTATTTTAGAGGAAAACTTTCGCTGACATACTGCAAAAAAACAACCCTGAAAGTATTGAGTAACTACTTTTGCGTATTGAGTACCGGGAAAAATATTCGGTATTGAGTACTCAAATACTCAATACTTTTACAACACTAGTCAGTTGGCTGCTAGCTCATGGTGTGTAAGGTCGATTATTATTATTGGCGAGCTAACAATAATAATAATAGGAATTATCCATTGAAGAGCAGGACAATTGAATTATACTGCGCGAATCCAGTAGAAATTCAATTTTCCTACAAATAGTAACTAACGGCAGAGATTATTTTTACAGTCAGTTGGCTGCTAGCTCATGGTGTGTAAGGTCGATTATTATTATTGGCGAGTTAATAATAATAGGAATTATTCATTGAAGAGCAGGACAATTGAATTATACTGCGCGAATCCAGTAGAAATTCAATTTTCCTACAAATAGTAACTAACTCAGTTGGCTGCTAGCTCATGTTGGTTGATAGCTCATGTAAACTTAAGAGAACCATTTTTAAATAAAGAGTTATACGTATTATAACGAGTAAGAAATGGATTGTCTTTTTACTTTACTACGAAATAAGAAAATCTAGTAACGACCTTGGAAACCGCTGAGCGTACCCCAGCATAAGAGCGGAAAACGTGTCGTTACAAACTTAAGCCCAATAAGAAATCTTAATTCCTGATTAAAATTCAATCTAGTTCAATTAAATTCAATATGTATCACTATTGTATTCATTTTAATGTGAAACCGCTTTTACAGAGTCCCACGCTGATGGATCGTATATTGCAACAGACAATGAAACACCGTCCGTTGCACCAAAATTTTTATCACGAGGGCATTTATACAAGGTGATTGTTGGAGAAACAATTGAACTTCCATGTAAGGTTCAAAACTTAGGATCATTTGTACTACTGTGGAGAAAAGGATCATCAGTTTTAACCGCCGGGCATTTAAAAATAACGAGAGACGTTAGATTTAAAATAGTCGGCGATTACAATCTTCAAATTAATGGTGTTAAAACACAAGACGCCGGCGACTACATATGCCAACTAGGAGATCAAGAAAACAGAGATCAAGTTCATACGGTGGAAATTCTAGGTGAGTGATATGCTGAATTTAATATGAACGTTTTAAAATTTCCTTTTGTCGGAAAACAACAAAATAAATCTACATATTTTTTTATTAATTATGTTAAAATTTATTATAATTAGGGATACTATTTTCATGTAAATACATACATCTTTTTTGCCGTCTTTCGTAGTTCAACGTTAATAAAATATCTTTGCGAATCAAAAAATTTGGGACAAAACGGCATCGAATTGTTAGTGCATATTTTTGCATATTTTAAAATAAATACATATTTTTGCACATTTAATTAGAAATGTGTGTACTCGTATGTATATATTTAATACATTTTTTAGTTTTTTCGTGCGATAAAACAAATTTTCGTATTTTTCGATTACTTGCAAAGTTTTTAAAAACTGCAGCTTTTACGACTATGTAAGAACAAAAACTAAGGAAAGCGAAAACAATTTCAACAGAGATGGAAATTTTGCGATCGCGATATTTTTGATATTCAGAAACACCGTAGGACTTTTTCAACTCATTTGAAAAATTCAATACATTGGGTTAAGTCAAGAATACCAACACCAACAAATTAAAAAATAAACAAAAGAATGGGATAGCCTTTTTAAACCTCAAAATTTTTGTGTATTTTTTTGGCGCTCTACTGTTTCCGTACTAATTTCATGTAGATAGAAAGTGTTTTTGAAAGGGATACGACTACCCCAAAGCATATAGTAACTAGATGGGAAACGTGGTTGATAGCTGACGGATACTATATTTCTATTAACAAAGTTAAGGAAATTTCAAAATAAAAAACTTTGCCACTGAATTGATTTTTGTACACACAAAGTGTGGCTTTCTTGTTGACACTATAGTCCAATACGAGGGTTTTGATTCGTTAATAGCTCAAGTTGAATTAATTGAAGAGGTGGTAAAATAAATTGTGCTCTGAAAGGCAGAATAAGTGAAAAAATTTAAAATAAATTAGATAAAGTTATAAAAAAATATTGTGGACTTAAAAAAATTAAACAAATTGCATCAATATTTAATATTTCTTACAGCGAAAATTTAGAAACGGAATATTCCACGAACGAACTAGCAGCATTTAAATAAGCAGCAATAACTTCTGCTGACGTGGAACTTTAATTTTTTAGGAAAAAATCGTCACAGATTTGACAATTTACAATAGCATTTATTCATCTACCTAAATAAAAATTCGACTTGAATGATGAAACAGAATAAAGTCTGCAACTTCAGGAAAATCGCTCCCAAATTTAAAGCCCGTAATAAAATCGTCGGCAGTAACTTCAAATGCTCTCTAATTTTTGTTCTATTTTCTTTTATGCCTATTTTTCTTTATAATTTTGTTTACAAAATTTATGAAATTTATTGAAAGTATGGTAACATTTTTGAGAGAATGAGTACTTATATGAGAGAGCATAAGAAAAAACGCTATCAAAATAAAATATATTCTATATATCTCACGACTGCTTTCTCCGGCTGCTTTGAGCCCCTTTAGATGAAGGGTGGCCTGGCTGCGACAACGCATACGTTCTCTTTTGGAGTCCCTTCTTAAATCCACGAGCGTTTACATGAAGACTTTTTTGTCGCAACAGCCAGGCGACTTTTTGATATTAATTTGTTCAATGCTTTTTATTCGTTCATTTGTAGCAGTGTTGCCGTAAAGGAACTAATTGTTAGTTTGGGAAATGTAGAATTAATATGTACATTTTTTTATATTTTTTTTAACTTACTACCAAAATACAATAATTACTTTTCTCTCCTTACTTTATTTCTTTATAAATTTTATATTATAACTGTTTATATCATGTATGTTATAAAAAATTGGTTTAACTGGCAACATTGCTTTTACATAGCATAACAAAAATACAAGAGAGAAATATGTGAAAGAGAAGAGTTAAAATTGTCGCTTCAGTTCCCAGTACGTGCGACTTTTGTTACCCCGAAAGCTTCTCTTCACTTCTCGCCAACAAACTCGACTCGCAGGCGACGTGTCGCAGCTAGGCCACCCTTCATCTAAACGGGCTCTTTTTGTGCCAATTTGTATGGAAAATGTGTGCCGACGATGCACAGTGCTTTTTGCAATAGACAAAAATACAAAAAATAATCATGTCGTATATTGTAATGAAAGTTGTTCTGTTCGATAGGTAACAATCTAATTCAAACTAATTTGAAAGAATTTTGAAGTCTTAGTTCTTAATGACACCAACAAAGGGAGCAAAAGTCAATGAATTTTTCGCCTTTATTACTAAGCAAAAAGTTTAGTTTTGACCGTCTCATTCAAACAATTGTATTAATTTGAGTCGTCCTGGTTCAGCCTGTTGGTTACCAGATATTCCATAGCATATTTTTCTTTAACATATGTGTGCAACATTATTAATGCATTATTCGTCATTAAAATGCCTTTTTGGAAGTGCTCTATACTTTTTCTACCAGGCACAATAGGTAATAACATAACGTCATTAAATTTTATTAGCACACTCATTTGCTGTTGTAATTCCAAGCCGTATGGTTTCTTGCGTAAGAAATTTAAGTTAAATTGTTTATACAAATAGTTTAGTAAAATTAATAATTAAATCAAAACTTACTTTGCCGGGGTAGTTATATGTTCTCATTTTAGAATTATTAACGTCAAACCAATCGTTGACGAGCTCAATGAAATCAGCGGTTTCATTTGCTTTATACAACTCCATACCAAGCGAATAGCATCTTCTTATGGCACTAGCTGTGGTGTGGGAAAAAAGCTGTACCGCTAATTTAAGTAAACCAGAATCAATAAAATAGTTTCTAATCAATTTTATAAGATGTGGTGCATTTGCAAAGGCAAACACCTTCTCGTTTGCACACATGGGACTGGGAAACCATGGTTTATCTGAAAAGAAAAAAAAATATGATAAAAATTTTAATTCAAAGCTTATGTAACAAAAATTATGTGTATATAATAATTAAAATTAAATTAATAAAAAATTAAATTTAAAAATTGGAATTGAAAAAAAAAAATTTTAACGAAACCACCGACCAAAAAATATGTTGTTATTAAAACTTATAGGAAAGTTTGATATTACTTCTTTTAACAAAAAATATTAATTATTAATTACCGATTTTTGCGAACATGTAGAAATTAATATAAATTCCTGTTGTAATTATTGACGTTTGCCCTCGAAGTCGTATAGTGAAGTTGTGGTTGTTAGATGTTAATTGACGTCTGTATTACATTTAACTTACCTGTGATAACATCTAAATCTTTCCACAACTTACGGTTGCACGGCCCCATGTCGCAAACTATAGCAACAACTATGATACTTACATGACTTTCGCAAACCTCTCGCCATAGCTAATTGCACGTAGTTCGCAAGCTTTCGGACCACATCACCTATGGAATCGTACTTGAAACTTTCCGTTACCTTCATTTCATCAAAGCTTAGCACACAAATCTTTTCGCTAGCTACTAACAACGTTGTTTCGCGCATAAATTTAATTGAGGAAGTTAATATCCCTTACTTAGTTTTAATTTTATTACACCAACGATGAAGAGTTGACTCATGCGGTAGCGGAAAACCTTTCTTGTAGAGATGTTTGTAAGCCCTCGGCCCCGAAGCATGCAACCATATGGCGTTCGAAATGTCCCTCCATTTCCAAACAATCCTTCCAGGAGCCTGCATTTTCCTAATCTGCCCTTCCGTAAAAATTTTCTTCATCCAATGAACAGCTGCATTGGCCTTGGCAAGCTCCGACTTCAGTTTGGAATTTTCGGCTTCCAAGGTTCTAATTCTTTGAAAGTATGCCCTACTATCAATTACGAAAATCGATGGGCTATGTAAAAATTTATTAATTAAAAAGCTCTTAATATTAACTGAGTAATGAATATGGTTTGCTTACTGAGTTTGGGTTTCTTGCTCCAAAGATAACATGGAAACGTCTGCTGAAGTTCTATCATAGTCCTTTGGTTCTTCTAAGATGATGGTTCTGAAAATGTTGAAATATTTAAAAAGATTAATGGAATTGGGTAAAACAAGTTTCATTATCGATTAGTAAAAAAGTTTTACTCACTCAGTTTGGGTTCCTTCCTCTGTCATTCTACTTTTATAAGTTTGCGTTCCTTCGTTTTTCATGCTTCTATCAATAGAATTTTCATGAATATACAAAACAGGTATTATATCAACATCTGGTTGCTCTAAAGTCCTGGAAATGTGTAATTATTTACGTAATGATATATATATGTATATCGTCGCTGTTTTACTTAACTGACCCAACTAACATTTTAAAATTTCAATTAATTTTAATTATTATTCGAACTTTATGATTTGAGCAGGCTAAAGTTCGTATCGCTTTGTAAGCCAAATTACATGTGATAATTATTAGTGAACAAATAACACCAAAGTTTGTTGTAAATATTCTGACTAACAACACATAGTTGAACAAAACAACTAGCCGTTTTGGAAGGCCACTAAACCTTCATCATCAGCGTTCTTTTGTGTTTGGTCCACTGTGTGTGGTGTCAGTTGTCAATCATAAACATATTAAAAATTTAACAGGAGAGCAGCTTTTATGATTGTTTTATACATTCATTCTTATGGATGCGTCAGAAATCTTTTTACTTACATATACATATAGGCACAAAAGTAATGCTTACAGTCATGATAATTTTAGACAATGTGTATTATGACTTATAAAGTCTAGTTAGGTCGGTTAGTCGGATATATGAACAATATAGCTTTATTGTAAGCAACTTACTTTGCAACTGATGTTTCACAATTATCACCTGTTGAAAATTCCACCCAAGGCACATACTCAACCTCTTTTTGTGGTTTAAAAATAGGCTCGGCGTTCGGGATGAGGCATGTTTCTTTCCCAGCTCGTACAATGTTTGATGGCAAAAAGTGGTCGCTACATAGTTGCGCACTTCTCTTAAACTCTTTGCCACAGATCTCACCCCATTTCTTTCTTGTCTCCTCATCTCTTGGCACCGCAAACATACTGCCAGCTCCAGTACCAATCTTTCTATAACAAGCAGCACACTTACACATTTTTTTGTTTATTATAGTTTTGGTTTATTACAAACACAATTTTTTTATTGCTATTATTGTTTTTTTATTAATCAGAAATAATTTCTTAATCAGTAATTTCAATTTTTATTGAAATTCACTGCAGTTCAATTAAATCTAAAAATTGTTTTTTATTGTTTTACAAAATGAATTCTTCACTTTTCACTGAGAACTTTATTTGTATTTATTTCTATTAAAAACTTTATTAATTCTTTTTATATCAAAATCAATGGTAGAGTTTTTTCTTTCAGCTTTAAAATTTTTCTCAGAAAATGTTCGTTATTTTCGGCGCAAACTTTGTAAACAAAAAGTCAGCTGATGAGCACTTTGCCTGATGCGTGTACCTGTTTGATATGCCTTGAAGTCACCTAAACAGGCTTGCCATTTTAGCACTTTTAGTGCTAGATTTAGCACTTTTTTTCTTCGTTTAGCACTAAAGATTTTGAAAATAATGCTAAGTGCTAGTTTAGCACTTTCTAAAACTATTTGGCATTTTTTACACTTTTGTATTTCATTAAATTAGTCGTATAAATTTTCCACAGATAATTCCTTAAGACAACCTGCGATCCAATTAATATTATAAGTTTATCAAATTAATTTATCTTCATTAGTATTGTAATAGGTTGTTATTTTTAAATAAAAATTTTTTTAATTTAATTTATTTAATTTATTTTTATTTAATTTATTTTTATTTAATTTACTTTAAATAAAATATAAAGATTATTTCCTGAGCTCGGCTAGGAGCTCTAGGAATGTTGTTTAATGATTCTTTTTTAAAATAAAAATACATTGTCTTATATACTAGTTATGAGAATAAAGCTTAACCTATCTTAACATAAGAGGGAAAAGAAAAGGTATATGCTTAATAAGCAAATTGTTCCCTTTAGTTTCCCACGGTAGGCGTGCGGCGTGTGTCTCATAAGAAATTTGGAAAACATGGATTTTGTATTGTTTATATTTATTATATAAACACATTTGGTTATTAATTATGATTCATTCAAGTGCATTATGATGCAGCCTTTGATCAGACTGGCGAGTGTCAAATAGCATCTGTACAAAATACATATTTACGTTGCAGTCTGTCAAATGCATTTATCTAACACTTCATGCGGCGGTATTTGCCCGATTGCATGAGTGTCAAATGTCCAGTGCACAAAAATAATTTCAATGCCATTGGATGTTATGTATGTTGCGGTCAAGTTGACTTTAAATGTTTACTACGCAATGTTAGTCGTAGTGATAGTTAGAACACGCTACACCTCCACCTTTTATAAGAATGTTCATATAACGTTAGTTTTATGGACATTCTTTTACACACAAAAAAAAAATATTTTTGAAGTATAATTAAAAATTTAAATCTTATTGTAAAATATTAGGTTTTATTGGTAATGCGCATACCGTTTTAATTATTTAATATTATATAATTTAAGTCTATTCTTATGAACTATTTGTGTTTTATTTGTTTTCTTATCAAATATAGTTACATTATTTCTTAAGTCTATTTTCTTAATTTTGTAAGGTCCTTTATATTGTATTTCTAACTTATGACCTGCTTCATTTTTCAGTAATACTAGATCTCCTATTTTAAAGTTATAATCAATTATATCCCTATCATAGTTTAATTTTTGCTTAAGTTTATTTCTATCTAATAATTGTTGGGCCCTCTTATATGCTACTTCTAATCTAAATTTTGTTTCTTTGGCATAGTCCTCTATATTATATAGTGGTTCTACTTTATCTACATTGAAAATCTGAAAACTGTTAGGAGTTTTTGCAAAGACTAACTCATAAGGACAATAATTATGAATTGTTGAAGGTGTTGTATTAAAACAATAAGCAAAATATTTTAGCCATTCGTCCCAATCATATTTGTCTATAGATATATAGGAACGTACATATTCATTGAAAGTTCTATGACTTCTTTCTATTGTGCCTACTGTTTGGTGGTGATGAGCTGTCGAAGTTAATTTTTCAATTTTTAGTAGATTACAAAGTTCTGTTAATATCGAATTCTTATATTCTGTTCCCATGTCCGAAATGAACGTCTTCATTGGACCATAGGTAAGTATAAAATTTTCAAATATTGCCTTAGCGATTGTTTTAGCGCTTTTGTCTCTTATTGGTATAGTAACTAAATATTTAGTTAAATCACATATTATTGTGATTGCGTATTCATTTCCAATTAATGATTTTGGAAATGGCCCTATTGTGTCTACCACTACCGTATGAAATGGTTTTGTTGGCGTTGGTGTCACAGTCATTGGACTTTTGTTATGTTTTAAAGTTTTAGCAGATTGACATTTATGACATGTTTTTACGTATTTAGATATGTCCTTGGACATATTTTTCCAATAGTAATATCTTTTTATTTTTTCTAATGTTCTATATATTCCGCAATGTCCTCCTTCTATGGGATCATCGTGGTATTTCAGCATAATTTCAAGAATTGCCTTGGCATTCTTATTATTTAATTGGGTCACCTCATTTAGTAGCGCTACTATTATATTTTTTAAATATTGCCCATTTCTTTAAAATCATTTATTGAGATAAATTCGAAAATTTTCTCTGTAGGTGACACTTGTAATTTGTGAATATTGTATTTACCGGCCACTTTTTCGAGCCTAGGGAAAAATTTTTCTAAGTCATGATTCCCTTTAGTAAATAAATCATTAATTTGTACATGTGCAATTATTGATTTTCCTCTTTTGATATAACATCTTCCGGGAATAATCTTTAGTTTGCAATATTTTCTGACGTCAGTATTATTTAATGGTACAAATATATTGGGCTTATTATTATTTTTATTTATGCTATGCTGATTATTTATTTTATTACTACTTTGGTTGTCATAGGTCATCGATCTGGTCGTGACTTTTAATACGGATAAAATTTTTTGATTCATTTCTTTAAGGTCTGTTATGGTAATTCGCGATAAAGCGTCAGCAACATAGTTATCTTTTCCCCTAAGATATTCTACTGTAAAGTTATATTCCTCCAAATCGAGTCTAATTCTTGTTAACTTGGAGCTTGGGTTTTTCATTGAAAACAAATAAGAAAGTGGTCTATGATCGGTACGGACAAGAAAATGTTTTACATATATATATGGTCTGAAGTGGGTAATTGCCCAATGAATTGCAGTTAATTCTTGCTCAATGGTTGATTTGTTACTTTCTCCCTCTGTGCATGTTTTTGATGCATAAGCAATAGGTAAATGTTTACCATCATATTCCTGTGTCAAAACCGCACCACAAGCGTACTTACTTGCATCTGTTGTTATACAAAATTCCTTAGTAAAATCAGGATATTGGAGCAAAGTTGGACTCATTAGTGCTTTCTTAAGATATTTAAACGCAAAATCACAGTCTTTTGTCCATTCAAATGGTGTATTTTTCTTGGATAGTTTTGTTAAATGTCTGGAGTATTCAGAAAAATGTTTAATGAATCTCCGATAGTAGTTACAAAAAGCTACAAATCTTTTTGCGCTATCTGCATCTGTTGGTATTGGATAGTTTTCGATAATTGAATATTTACTATCGTCTGGTAATATTCCTTTATCCATACATTTGTGACCTAGGTATGTTACTTCTCTCATGAAGAATGAACATTTTTCAGGATGTAATTTAAGATTGTACTTTCGACATAGATCGAAAACGTTTTTCAAATTCGAAAGCATGTGCTTTTCGGAGCATCCCAGTATGACTAAGTCATCCATATACAGAAAAGCTTGGTCTGGTTTTAAACCACTGAAAGCAAGTGTCATCATTCGTTGAAAAGAATTGGGTGCTATTTTTAAACCATAAGGTAATCTAGTAAATCTGTATGAACCATTGTTGGTTGAAAAAGCTGTTAAGTCTCTAGAGTTTTTTTCCAAACTGATCTGGTGAAAGCCTGACATTAAGTCTAAACAGGAAAAATATTTTGCTCTACCTAGTTGGTCTAATATATCATCAATTCTAGGTAATGGGAATTTATCTGCAATTAACTTTTTATTTATTTGTCTGTAATCTATGACTAGTCTCCATCCTTTCTGGTCAGAGTTAGGAAGTGATTTTTTTGGTACTAACAAGACTGGACTGTTATATTCAGAATAGGAAGGTTCAATAATTTTATCGTCTATTAATTTTTTCACTTGTTTGTCAATTTCTTGTTTATGTGTATGTGGTATTCGATAATTTTTAATATATACTGGTTTTTTATCTTTTACTCTCAATTTTTGTTCATAAAAATTATTAGTTATTGTTTCTGATTCCAAACCGAAAATATCACTATATGTTGAACATAGTTTTGTTAATGTTGTTTTAAATTGTTGTGGAAAATGTTTCTGTAAAATTTTTAATATTTCTGATTTTCTTTTAGAGTTTTTGCCCAAATTTTTTTTGATAATTTCATAATCAGAGATGTTTTCAGTTTTTATGTTACTTTGTTTGATTTTAGTAATGGTGTTATTAGTGTTTAGAATACGAATAAATGCTTTGTCAGATTTAACTAATGTATTTGGTATAAAAACACCTGGTTCAATTTCTTGATTTGGAATTAATAATTCGTTATTTGAATTGGTAAAATTCACCTGACGTATTACTTCACATCTTGGAGGTATATTAATTTCATTGCAGTTATTCCTAATCGGTATATCCATTGTATGTGGTATATTAAATGGTCTAAGGATAAGGTAATCATTATCTTGGTTGAAATCCAATATACAATATAATCGCATGGTATCGGAAAATTATTATCTACTACCTGGAAGTAATGTGGTATTAAAAATTTATTAAATTTTAAATCGCAAAATGTATTTCCAATCGATTTGATGTTACCCTGTCCTATTCCACTTAAAGTTGTTGTTTTATTAGTGTTAATTTGGTTTTGTTTAAAGAATTTTGATTTTATTAATGAAATGTCTGCTCCCGTCTCTACTAAGAGTGTGAGCGAAGTATTGGTATTGTCTAATTGAATATGTATAAAGAAGCTCAAGTTTAGATTTAGATGGTAAATTTTTACTGATTTGATCCTAGGGGAATTTCGGAGTTTTCCGAATTGTTTTCATTTGATTCTGTTGCTCTTACGTAGTTATTGTTCCTACGATTATTATTAAATCTTTGTCGGTTTCTGTAATAATTGCTATTATTATTATTGTTATTATTATAGTTGTTGTTATTATTTCTACGTGGGTAATTATTTCTTCCACGTGATTGTGTGTTATTACTACGGAAACTGTTTCCAGATTTGTACTTTTGTCCATAGTACAAAATGGTATTTTGCTGACCTGTGGCGTCTGTACAACTATTGACAAATTTACTAATAGCATCGTTCATGCTATTGAATTGACCTGCTTCCATGATAAGCTTAACTTTATCTATGGTGCAGTTTTTAGTTAATGCCTTTACGGCAGTTTGTGTGGAATACTTTGTGGCTAGGTCGCATGACAATCCATCTGAAATGTATGCGGATTCTAATGCCTTGGTTAAATTTTCTATTTCACTGCAATAAGCGTTAGCAGTTTTATTGTTTTGTTTTATATTTAAAACCTTTGCTGTTAATACTTCCACAGACTCTCCCTTCACGTTATTTTTTAGTATGTTTATTATTTCTGATATAGTTGATTCATTGCTGATTAGATTTCTTGCAGTTCCCTGTAATTTTGTTTTTATTAGTGATACTGCAACTTCTTCGTGAGTACCCTTTATTGAATCCACTAAGGACAAGGAGTCAACAAAGGATCGTAAATTTTCTGATTTTCCATCAAAGTCTATAATCAGCTTTGATGCTGTGTTCAAAAAGTCCACTACAGTTTGAGTCATTTTTGATTCAGTTATAGGCACAGAAATATTAAATATTACACTTTCGTGTATTGAATTTGGTAGTTCGATTTGTATCGATTTTTTATCAGCTAATTTTGAAATTCTGCTTGTTAAATCAAGGAAAAATGCGTCTGCTGCTCTTTGGTGAGCTACTGTTAGTCTATTGTAATAAACATTAAATAAAACTCTTATTTCTTCTAATTTTGTAAGAATACCTTGAAAATGATGAATAATTGTTTCATTTTTAATTGGTCTATCAATATTGACACACTTATATGACCGTTCTAAATCTTCTTTTATAATTCGTGCCTTATTCAAAATATCTTTCCATTCCATCAGCAAATTAAAAAATTGCTAAAAAGTTTAATTTGGTTATATTTTATCTAAATCGTTTGCTTTACTGAAATACTTTTTTCTTAGAGCTCTTTTATGTGACAAATATATTTTAAGCAACAAGTTTATTGCTGAAATTATTACTAATATTAGCATTAGTAACCATAATGAATTTATTTCTGACCAATGATTTCCAAATTGGTAATCACGTTAGCATTGGGTTTTTCCATTTTTGATTCTGTTTTACCCATATTTAAAATTTATTTATTTTACTGAATTATTGGTGCTTATTATTTTCTTTTTCTATGCGTTCTGACCATCTTATTGCACGAACTGTCATTTCCTCTACATGAGTATTGTTTAAGACATCGTCCTCAATTGGGACACCTGGCATTCCTATTATTTTCCAAATTTGTGCTAAATATTCTACTTGTTGTTCCAATGAAATTCCTTCTTCTTCAAAAATAACATTAATATGTTTTTTGGTTTGTTTTCTATTTATGTTTTCCATTATAATGGCCTTACAAAATTAATTACATTAAAAAAATTAATTACAAAAGTACCATTTAAAATTTATTTATGTTAATACATAATAGTATTGAGGATAAGTTAATAAAAAAAAATATGTAATTATAATGTTTGTCAACTGCGGTTAACGCCTACTGACCTAAGAGTTCACCGCAATTAGTGCACTTCTTTATTTATTTTTAATGTATATGGTTTTACTCTTTCTTGTTTTTTGTTAGTTGAAGTTGGATGAGCCGGTTCAGCTCATCAATTCTTACCCAGATTTTGGTAGAGTCTGACCATGTTGGTGGTGTATCTCTATTGACTTCTCGGATGAGAAGTGCCTTCTGTCTTTTTAGTCGGCAGAGGTATCCTCCCCTGCGTTTTACTTTTTTTGTTACTGGCACCGTAATCTCTTCTGTTTGTTTCCGTTGTGTTCTCTTCTTGTATTCCTCTATTGTAAGGGGTTGTGGTCCTGGTTTTCCCATGCTGGTTTTAGTAGATATGTTGTCTCAAATTGTAATGTTAATGATTCGTAAACATTCCATAAGCTATTTATTCTGCCTTTTGGCAGAATAAATAGCTTTTATATAATTTATTTAATTTATTTTTATTTAATTTATTTTTATTTCATTTACTTTAAATAAAATATAAAGATTATTTCCTGAGCTCTGCTAGGAGCTCTAGGAATGTTGTTTAATGATTCTTTTTTAAAATAAAAATACATTGTCTTATATACTAGTTATGAGAATAAAGCTTAACCTATCTTAACATAAGAGGGAAAAGAAAAGGTATATGCTTAATAAGCAAATTGTTCCCTTTAGTTTCCCACGGTAGGCGTGCGGCGTGTGTCTCATAAGAAATTTGGAAAACATGGATTTTGTATTGTTTATATTTATTATATAAACACATTTGGTTATTAATTATGATTCATTCAAGTGCATTATGATGCAGCCTTTGATCAGACTGGCGAGTGTCAAATAGCATCTGTACAAAATACATATTTACGTTGCAGTCTGTCAAATGCATTTATCTAACACTTCATGCGGCGGTATTTGCCCGATTGCATGAGTGTCAAATGTCCAGTGCACAAAAATAATTTCAATGCCATTGGATGTTATGTATGTTGCGGTCAAGTTGACTTTAAATGTTTACTACGCAATGTTAGTCGTAGTGATAGTTAGAACACGCTACAGTATGTTTAGTATGGCAGGAGTCATATAAGTGAACCGCTCTAATAGCGATTTCTTTTCTGACAAATATGTTGCATATATGTTACATGTTTTACATTTCTGTGATCGTTTGTACAAAAAATACAACTGTGGGAAAAATTTTCATTTTCTTTTCTGAATATGTTGCATGAAAAACATGTAAATATGTTCACATTTTACCCTCACTTTATTTTAGGTGTACATACTGCCCTTTTTTCTAACTGTGGTAACGAAGGATTTATTTTGCATGTCATGTTTATATTTTCGAGAGAAGGTTTCTTAAATACAAAATATAAAAATTATTATTATAAAAATGAAAATAAAAAATTTTTTTTTAAATATTGTGACTGTTTTGATATTTTTAGACGTAATAAGTGATGTCAATGTGTGTTTAAAATTCATAATAGTGTACGAAAACCCTCTTAAATAGCCTTAACAATCGCTAATGAAGTACATTAATGATAAAATGTAACTGTTGTAAATAAAAGCAGCTCATTTTGTTCGATTGTAGTAATATAAGATGTAGCACTTTGAGTGATTCTAGGTAACATTTAAAAATGTTACATACACATAGTGTAACATATTTTTTCAGAAAAGAAATCGCCATAAGATAGACATATGGGTACAAATATATTAAAGTGCATTATTTGAAATACTAAATTGACAAAACTTGTTTTAAGTTTTATTCTTTTTAAGAGCTTATAGTGTTAATAAGGTTATTGATCAGCTTGACAAAAAGACCAGTAAAAGATACAGTGAGCCCAAGACTTTAGTTGTCGGTTATACGTTTATGTGTCAGTAAGAATATACAACGTATGCAATTGGTATATCTGTTAATTAATTAAATCGATTTATCTGATTTATCTATTTAGAAATTATATATATTTTTACTTAACTACTCTATTAGCCACTCTTAAAGATTGTTTTCTTTCTTGGTATTCCATTCGCAGCTGGATTCAAAGTTTATAAATTATGTATTTCAAGCGGTGTATACATACAATATATTATTGAATATAATATTTTTCATGTCATTGGGTTTACGTAAAAAGGTCAAACCTCGTACAATTTACTCAACTCCATCGATATTATTGTCGATTTGACCTATACTATGGAATAATTGATACAAGTCTTTAAAAAATATGGCGAAATTTTTATCACAGTAAAAAACTCAACAAAGTACTCCATAATTTTGCCGACACAATATAACTATATTTTCTTAGTTAAGAAAAAATATATTGTGACACATATGAATATACATAGGTGAAGAAGTTCTCGCTGAACCTTCATAGTGAACAAACGTCTTAGCGGAGTTTTTTTTTCATATACATATTAAACAAACAAAAAATATTCGTAATACATAATAACCGTAATACATATTAACTTTGATAAATAAGCAAAGCAAATATTGCTGATATTTTTTTTACATAGCAAGAAACAAAAACAAACAAAAACCGCAAACAAAGTGCCCTTGAAGAATACTCTACATGAGTACCTCAAAAACAAAAAATGTTGAAGTGAGTTCAAACGGCAGAAATGCATATTTTACTGTGAGTTCTGAAGCTCTTAATATTAACAATAAAAATAAAGAATCTCAGGATAGTATTTTTCTAATGGCAAAGCCACTTTTTAGTCAGCGATCGACTTCGCTTTGTCCAATGCCAACTAGTGATTCGTTAAGATTACAATTGCCTAGTACTTCTTCATATAAGTCAGTGATATCATCCCCTTCGGGCTCGTATATATCACTTAACAAGGTTATCACTACAGATAACAGTAACACTAAGCCCAAGGTCCAAGTCGGAATGGATAGGTATATAACTGTGGTAAAGCGCGGCCGAAGCCCAAATTCTTCAAAAATTTCATCTGCTCCAAAGATGTCTAGGGATAACAGCGCATCATCTACTAATCGTCAAAATCGGTTTTCACTATTGCAAGACAATAACGACAAGCCCGCTGCATTATCGCAAAAGTCTTTTAAGCCATCACCTATCTATCTGAGAGAAAAAAAAATGCTAATGCGCTATTAAAAAAACTACTGTCGGCCATTGGTGAAAATACTTTTCCCATCATTCCAATTAAACGAGGTAATATTGATGAAACTAAGATCCAAATATATGATGAAAAAGATTTCCGAAAAATTGTTAGTGAATTTGAAAACAATAAAACAAATTTTTACACATACTAACTTAAGAGTGCTAAAGGCCTGCAAATAATATTAAAGGCACAGATTCATATGTTGACCCCGAAGAAGTAAAATGTGCTCTTATCGACAAAGGATTTAAGGTTAAAAATGTTACTAATATAATTAATAGAGAAAAGGTCCCCAACCCCTATTTCGGGTCGAACTGGAGCCGAATGACATACAACTGAAAAAAATTAAACCCATCCAATTTATAGCGTAAAGTTTCTCCTGCTCCGAAAAATCGCAGTTGAAGAGACACGTAAGTGTTCAGGTCCTGTACAGCGCCACAATTGCCAATAATATAGCCATACTAAAACTTACTGCAAATTACCTACAGTGTGTGTTATCTGCGGTGAATTGCACGGTTCTGCTAGCTGTACGAAGACAACAGATCAAGCTGAAAAAAATGTAGTAATTGTGGAGGTAATCACACTGCTTACTACAGAGGATGTCCTGTATATTCTTTCGTTAAACAGACTATAGGACAAAAACCTAAATTAGCTCCAGCTCAATCAGTAAACGCTTAATCCGCCACTTTCCCTCCAATGAGATAACCAAGTACTTCACGTGTATCGTTGCCCGATTCTCTTAAAACAAATTCTTTTCCCACACAGAAAGTGTCCCCACCAAGTAATTCAACAAATGCTAACACAAGCTTTAATTTCAGTCGCCTTGAAGCCACTATTGATAATCTGGTGCAAAATATAAACAACTTTACAACAAATATGACTAGCATGATGCAAGAAATGTTGCAGAATACTCTGCTTAAAGCATTAATTAACAATCCATGAACACGTTAAAAATATGTTTCTGGAACGCAAACGGCATTCGCCAACATAAAAATGAGCTCAAACACTTCCTTTCGGAAAAAAATATTGATGTAATGATGGTTTTTGAGACTCATTTGACTTCGAGAAGCTTATTTAAAATGAATGGCTACACCTTATATAATACTAAGGACCCGAGAAGAAGAGCATGCGGTGGATCAGCAATTTTAATAAAGTCAAGACTCAAGCACTATATTCTTGATAACATCTGTGCAGAACATTTACAAGCAACTAATATTTGTGTAGAACATTTTTGTAAAAATTTCGTTATATCATCAATTTACTCCCTTCCAAGATTCTCAATCACTGAGGATGAATACGAGGATTTCTACAAATCTCGTGGGCTTTGTTTCGTAGCAGATGGAGACTACAATGCAAAGCATACGTTCTGGGGTTCACGCATTATTACACCTAGAGGAAGAGCGTTGTTCAACACAATTTCAAAAATGGGTTTGGACGTTATTTCGAGTGGGCAGCCCACTTACTGGCCTACTGACATACAAAAAATTCCGGATGTTATAGATTTTGGCGTCATGAAAAATATTTCTAGAGATTTAGTGCATGTTGAAGCTTCTCTAGATCTATCCTCCTATCACTCTCCCACTATTGTCACAATCTGTAACTCACTTAAAAGTGATTTAGCTCACCCATATGTGAAGATGACCAATCGTGTTAATTGGCTGAGATTCAAAAAATATCTTAGTAGTCATTGCATGGAAAACATAATGCTAAGAACATCCGATGATATTGAATCTAACATTGCGAATCTTAACGAATATATTAAGCAGGCTGCTGAACATGCTACTACCTCCCACCCGCAGACTGGGTTTAACAGAATTTATTCTACAGATATTGAACGTCTCGTATGTGAAAAAGAAGAGCTAGAAGGGAATGGCAACAACACAGATCACCACAACATAAAATCAGGTTTAAAGAGTGCACTAAACGCCTCCAATAGTTGCTTGCATCTGAAAGAACTGCATCTCTTAAAAATTATCTGGAAAACCTCAATGTCACACCAGCATCTAATTACTCTTTGTGGCACGCTGCGAGAAAGCTTAAAACACCCGTTGAGTTTAAACCACCTCTGCGCACTTCTACCGGAGGTTGGGTAAGAAGTGATACTGAAAAAGGTAACATATTTGCTGAGCATTTAAAATCCGTATTTACCCCAAACACATGCACGAGCGTTGTTGATTTGCCGTCTGTAGTTGCTCTACCCCCTCGACCCTTAAAATTTAAGATGCATGAGGTACAAAAACTAATTGCTGAACTCAACCCAAAGAAAGCTCCGGGTATTGATGAAATTAGTAATCAGATGTTGATGAAGTTGCCTTGTATTGCAATTAGAATCCTGTTATTCATTTTTAATGCCATTTTACGACTGGAGTATTATCCACACCACTGGAAGCTTGCCAAGGTCAAAATGATTCCAAAGCCGGGCAAAGATCTTACCAAGGCTGAATCGTACAGGCCAATAAGTCTACTATCAACAATGTCTAAACTTTTCGAAAAACTGCTCATGATAAAATTGTCCCTAATTCTAATTGGTAGTGGGTGCGTACCAGACCATCAGTTTGGTTTTAGGAGTCAGCATAGCACATAGGATGAACAAACGCATAGATTGATTCAATTTATAAGAACATTTGAAGAAAATAAATATTGTTCTGCCCTCTTCATTGATATTTCTCAGGCATTTGATAAAGTGTGGCATAAAGGCCTTATTTTAAAATTGAAAACATATCTACCAATAAATTTTCTGAAGCTATTGGAAAGTTATATTACTACCCAGAACTTCACGGTTGTTGAAGGAGACTTCATGAGTGTGCCTGAATCTATATCATCCGGTGTGCCACAGGGGAGCATATTGGGTCCAGTTTTATATTTGATTTATACTTGTGATATTCCTTTGAGCAGCAATATCCATACATCTACATTTGCCGATGATACAGTCGTGCATACTAAGGCACGAAAACCCTCACGAGGCTTCCCGATATCTACAAGAACATATTACACAGCTGGAACTATGGTTAAACTTATGGAGAATTAAAGTTAACGAACAGAAGTGTGCTCAGATAACATTTACCCTACGAAAAGATACTTGTTCCCTCATTATAATAAATAATTAAATTGTTCCTCAACATTCACATGTAAAATACCTTGGTATACACCTTGATCGACGGCTTACATGGAAACACCATATTGACTCAAAGCTAACACAAATGAAACTAAAATTAACTCAGGTACATTGGCTGATTGGTAGAAATTCCACGCTGAGTTTAGATTATAAACTTTTGATATACAAGTCGCTCTTGAAACGTATATGGTGCTACGGAATACAGCTACGGGGCACTGCTTCAGCTCCTAATATAGAGAGAATCCAACGAAGGCAAAACAATGTTTTAAGAATAATAACATCGGCTTCATGGTAGATCAAAAATTCAAATTTACATCGTGATTTAAATATGCCACTAGTGACTGAAGAAATTAAAAAATACGCAGGTAAATACTTAACAACCCTCAAATCTCATCCTAATCCACTTGCTCGTAACATCTTGAATTTTACTGGACACATCCGCTTAAAAAAGAGGGACACTGTGGCTCTAATACTCAACACTCCAGATGAAACAGCTTGAAAATAGTTTGTGCTTAATACGATATTTATGTATTATTGATTACTATCACTAAGTTTATGCCTGACACTGGTTGGGTCTAAATATTATATCTAGATTTAAGATTTGAATACTTATTGTTAGTTAATTTTTTGAAGATACAATAAATAAATATACGCATGAAAAAAAAACTTATGAATATGATAAAATATATTCATAGGTGATTATATATATATGTATATGATATAGAATACATAAAATTCACAATTTTATTGCAATTGTATGGGCCACTTAATAACTCCTCTTTAACCCCTTCAAAAATTTTCCTTCAAAAATATTAATTTTTAAAATCAACTTGCAAAAAGCAAACAACGAATAAGACCACAAAGCATAAAACGAAAATACACTTGAGCACATGAACATTTGTACAAAATTAAATGGAGGAATTTGTGGTATTGAATTAAAAAACACAATGCGAAAAAGATTATTAGTATTAATAAAGTGATTAAAATTTGTTTTCAAATGATTAGAAATTTCGTTTTAAGCATTTTCGTTGGCAAATATTAATTTTTACCATTTATTTACAAAAACTAGGCTGCGAATGAGACCACAAAGAATAAAATGTAATAACTCTAAAATAATACCACGCGAAAAAAAAGTAAAGAGGATTTGATGACTGTGTGAGCGAGACCTCTAAAAACACCACAAAAACACAATTATCTTCTATCTCGTGTCACCTCTGGTATACTTTGTGATAACTTGCCAGTTTGTCGGTGAAAGAGGCAGAGTGGTTTTGTGGTTAACATAATTTTTCAACCATGTACAACACCGCATCAGCAACGCAAAAAAAATACACACACAACTTAAAAAACAGCAAATGTTAAATGAATAAAAAAACACTAATACACACACAAAGCTGTGTGCACGTATACATTTTTATGTCAGATGAATTAATTTCGTGTGTTCTAAAAATAACAAAAATTGTGCGGCATAAAAATTAGACTCTTGTGTGAAAGGCCAATGTTTACAGAAAATAATTGACAAAATTTCATTACTTTGCTTTGCTTTTGTTTGTTATTTTCCGTTATATTTTAATGTAAATTAGTAATGTATTTGACTTGGCAGTTTTTCTTGAAGCTAGTCTGAGTTTATGGGAGAGAGGGGAAAGAAGAAAGAAGAGGGGTACTGACTTGCTTGTACAGAAAACTTACTTCAATTCTCTTTTATTATTACATTCACTGTATTAAAACAATAGGAAAATTGAACAAGAAACCGTATGTGTGTAAGTAAACGAGCAGTTTTAAAAGAGAATTGAAGAGAACTGCTTCAAGAAAAACTGCCGAGTCTAAAACAAGACTTAGGAATGGGAGCGTAAAGCATTTGATTGCTTCAAATTTTGCTTAGAATAATAAAATATGTTTATTTGTTAAAATATAAATATACATATTTAAGTTTGTTATTTTATTATTTTTCATAATAGAAATATGATATGTAAAAAAGTTTAAATTACATGGTTTCAGTACTAAATATATTCTTGAAGAGTGAGTAGAAGTGAGTGTGCGTGATCTAGTAAGTTAAAATGTATATCTCCAATACTGATGAAAACAAAGATTTAAGAATTAAGGGCCAGTGCCACGATGTCACCAACGTTCGACTCATCGCACAGTTACATTGCAAACAACAATAAAATTCTAAAATTTGTTTTTGTTTTGAAATAAATTTGCGACGAGTCGAACGTTGGTGACATCATGGGACATGCTCTAAAATGTAAAATAATTTAAATAGCCTGTTGCGATGTCTTTTCTTTTAAATAATTCTGATTTAATAGGTTGAATGCAAGTGCGGAAGATAAACAAATTGAAGTGTTTAATTATGTTAAATGAAAAATAATTGATTCATCTTTTAACGAAAACAAATTAATGGAAAGTGTTTATTTTTTAATGTGAAAATGAAGCAAACAAAGCAAATATAATAGAAGTTACTTCGAAAAAAATCATCGTCTGTGTTTAAACCAATAATGTTTCTGTACTGATAATGTATAGTTTTTGCTTATTATCTTTGAATTATAATTTATGGAGTGTGATTATTTTTAGTTGCCCAGCAAAAGTCAAAGTGTTCCTGGACCTTTTGCTAGATCCAAATACAGAGAATTGTGAAGTTGTGGGTTCAAGTACGGAAGCTTCAGAAGTTAATTTAGAAGAAGTTGCGGTGAAAGTAGGAAATGTTCCAATTGGAATTTCAGCTACAGGTTGTTCAATAAAACGCGGTAGGCCACTGAAAGAATTTACTGAAACTTCAGTGAGAACAAAACAACGAAGAGTAGGAGACTTACCCCTAGTTTTTAACTTAAGAATTAAGTACGTAATTAGTTAATTTTTATTTAAAATTAAGTTGTAATTAAATACTATTTAATTTTTTCAGTGGTTAATTAAAGTTCTTATTAAATTACGTTGAAAGTACGGTAGCACTGCAAAATTTCTTAGTATTATGGAAGGCTTTTCAAACAACAGCTGTTTATCATAAATAAGAAAGTTAGGTTATCAAAATGCAGAAAATTAAAATTGGCTAAAAACACATTTTATGAAACCAAAAGAACATCAGAATGCATTTTTCTATTTATTTATTCCATGATATAAAACTACGAATTGTATATGTTATATATTTATGGAAATTAAAGGAAATTCTTTCTAGTACGACCACATGATGTTTTCAATACGACCACATGATGTTCATGCATAAAAACATATGGTGCGCTCATAAAACTTAAAAAATACTTAATTACCAGGGCAATCCAAAAAATTCACAAAAACATTTAAAAAAGTAAGCTAAAAAGCCAAAAAAACCCTTGGAAAAAGCTCAAAATAAGCAAATTATAGCAAGAAAAAGCATAAACGAAAAACACGAATTATAAATGTATTTTTATAGTTTTTATTCAAATAAATTTTTATTACAATCATATATTTTTTTAAATTTTCGAATAGGAATGATCTCCGATTGTCGCACAATACTGTAGAATATATAGAAAATTTACGTTCAACTTCAGTCGATGTTACCGGGGCATATTTAAAAACTAACAATTCACATGGGGATAATGTGTCAATATATTCATCTTTTTCTTTTATATTGAAAAATATGTTATCTTTAATCTTAGCTAATGTTTTGAGTTCAAGATTTTTATTATTCAAAATTGTCTTTAATGTATGCTAAATCAGAATTTAGTTGGGTTTTCAAATAATAATTTTGCATTGCAAATGGCCTCTGCCTCTTCATTAAAAAACTCGTTTAAAACGTTCTTTATTTCCGTAAAATTATCGCAGCCTGTTCGTACAAGGCTTTGGGGGTTTGCTTATTGTTGGGTACATAGAGTGCAATAAACTGTAGCTCGTTTCTGTAATTCTCGCATCGAAAAATTTCTCACATGAAGTGTGAAACAAAAAATTCCATCGTTTCTCGATTTGTGAGAAAAAAGTGTTTCTGTAATTTAAAGTGAAAAGAAGCAACACTAATTTCGTTTTTATTGGAATATTTCCAACAATCAAGTGTCAAATGAAAAGAAAATGTTACAAAAATATTATTTCAATAACAAAAAAAGAAATAATTTAAAAGAAAAAGAAAATAAAATAATGAACAAGAATATAAAATGAATGCAAAATGCTTGAAAGAAGTTTTTCTATCAACTCAAAAAAATCAAAGATAATTTCCCAAAAAAAATCTAAATAAATGTGAACATATCGACTTTTTAATAATATTTTGGTCCAACAATTCGTTGCATATCTTCTTAAATAGTTTATATTTCATATTTTTATACACAAATTATAAAGTTCATATGTTTTTGTAAAATTTTGGTTGTTCTCGCACCACTTTAAAATGCGAGTTGTTTTGACAGTTCTTGCGAGAAACTTTTCACAAAATATTGTTACAGAAACACTTTTTCTCACAAATTTCCAATAACATACGTCAAAAACGGTAAAATGACAAACAGTTCTCACAAAAAGTAATTACAGAAACACTTGCATATGAGAAACGATTTTTTGTTTCAATTCACATAGTTTCTTCTTCATTGCCATCGTTTTCTGTGAGAAATTTTTCGATGCGAGAATTACAGAAACGTGCTACTGGTACGAGTGGGTGCCTGAAAATGTTTAAAAAAATTTTTATTGATAACAAGTAAATCTGCTTTGAAATATATTACATGTTTACCTTAAGAAAAACGGCTTTGCAATTGCTAACAAGGGAGTTCACATTAACAAAATGTAAACGAACAAAAACTGCGATTCTGTGCAACCCATGGGCTAGACATGTTACGTGCAACATCTTTGAATAAAGGGTTTTTAATGACCGCATTGCAGATACCATATAAGGGGCTGCATCAGTAACCAGAAGCATAACATTTCTGTATTTAATACCTACATCAGTTAAATGTGTATGAATATATGTACATATGTATGTATATACTTAAATGTTAAATTTAAAAATGAAGCAATTTACATATATATATATTTACCTTTCGGCCATAATAACTGCAAACTATCGTTGAAAAATGCCGCCATTGAACTACCATTTGCTCGTTCCACATGTGCTAAGTTAGTAAGTCCATATTTACAATACGCAAGTCTTATTGCTGAGCTGATTAGTTTGATGGAGGGACGAGGGGAACAGCAACGTTTCTTTTTCCCTCGTCTCTCTTTCCTAACAAACTAATCAGCTTAGCAATAAGACTTGCATAGTGTAAACTAGGACTAAGTAGGACTTTTCTTTTTCCGTTTCATCCAATAAACCAAACACGAAATTTGCAACCAAGCGGCTCTCACAGTCAGTACTTTCATCTAATGACACCCAAATTTTTTTGTTTGCTGCTTTATCTTGGAGCTCTTTGATATATGTTTCATAAAGTGTAGTTATATATTTTTTTCTTAACATCGTTTCAGAGGGTAAAGAATGATTTGTAAATTTTTCAAAAACGATATAATGCCACGACCATTGACTTTATGCACAGGTATATTTGCAGTCAAAAACATTTTGCATAACTCCATATGAAATGGATTTATAGTTGGATCATCTGAGTATCTAGTTAACAATGACTGAGTGCTTTTAACATTTTTCTTCTTTTCAGAAGTTGTTTTATGTTTTGATATGCCAAAATGTTGTTGAACATTATACATTTTCATCCCACTTATAGTACAATTACAAATTACACAAAACAAAACAGAATTGTCGGCCTTTAATAATCCCGGGTAATTTTGTGCCATATGGGTATTGAACTCTTTTTTTTGTTTCTTTTGACATTCTATTTCTAACTTTTAAACTTTCATTTTATTAACAGAATGACTCAAAACCTTTCTTCTTTAAAGAAAATGATTGCCAACTTGCATAATAAGCAAATATAAGCAAGGTGTATCACATAAAGCATTTATCATAAAAAACTAAGGAAATAAACAAAAAAAAGTTTTTAAAGCAAAATGCTTTAAAAACTTGCCCTGTTAATTACACAAGTGTGGGCATTTAATTATGCATTCAAAATTTAATTTATTATGCAAAATATTTAATTAGAACTTAAAAATAATTACAATTTGATTACCAACTGAAAAAATGGGCATTAATATCAAATTACCCTGTTGAGAAGTTTGAATTCGCAGCGACTAATTTAAGGGAAAAGGCACATTCTATTTCTAAAGAGCAGACTGCGAATTTGAAATGTTTATCAGTAACAAAAGCTTTAGATCTGTACATGGACTTAAGCTGAAGGTCCATACCATCCGTTCTGTTCATATGCGTTGTATGTATGCATTTCTGTACGTTCTCTCCGATTCTAAATTCAAGTTACATGTTTGTTGTTTAAAAAATAATAAACACAACAGAAGTGACACTCAGTACATAAAAGCAATCGATAACTAGAATGTAAATTTTGTTCGTGAAATAAATATGTTAAAAACTGATTTCAATGTATTTTATTCTTGAAAATAGTTGTAAGCTTTATTAAAAAAAGCTTTTTCTTTTATTACAAACTTTTTTTGTACAAAAAATTTTAAATTTATACCTATATTTATATAATATAATTTGCCATCCTTGGCTATCAAAAACAGTTGACTTTTTTCATGATCAATGCGACGGATACAAATGTAGGAAGTAAACCTACTTTATCTGTCCTATGCGTCTATACGTTCTATGCGTTTTGCTCTGTAACTTGCCACATACAATTATACTGATTCTACTTTTTTGATACATGACTAACACGCAACAACGCATGGAACGGATGGTATGTACCTTCAGCCACAAAGTATACCAGAAATGTCACGAGACGGAAGATAATTGTGTTTTCGGAGGTCTCGCTCACACAGTCATCAAATCCTCTTTACTTTTTCTTTCGCGTGGTACTATTTTAACGTAATTCCATTTTATACTTTGTGGTCTCATTCGCTGCCTAATTCTAAAACTAAGTCTCTAATCATTTGCAAACGAATTTTAATCACTTTTTTAATACTAATAATCTTTTTCGCATTGAATTTTTTAGTTCAACACTACAAAATCTGTCATTTAATGTTCAATTGTTAACTTCACTATATATTTATGTATATAAATTTTCTATTGCTTGTTTTGATTATTGTACTAAAAACACTCTATATTTGTCTATTTTTAACAGTGATCAAATCAGCGGATTTTAGCTAGTCACTTTCTACAACTCTGCTCTACTTTGTGCTTCAACTTTAGATTTGAGTGAAAGAAAGTACGTTATTTTGCGAAAAACAATTAACGAATTGTAACCAAACTGTCTGCCGTCTTTTTATGCTCTACAGGCCGAAAAAAATTTATTCCACCTGTAACTGTAAATGAAAATTCAGCAGAAGTGAATTTAAAACCTTTAATGAGTAAAACCTCAGAAAGTATAGTTCAATTCTGTAATGCATCCGAAAATGCGAGTAAACTCACGTTAATTTGCAAATGGGTATGGATAACGTGACCAGATGGTTTTTACAAAAAGCAGGACATGATAGATAAAAAACCGGGATTTTGAAGAAAATACACAAAAAAGCGGGATTTAAAAATAAATATCTTTTATAAAGCGGGATAAAGCACATTAGACCTATGTCATCGGTTTTAATTTTTCATTAGCCCTAGGTAGTCCAGTTTGAGGCTTTGTGGCTCCGCCCCCTTTAAAGATATGTAGTCTGAACTCCAGATTTAAACTCTTGGACACTTCTTTAAATGCTGTATGAAATTTCATAACAACCTCGTTTACTGCAGAATTATTTGAATTTTTTTACAAAATCCCCACTATGTATAAGGTACTTTAGGCCCCTAAAAACCAACAGAAGGCACAGTCCGATCGAGCTAAAATATTAAGAATGTATTTATGGCAGCAAACTTCGCATTTTAGACAGCGCACATATTAAGAATTAAAAAAAATCTCATACAAGCTGCGACCAGTCTAATGCACATGCACAGTGTCATATGTACTTAAGGCCGTGATACACTAGCCTACACGATCGTGCGATTTTTGAGAAAATACAGCCCTGGTATGATGGAGTCTATGAACATTTTCAAAAGACAAAAACAATGCATCAGATCAGGGTTGTATTTTTTCGTAGATCGCGCGATTGTGTAGGATAGTGAATCATGGCCTTTAGCAAACAGAGTTTTCAACTCAAAAAGACGATTTCAATCCCATCAATGAAGAATGGATGCAGCTAGAAACTTGAAACTTTGTGTAAGTAACGATTTTTATAATGTGCGTTGTCTTACAAAAAAAGTTCGAATTAGACATGTGGGTGTGACACATACCATAAAGAAAAAATATTTACTTTGGGATATCTGGAAAACTAATATAATGAAAACCTTTAAATTTCGTAGAGATTTCAGAATTTAACAAGTAGGCGTAGTGCCTTTCATATAGTGCAAATTTTTGTTTGTTTTCAAAAATAATACCAGCGTACCGATCTTGCTGATTTGCTTACAGCATATTACTGATGGTTTAGAAGGAACAGGAGGCTATTAATTTTTTTTAAGCCTAAAGTTGTTGTTCGTAGCACGTCCCACATAGAAGCAACATTTAATTCAAGATATCTTGGAAGTCAAAACAGTAAAGATTTTGAACGCCAATAACGAGAATATTGTTATAAAAAGGAGTCAATAATGGAGCAAAAAGAGTGTCAACTCCTAAGAAAATTTAATATTAATTTTTTATACTCTTGGTGTCTGCTTTAAACACAAACTTGGAATTCTGCTGATTCTGCCGATGATAGAAAATAATTGGGATTAGACAAGTGAGCGTAGCTTCGCTCCTCTTAATTAGAGAAAATGTTGTGAAAGTTTTCATGACTATTTATGTTAATAATGAGAATTATATTTTATAAAATTGTGAAGGTTTGAACCGCAAGCGTGGCACTTATAATGTAAAACATTTTCTTTTCATCTCAAAAGGTATATGGGGTGTAGCGAAGCACACAAGGTTTTGGTTAGTTAAGCAATAACTACACTTAGAAAAGTATTTGGAATGAATTTTTATCAGTTACATTTTAATAAAAATCGAAAAAGATATTGACAATTTTCAAACTCTCAAAAAGCGGGATAAAGCAGGATATAAATTCAAGGCGGGATCGACCTATGAAAAGCGGGGTAATCCCGCCTAAAGCAGGATGTATGGATGGCAGCTCTAGCCATAGCCAGTATAAGCAGACGTTTAAAAATGAAATTCTTTCAGATTAATTCATATTTATTACTGCATTTGATCCATTAAGGTAATAATACTAATGCCCCTATCACGGTTTTCAACTAAATTCAGTTTGGTCGTCTAAGAGTAGACCAAACTTACACACGACCAAACTGTGTTTTAGTATTATGAACCACAACTGTTTTTTAGTTGAAATTGTCATCGCGTTGCCAACTTAAAATATAAAGTTTGACATAAAGCAATTTGTGAGAAAATTTAAAACACAAAGTTTTAGAAAAAATATTGTTTTGAGTGTTTTAGTTCAAAGAAATCATTCCAAATGGATACAAATATGTTTAGATTTATTTTATGAGGACGAAAACCAAGTCGCAAATATAGGTGTGCTACGTATCAAAAGAAAAATTCGTGATGATTTCAACCCTCTTGAACTACCCAATGCAAGGTAAGAAATAACCAAAATAGATAACGAAGTATAGGGTGTTTTTTATTGAGGTATAGAACTTTAAGTTGGCATCACTTTTTTAACTGGCGGCCATTTTGTCAGCTGTCAAGTGATTAATATTTAGTTTGGTTTGCCATTTCATCATGAACAGGTTGAAGAACAACGTTTGCAAATCGTGCAAATTTATTTCGAAAATAATGGTTCAGTTCGCGAAGTTTACCGCAAGCTCCGTCCATTTTATGGTCGACATAATCGTCCATCAGAGCAATTAATTCGGTTAACCTGTCAATTGGCCACCAAGATCGTGTGATTTGACACCATTGGATTATTTTCTTTGGGGATATGTGAAGTCGCTCGTCTACGCCAACAAACCAGAAACGTTAGGGGACTTGGAAGCCAACATTCGTGGCGTTATTGCCAACATACGGCCCCATATGCTCGAAAAAGTGGTTGAAAATTGGACCTGTAGAATTGGCTTTATTCGAGCCAGCCGCGGCGGCCACATGCCCGAAATCATATTTAAACGTTAATTTTTTTTTTTTTTTTTTTTTAATACATATATTTATTTATTGTATCTTCAAATATGAACTAACAATAATTATTCAAATCTTAAATCTAAATATAATTAATTAGGCCCGACCAGTGTCGGACATAAACTTAGTGATAGATATTAATAATACATAAGTAGTGATAAGCAAAAACAAAAGTATTTTCAAGCAGTTTCTTCTGGAGTGTTGAGTATTAGAGCCCTTGTGTCCCTCTTTTTTAAGCGGATGTGACCAGTAAAATTCAAGATATTACGAGCAAGCGGATTAGGATGAGACTCGAGTTTTGTAAGATATTTGCCTGCGTATTTTGCAATTTCTTCAGTTACTTGTGGCATATTCAAATCACGATGTAAATTTGAGTTTCTTATGTACCATGGCGCCGATGTTATTATCCGTAAAATTTTGTTTTGCCTTCGTTGAATTTTTTCTATATTTGAAGCTGAAGCAGTACCCCATAGCTGAATTCCGTAGCACCATATAGGTTTTAAAAGCGACTTGTATATCAAAAGTTTACAATCTAGACTGAGGGTTGAATTTCTACCAATCAGCCAATGTATCTGAGTTAGTTTAAGTTTCATTTGCGTTAGCTTAGAGTCAATGTGGTGTTTCCATGTAAGCCTTCGATCAAGGTGTATACCAAGGTATTTCACTTGTAAATTTTGAGGAACAATTTGATTATTGATTGTAATGGGGGAACAAGTGTCTTTTCGTAGGGTAAATGTTACTTGAGCACACTTCTGTTCGTTTACCTTTATTCTCCACCTGTTTAACCATAGTTCAAGCTGGGTAATATGTTGCTGAAGATATCGGGAAGCCTCGTGAGGGTTTTCGTGCATACTAAGGCAGGCTGTATCATCGGCAAATGTAGATGTGTGTATATTACTGCTCAAAGGCATATCACAAGTATAAATCAAATACAAAACTGGCCCCAGTATACTCCCCTGTGGCACACCGGATGAGATTTTTTCAGGCATACTCATAAAGTCTCCTTCCACAACAGTGAATTTCCGGGCAATAATGTAACTTTCCAAAAGATTTAGAATGTTTATCGGTAAATAAGTCTTTAATTTTAAAATTAGGCCTTCATGCCACACTTTATCAAATGCCTGAGAAACGTCAATAAACAGCGCAGAGCAATACTTCTTTTCTTCAAAAGTTTTTCTTATAAATTGAACCAATCTATGAGTTTGTTCAATGGTGCTATGCTGACTTCTAAAACCAAATTGATGGTCCGGTATGCACTCATTATCAGTTAGAATTGGGGACAATTTTATCATGAGTAACTTTTCAAAGAGCTTTGACATTGTTGACAGTAAACTTATTGGCCTATATGACTCAGCCTTGGTAAGATCTTTGCCCGGCTTTGGAATCATTTTAACCTTGGCAAGCTTCCAGCTGTTTGGATAATATTCCAGACGTAAAATGGCATTAAAAATGAATAACAGGATTCTAATTGCAATACGAGGCAACTTCATCAGCATCTGGTTACTAATTTTATCAATACCCGGAGCTTTTTTCGGGTTGAGTTCAGCAATTAGTTTTTGTACATCACGCGTCTTAAATTTTATGGGTCGAGGGGGTAGCGCAACTACACTCGGCAAATCAACAGCACCAGTACATGAGTTTGGGGTAAATACGGATTTTAAATGCTCAGCAAATAATTTACCTTTTTCACAGTCGCTTCTTGCCCAATCTCCGGTAGATGTGCGCAGAGGTGGTTTAAACTCGACCGGTGTTTTAAGCTTTCTAGCAGCGCGCCACAAAGAGTAATTAGATGCTGGTGTGACATCAAGATCTTCCAGATAATTTTTAAGAGATGCAGTTTTTTCAAATGCAAGCAACTCTTGGAGTCGTTTAGTGCACTCTTTAAACCTAGTTTTATGTTGAGGTGATCTGTGCTGTTGCCATTCCCTTCTAGCTCTTCTTTTTTCAAACACGAGACGTTCAATATCAGTAGAATAAATTCTATTAAACCCAGTCTGCGGATGGGAGGTAGTGGCATGTTCAGCAGCCTGTTTAATATTTTCATTAAGGTTGGCAATATTAGATTCAATATCATCGGGTGTTCTTAGCGTAATATTTTCTGTGCAATGAGTACTAAGATATTTTTTGAATCCCAGCCAGTTAACACGATTTATCATCTTCACATAAGGATGAGGTAAGTCACTTCTTAATGGGCTACAAATTGAAACGATCGTGGGAGAGTGGTCGGACGAGAGATCTAGAGAAGCTTCAACTTGAATTAAATCCCTAGAAATATTTTTCATGACGCCAAAATCTATAACATCCGGAATTTTTTGTATGTCAGTAGGCCAGTAAGTGGGCTCTCCACTTGAAATGACGTCCAAGCCCATTTTTGAAATTGTATTGAACAAAGCTCTTCCTCTAGGTGTAATAAGGCGCGAACCCCAGAACGTATGTTTGGCATTATAGTCCCCAGCTGCTACGAAACAAGGGCCAAGAGAGTTGAAGAAATCCTCGTATTGATCTTCAGTAATTGCGAATCTGGGAGGGGAGTAAATTGATGATATTACAAAATTAGTGCAGAAATTTTCAATACAAATATTCGTTGCTTGTAGATGTTCTTCAGAAATGTTGTCAATAATATAATGCTTGAGTCTTGACCTTATTAGAATTGCTGATCCACCGCATGCTCTTCCTCTTGGGTCCTTTGAATCATATAAGGTGTAGCCTGAAATTTTAAAAATACTTCTCGAAGTCAAATGAGTCTCTGAGACCAACATTATATCAATATTTTTTTCCGTGAGGAAGTGCTCAAGTTCATTTTTATGTTGGCGAATGCCGTTTGCGTTCCAGAAACATATTTTTAACGTGTTCATGGCTTGTTAATTAATGCTTGAAGCAGAGTATTCTGCATTCGCAGCATTTCTTGCATCATGCTAGTCATATTTGTTGTAAAATTATTTATAGTTTGCACCAGATTTTCAATAGTAGCTTCAAGGCGATTGAAATTAAAGCTAGAGTTTGTATTTGTTGAATTATTTGGTGGTGAAACATTTTGAGTAGGAATAAAATTTGTCTTAGCAGCATCGGCATACGATACACGGGAAGTAACTGGTTGGCTCACTTGCGCAATAGTGGCGGATAAAGCGTTTGCTGATTGGGCTGGAGCTAATTTAGGTTTTTGCCCCATAGTCTGTTTTACGAAAGAGTACACAGGACAAGCTCTGTAGTTAGCGGTGTGATTACCTCCACAATTGCTGCATTTTTTATCACTTTGATTTTTTGGCTTATTGCAACTAGCAGTGCCGTGTAATTCGCCGCACACAACACAAACAGTAGGTAAATTGCAGTAAGTTTTAGTATGGCCATATTCTTGACAATTATGGCACTGTACGGGTCCAGAACGCTTATGTGGTTCTTCAACTGTTATTTTTCGGTATAAAAGATATTTTAAATTATAAATTGGGTGCGTCTCATTTTTTCTCAATTTTATATCATTTGGCTCCAGTTCAACGCGAAATAGAGGTTGGGGGATCTTTCCCCTATTTATTATGTTCGATACATTTTTTACCTTAAATCCCTGGAGGACGAGTGCATCTTTTATTTCTTCGGGAGCGACATAGGAATCTATGCCCTTCAATACGATCTGCAGACCTTTAGCACTCTTGAGCTGATATGTGTAGAAATTTGTTTTACTTTTTTCAAATTCAGAAACCATTGTGCGAAAATCTTTTTCTTCATAAATTTGAATTTTCGTTTCATCAATGCTACCACGTTTTATTGGAACAATGTGAAATTTATTCTCACCAATTACCGAAATTAATTTTTTAATAAGAGCGTTTGAGTTTTTTTCTCTTAAATAGATTGGTGGCGGCTTGGAGCTTTTGTTCGCAGATTCAGCGGGTTTGTCGTTGTCATCTTGCAATATTTTAAAACGGTTTTGGCGATTAGTAGATGATGCGCTGTTATCCCTAGAGATCTTTGGAGCAGATGAAATTTTAGAAGATTTTGGGCTTCGCCCGCGCTTTACCACAGTTATATATCTGTCCATTCCGACTTGGACCTTGGGTTTTTGGCTACTCTTATCTATAGTGAAAACAGGGTTAAGTGATGACCACGAGCCCGAAGCGGATGATATCGCTGAGTTAAATGTAGAGGTACTAGGCAACGGTAATGTTAACGAATCACTAGTTGGCATTGGACAAAGCGAAGTTGATCGCTGACGAAAATGCGGCTTTGCCGTTAGAGAAAGTCTGTCATCAGATTTTTTATTTTTATTGTTTTTATTAAGAGCTTCAGAACTCACAGTAAGTCTATTATCAGATTTGTTATTTTTATTGTTATCATTGAGAGCATCAGAACTCACAGTAAAATAGGCATTTCTGCCGTTATAACTCACTTCACAATTATTTGTTTTTGAGGTACTCATATAGAGTATTCCTCAAGGGTACTTTGTCTGTGTTTTTTTGTTTACGGTTTTTTTTTGTTTTTGTTATTTCTATATGTAAAAATATTAGCAAAGCAAAAAAAAAAGCTTATTTATCAAAGTTAATATGTACTACGAATATTTTTTTGTATGATTTTTTTTTTGTTTCGTATATATGTAAGAAAAATTCCGCTATTACGTCTGTTCACTATGAAGGTACAACGAGAACTCATTTAAACGTTAATGGCATAAAATTATCCTTCCAATAAAGCCAAATTGATGGATATTAAAACGATTTTCTTGTGTTTTATTTCAATTCGAAGTTCTATACCTCTAAAAAAACACCCTGTATTTAAAAAATAATTTAGGAAATTTTTTTAGTTATTTCCGGCAGAATAGAGAAACGTTTTGTTATTGGTTGGATTACTTAAAACTGTATTCAAAGATATCTTTGTATGTGCCGATACTGAAACTGTTAAGAAAATTTTCTTATTAAGCATAATAAATATTTCTAGTTACGATTTTTCCATTTTTTCTGCTTTTTATATCGCACCAATCTGTAACTAGAAAAACCCAACCACAGACCCAACTACTAAAAAGCAGTTGTGTATACTCAACGTTTTTCTCAACCCAACTTACGCAGAGTTGTAAATGATAGTGCAAAAACACAACTGAAAAGTCAACTGACAATTTAGTGGAGAATGGCAATGCAAATTTATCAATCCCAACCAAACTATTTTAAAAGTTGAAATCCGTGATAGGGACATAAATATTTGTGCATCAAAAAATATAAAAATAAACCTCATTTACTTTCTTTATAAAGAGTGATAAGTTCAACATCAAGGGAAGATTTATGATTGAATAGCACACCGTCATCTACACTGTACTGTAGGCCAATTAAATTTATTTTAGAAAAATAGAATCCAGATATTATACGAAATATTTTTAATGAAACAGACACCAATATTAAAAACTTGGAATGTGATATCTTGGAGACAACAATATTAATTTCACCAAAGTTCCAAATACGGATACTTATAAATACGGTTTTTCAACACTTCACTGCTGGATAAAATGCTTTGAATGCTTATTGCATATTTCTTAAAGAATTTCTTTTAAAATCCGGCGAATTGGTAAGGATAATAAAGAAATGTTTTTACAAAATAAAGCCAAAATTCAAAAAGAGTTCAAAAAAACAGGCTTAATAATAGACCAAGTTAAGTCTGGCTATGGTCATACCAATGACGGAAATACTGCACGTCGATTTTTCTCAGACAGTGCTTTAGCGGCAGAAATAACTGGTTTAAATAAAGAAATTATTCAGAATTTTGGTATTATACTAAGAGTGCTATCATGTGGCTTGTCAATAAATATAAAAACTTTCGAAAATCTTTTAAAATTGACAAGAAATATGTACTTAATTCATTATGGATGGTATTACATGCTGTACACAAAATTTTAATTCATTGAAGTGATGATATAGAATTTTTTAATTTGCCTATAGGTAATATGATTTAGAAAACCTTTCCGTAATTCAAATAAAAATTAAATAATTAAACATTCTATTCTAGGCTGGTTGTCAAAAGAAGCGTTAGAAGCAAATCGCAAAAATGTGAGAAAGTTGCGGTTATCGCATACTAGAAAAACCTCTCGGATAGACACTCGTAAGGATTTAATGTTTCATCTGCTTCTAAGCTCAGGTGCTTTTTTATCATCAAAGAGGAGTACAACGATAAAAAAATCTCAACGTATACACAAATAAAAAAACTCATGAATAATATTGCAAGCATTTCAGGTAGTAATGATGATGATATTTAATAACAAAAATTTAAATTGTTTCATGAACTTATGTATATGTTATTTTAAAACTTCTTTAAGAAATATAAAAAAGCGTATTTTTATTTTGACGTGAGAGTGAGTGACAACTCAAATACATGTTTTTCATGCGTAAGAGTATGTGAAACTGAATAATTGTTCGTAATTATTCAAGAATAAATATGTGTTCAAAGAAAATTTTGCGTGACACTTCAGTGACTATATATATTCTCACTGTGAGTGTGCGTGACAGTAAGTCGAAAACAGACAAGTGCACTTCTGTGCTATTAGATTTGTACAAAGATTTCAAGTTTCATGAAATTCTGTTAATTTTTGTAAAAGTTATTGCATATTTTCTTCAAATGTCACTTGACAGGACGAAAGGTCCTTTTCACAGTTACGGTAAAACTAACCCATGAGGTGCGATTAATATGGTTACAAAAAATATAAGTTTATACAGATTTATTTTGAAAAATATAGCAAATTCAAAAATGTTGACGTTTTAGACTTGGATTTTTTTTAACTAAGGTGAATGTAAATACTGTACCCAAATTTGAGAAGCCTAGGTCAACTCCTTCTATTTTTTTGGCCAATCGTTATATGGGAACAAAACACTATGCGGTGTTATTGGGCTTTACGAATTTGGGAGCGATTTTCCTGAATTTGCAGACTTCATTGTTTTTCATCATTTATTTATTTATTTTTATTTTATTAAATTGACGGGCGTTTCTTTGAACAATTGTGTTGAGAACATTCACACATTCCTGTTCTCTTTCATTTAGTCGTCGATGAGTAGACTTGTGCCATTTAGTTCATTTCAGTGACCGGTCATTTTAGTTCATTATTTATAAATGAACTAGTTCGTTCATTTAGTTCAATCGCTCTTTTAGTTCAATGAACTAGTTAGGTCTTTTTAGTTCAATGATTTTACAATTCTACATGGATATGTATGTATGTATGTATGTAAATATGTTGTGGGCTCTGATTAAAAACTTTATGAAAAGTAAAATTAATTAATTAATAAATTTGCTTTATGAAGGGTTTATAAAACAAATTAAGTTGAAAATCTTTTTCAAAAATCTCACAAATCCAAAATATTTTTTGTGAGTAGGGTAGTATAAGTGTTTACTTGTGTTTTCTTGTTTATTGCATTTGTGACAGTAGCCAGCGATGAACAAGAACTAAATATACATACATACATACAGACATATGAATGAGCATAGAAGCAAAGCACACAAACAGTAAAAAAGTAAAGCAAAACGTTGAAAACATTTAGTTCATGGCGTCTGTGTTAGTTCATTTTGTGCCTTAGTTCTTAGTTCAAAAATTGAACTAGTGATTGTAAAACAATTGAACTAGTTCATTTAGTTCAAAGTACTGAATCGTTCATTTGAACTAGTTCGTTCATGAACTACACAAGACTATCGATGAGACAGCGACGAATGTACATAAGGCGAAGCGCTGTCAACTCGGTGGTTTTCGCACCGTTTTTAGTGCTTTTTGAAATTTTCGACGCGAAAAATTTTGAAGCTAGTGCGCAGTGTCATTTAAATCCGTTTTTGGTGTTTTTTGTTTCGTGGAGATGGCACTAGGTTTGCTAGATACCAAAAGTGAAATAACTGGACAATGGATAAAATTCACCTGGATTTTGGAAATATTATTGGACAATTTAAAAATGAGCCTACAGTTCAAAAAATCAAAGTGTTGGTGCTTTCTGAAAATATTTTTTTTTTTAAATTGTCAGTAATGTACAAAATAGAGGTACTAATCAGTGTTAGGAAAAATTACAACAATCAGTTGTACACTTGCAATATCAATTGTTTCTTTCTATTTAGTATTAAATAATAATAGCTGACTCTTATAACTTTTTATCTCCTGATTACGACGGAGTCGTAGCAGCTCTATTTTTAAAGGTATAATAATATTTAGCATTTGTATTATTCGTATTGTATTAATATTTCGCGAATACTCCTCCAAACTGAAAAATAATTTCTGGATTATTAATCTACAGAAAAAATCTCTTTTATTTGGATAGAGTCAGATTGAGGAGCACACCAGGATATCTTACTGTTATTGCAGCGATGTTAAGAATCATGTGTTTTTAGTTTAGTCCTTAAAGCTGGCTTTATTAAAATTTTTTTAACCTAAAAGAAATGATCCTTATTATATTTATAGACCCTCTAGTTTTAGAGATATTGTGCATTATATTAAAAACAAAAATACTTTAAATTTTTCTTTTCTTACACAACCCAAAAAAAAATTTTATAGTATGAAGTCGCTTATTTTAAAAGTAGCCTCTTTTTTTAAGCGTTGTGATTATTCTAATGATTTTACATTAAAAAATCAAATTTTTCCCTAAAATTTTTTGATTTTATTTCGTCAAAGCTGCAAATTTCGAATTTACGATGTAGGTAATAATAACAAGTAAAACAAAAAATTTCTGGACTGGTCCATACAACGTTTCTTATACGTAATAATTGCATTAATGACTTGTAAGTTGACAAATGTTTTTTATACTGATATTTATTTATTGTATCTCCAATACTGAACTAATGCCGCCCATATATTACACAAGTTCACTGCACAAGTCTGGCGCTGTACAGTGCGTTTGTGTAGTGGATGGGTGTTGTTGTGCTATTTACGCAGTAAGCTGAGTAAATATCAAAACGATTTTGATATTTTCTCAAGCTTGTAGAACTGTACAGTGAACTTGTAGAGTGTATATTTCAAACGCTCAGTTGTGTCATGATTTGTTAAAACTTCAAAACAAGAAATGAGCGCAAAAAAATATATCTTTAAAATAAAAACTGCACGGTTTACTTGACCAGTGTGTGTCATAACTTTGCAGTTTTAAAAGTAGATATGGACTCAAAATCGTTAGGTATTTTCCTAACGGAAAATTGACTACCTACTACAGTTGCCACAAGAAATGCAAGAGTTCTAGAGCTGTGCCAAACCATTCATTCAAGTGACAGCTCAACTTCGTTCATTTTCTAAAAAAACGAGTTCGTTCAACAAAAAGAAATAAACCAGGGATGGCAAAATTGGTACAATTGTATTTTTTTTGGTACTATTCCACCAACTCGAAAAGTACAATAGTACACCAATGCTTAATTAAGTACATTTAAGGAACCTCCCCAGTTTTAGTAATTCCAATCCGCATTTATTTTCATTGTTCAAAACTGAAAATTGACACATACACAATTTTCACTTTTAAACAATAATATTCATATTATTTTCACTTGAAAGCAGTGTTGTGCAAGTAAGACGCAAAGAGAAATTCAAAAAATGTGAACTCACCATTTTCCAAATTATTTTTCTTCTAAATTCGGATGCTAGAGCACATGCTATTAATTTTTATATTCTAAATTTCAACTTGAACAGGTGTAGCATATCCGAACTTACAAGGAAATTTGTGAAAACGATTCGGTAGCCTTTGTTCTGTCTACCGACGATTGTTTTAATAAAAATGTATAAAAATAATTTTAACTAAACTATATTTTAGTACAATTGTTTTCTCGTAAAATATTTATTTCGAAAATTGCATAAATAGAAAAACAGGTGGTCCTTTTTGCAGATACGAGAAGCCGGATCCACCTTAGTACTTCCTGGCGTTGACGTAGAGGCTGAGATGTCCAAGGGACGGTGCACTTCGAGACGTCGGGACTCAGACATTTCGCTAAACAACGGAAAATAAAGCAAAAAAAAAGAAAACGTATTAAACTTATTCGGATGTAGGTAACAAAACAATCTTAACATTAGGCCGATTTATAGTGCCAGAAGCTGTTCTTAAATCACAAACACGTGGTCTGGAGTCAGAGCCTAAGTAAACTTTATCTACTCGTCCCAATCTGCATTCATTTGGCGGCAAGTTGTCTTGACGGATAACAACAACATCTTCTACTTGAAATTCTCTTTTCGGATACTTCCACTTAACTCGCTTGTGGAGTTCTTTTAAGTACTCTTCTTCCACCGAATCGTAAATTGGTGATGAAGCACTTTCAGCTCCCGTATTAAATCTGGGGATTTAATACGGGAGCACCAATTAGAAAATGACCTGGAGTTAAAGGAGTAGTATCATACGCACTTTCGTTCATCGGGCAAAGAAGCCTAGAGTTCAAACATGATTCGATATGTGAAAGCATTGTCGTAAACTCTTCAAAAGTAAACTTTTCAGCATTTGAAGCCTTTTTTAAATGTGTTTTAAAACGTTTGACCTCTGCCTCCAGACCACTCATACGAGATGCCCCGGGGGTATAAAATGCCACTCGATTACATTTAGACAATTTTGTGCAAGAACCTTTTCTTGTACAACTGAAAGAAACGGTTTTCTACCAGTTTCGAGTAGATTTGAAGCACCAAAAAAGTTTCAGATGCCAAAAAAGTTTCAGACGACATATCGCTAGTCGCCTCAAGGCGACTTAATTAGTTATTTACAACCTCTTTCCACATAAGGTTTTATTTCAAAGGGGCCTGGAAAATCTAAACATGTACTTGTAAATGGCCTCGAAAGTATCGTTCTTTCGGGAGGAAGCAATGCCATTAGCTGCTGGTCTGACTCTTTTCTAAAAAGAACGCATCTTTTACAATTACGAATCGTTCCACAAATAAGTTTCTTTAAATTAGCAATCCAAAATTTCATTCGAATAAGACACATCATTAAAGCCTGCCCACCATGAATTGTACATTTATGGACAAATAACTTTGTAAATGCAGCTTCATATGGAAGTATCTTCGGAAACTTTTCATTATATGCTAGATGGGGCTTGAACAAGACAAGACTGTCGAATAAAACCATCAGAGTCAATAAAGTGATTCAGAGACAGTAATAAAATTTTCGGGGGTATGGTAATCCCTTTGACAGATACCCATATTCAAAGAAATAATTAACTGATCTCGTACAAATTTCATTTCTGTTTGAGTAATTTCAAAGCTCGGATATAAACCATTGCACAAACGGAGAAAATGCAACAATCTAAACCAATATGCAATAACTGATTGCTCGGGGTGAATCTGAAAATCTTTTCAAAATATCAATTGGTTTTTGAAGTTCGATTTTCGGTTTAACACATTCTACCTGAGCATGAATGCTTACGGATTTCTGTGGCCAATCAGCCCTTGCTTTAGACAACCAATGTGGCCAATGCCAACACAGAGAATTATTTATTAAATCTCGATCCAGAGATCCATGACTTGCCACATCAGCGGGGTTATCGTCTGAGTCCACATGAGACCACTGTTCAGATCGTACATGTTTAATTATAAGCGCAACTTTATTCGCAACAAAAGTTGGCAAATCAGACGACTCTTTTTTTAGCAATGCTAAGAGTTGAGTCAGTCCAGAGAAAAATATTATGCTCGGGAAGATTTAATTAGTCTTTTAACGCACTCACCATTTTTGCCAAAAGTACTTCTCTACAGAGTTCTAAACGGGATAAAGTCTCAAATTTCACTGGAGTTACTTTTGTTTTAGATGCTAAAAAATGCGGGAAGAGATATAGCGAATATACATTGTTGCCACATATGCTTTCTCCGAAGCCTTAAAAATCCGCGAATCTCCATGTCATTCTTCGGACGAAAGTTAACCCATCTAAGTATGAAGATTTTTTCGACATTCGGGTAATCGTCGAGAAAAGAGCGCCACTGCACCAACGTAGAAGGGTTAACACACTTATCCCATTTTGTCTTGTCTTTCCATATTTGTTGCATAATCATTTTCGCAACAACAATTTTCGGGGAAAGCCATCCGACAGGATGAAACAATTTTGCGATATCTGACACGACAGCTCTTTTTGTGACCACGTTTTTATTAGGTTAATAGGTGTTATGTGTGTTATGAGTTTAAAATAGAAGCTATCAGATTTCGTAATGCTTCTATAAGAAAATTTTAGAAAATCTGCATGAAGCAAATTTTTTACCGAAATATTCTCTAAAAGACGTATATTAAATAAAATAAATAAAAAAAAGATAAAATCATCTCAACGAAGAATTTCAATAATTTTGTGGCATTTTCTTATGCCGTCTTCTATATCATGAGAACGTACATATTTTCTTCTAACATTTCTGATGCAGCAGGACTGCTGGCTTTACAATCCTTTGCTTATTTGAGTAAAGTCCTAATAGCTAAGTATGGTACACAATTAGCTCCAAATGTGACCGTACTCAGCTCGTAGTCTTTAATTTCTTTCTCAGGATCACTTCGGAAAAGAATCCTTTGAAACGTGGTATGTTTAGGATGAACTAAGATTTGCCAGTACATTTTCTCTATGTCGGCATTAAATACAAAACGATAAAATCTCCAACGGAGAATTCAAAAACACGATGGTAATGGCTTAAGTTTAAATAGTGTTTTATATTCATGCGATGTCGCTAAGCAATTCGTACATTTGAAACGTTTGACAGTCTAAATACGCTCCTCCACATTTTGATGTAAAAATGTAAGACACAACCTCAAAGGAACATCCTTACAGCCTGGAAAACAACGCAACGGCTAACAGACTGCGTCCTCTTAGCCTTAGTTGCAAAGCTATTTATTCTATGAGAATCATTATGGGACCTCTCCGTGTTATTCGAGCTGCCGGGGCAAAAATTTTTGTTTTGACTTGAGCTAGAATGTGCTCCTTTTATGTCGTAGTCGGATTCTAGAGTCTGATAACGGGTAGTCAGAAATTTATTCATCTCATCCCACTTTGGAACATTTGCATAACGTTTTACGGACTCTTCCCACAGACTTAAAGGATTGTCGGGTAGTTTTGTTGAACAAATGTTAACAAATATTACATTTCAACTTTCTGTATTTATATCAAGCAACGACAGATTCGTAATGCATTCATTAATTGTGCGCTGTCATGTTTTCAAATTCGGACCTGTTTAACAAAAGGGATGTTGAATATAGTTTTCAGTTGTGCATTAATAAGAACACCTTTACTTGCCAAGCTATAGCAATCCCATCATTTGTCAATGGGCAAGTTCGAATAATTTCATTGGCTTCACCCTTTGTCTTATACAACAAATAATATAATTTCTCTACCGGACTCAATCGGGAGTTATTTTTATATAATGCGAAAAACATGTATCGAAACGTAGGCCAACTAACGTAGTTGCCATAAAAAATTTCCGTATCACACGGCGGTAAATGTATGTTAGGAACTATAGCTTAAACTGTATAAGTAGACATATGTATATTTCTGCTTAATATCTTTCAGAGCTTTTTTTGATTTCCCTTCTGCCTTTAAATTATCATAGGCCATTCGAACTTCTTCCCATAAGCGATTTATTGTTAGTTTGAAAGTTTGAAAAGAAAATTTTATTTAAAAATAACGTAAAATACAAATAATATATTTTCAAACAAATTAGATATATATTATTAATGTATATAATATTGGTGTTCACTCTTATTCTTCAACACGATTAAGTTCTTTTTCGACCGGATTTTGTGTTCCGATTGAGGCAGCTCCGCTAAGAAAGTCTCAAATCAACTAAGCGATCGCCAACTTTGTCAAAATTCGGCATTTGAAGTATAAACTGAAAAAACTCTAATCAATGAAAATTGATATATATATATATATATATATATATAACCGTTCTTAAAAATTAAAGTTTTTAAATCTTGATAAAAAACGAGGACAAACCAAATATTTTATTCATTTTCAGCTGAGACCAGGAAATTTTCGAAACTATTGTGGATAATATTTAATTTAATTGAAGTGAATTTACACTGAGTTTCGATTGTTCGAAATCAATTTATAATTCAATCAAAAAAAGACAATATATTTTTAATTGATATTGGGTACGAATAAAATACCAACAATGTATTTATCACAGTGTAAAAGCACTTCTGTTATTAGAAAATTTATTTATAATTTAACATTTTTATACAAAATTCGATAATATTTAAAAATAATTCAAATTAATTACCGCATTCAATTTAAAAAAACCAGAAATTATTCGAATAGTTTTGTTTTTCAATATATAAAAATACTAGTGACCGGGTTAATCGATTAATTTTATTGTTGCAGCACTAATTAATAACAAGTGTGTAACACATCCATACAACAATACATGCAAACAATTCTTTTGCAATGCGATTTACTGAGAATCTTTTTAAATAATTTCCTTGGTATAGATATTTTTGTTTGTGTCATAACAATTTCCATTATTTTCGAAATGTATAATAATTCGTAAGAGAGATTTTATCAATTCATACTAAATTTTGTTTCTAAGTTTAGTTTTTATTGACTTCATTGCCAAAAAAAACTCTTTCAATGCAAGCGTTACTCGTCGATATACAAAGTAAATTTAATATACACAATACTCTACCAGATCTTTAAACGGCCGTCATCCAGCGGCATCTTGATATGAATAAACTTCTGCCCAAAACATGTTTAAGTTGTCTGTTATTTGTATATCAAATAAATTTTTCCACCTTGTTTGCCGGTGGTTGTAGTATTTTTATGATTGAGCTAAATTTAGGTTATCCTAATCCATGTTTGGAGCAAATTGTTTATATGTTATAAAATTTGCTGCAATACACTTTTTAGTTATAAAAACCAAGTCGTCTTTACTTTTAATAATTACGTCAATTGTACAGACTTTAGTTTCCCCTCAAAATCGTAACCCAAATCCACTGAATCTAAGGCTAAGTACGATTAATTAAGCTCCATTGAACATTAAGATACTCGCATTAGATGTAACTCTGCGCTTTTCAGAACGTAAGTGTCTAAAAATTGTTAACATCAAGCAAGGTAAAGAACTAATTGTCAAATAATTTAATAATTTTATTAATTAATACTTTAAGTTAAATACATACGTGAAAAAAATAAAATCAGCTGATGAGCAATCTCACCAATGCGAGTACCTCTTTGTCTTGTAATAAACCTTATTTAAGTCTTGCCAACAACAAATGTTAAAGACGAGTTCATTTTTACCATTTGTAATTTTAAAGTATTTATGAACTAAAAAAAGAGCAATTGGAATAGGTATTGAATTTAAAATATTTCGAGAAATACAAAAAAAATTAAGTAAAATGCAAATCCCAAAAAATCCGCAAAACATAACAGTTATCCCCAATTAATTCCTCAATCCCCATTTCGAAAAAAATCCCTGATTTGCGGATAAATTCCCTAATCTGACAACACTGCGTGCGTGTGCCCATCTCTAGTATGTACTAATAAATTTTTTATTTAACCGCACTTATTTAAATAAATATAAGAGATCGATAGTATGTACATACATAGATATATTTTGGTAGCAAATACAAAAGAGAAAACTTTCGCGGGATTCTAATTTCTTGCAGTTTTTATGCACTTGTTTTGTTGGTATGTTTTTAAATATTTTTTTTAAACAGCGTTTATGTATATATGTACATATGTATATATATACATATATGTACATATGTATGATTATGTAGTAACTCAGTTCTCGTTCAACCTGATCATAAATCAAATCATACAAAAATATTCGTAATATATAATATTCGTAATACATATTAACTTTGATAAATAAGCAAAGCAAATACATATGCTAATATTTTTTACTTAGTCAAAAAAAAAAACAAAAAACCTCAAATAACAAAAATTTTGAAGTGAGTTCTAATGGCAGAAATGCATATTTTACTGTGAGTTCTGAAGCTCTTAATGAAAACAATATAGGTAAATAATAGTATTTTTTTTAACGGCGAAGCCACTTTTTCGTCAGCGATCAACTTCGCTTTGTCTAATGCCAACTAGTGATTCGTTAACATTACGATTGCCTAGTACTTCTTCATATAAGTAAGAGATATCATCACATTCGTGCTCACTACAGATAACAGTAGCTCAAAACCTAAGGTCCAAGTCAGAATGGACCGATATATAACTGTGGTAAAGCGTGGGCGAAGCCCCAATTCTTCTAAAATTTCATATGCTCCAAAGATGTCTAGGGATTGTTACAGTAGGTTGTTGCATTGTTTGAAGTATTATTATTACTTTAGTCTGGTCGTACTTGGAATGATTGAAGTTTGGGCTAAGCTCGTCGGCAATGGGAGGGTCCTTGACCAAACAAAAGTATTGACTTAAAGGACGCCTTCTGGCAAATACCGCTAGATGAGTCTTCTAAAGAAAAGACGGCATTCGCAGTATCTGGGCGGCCACTGTATCACTTTACAGTTATTCCTTTCGGGCTCTGCAACGTCACACAACACTTACTAGTCTGCACAGCCGATTTTAAAAGTTATGTTAATGTTTTAAAGGAAGTAGCGAAATGCCTGAGTGAAGCAAAATTAACGATCAATGTAGAAAAAAGCCGGTTCTGTCAGAAGCACATAAAATATTTAGGGTATATTGTAGGTCAAGGCACTCTACAAACAGATAAGTCAAAAGTAGATGCTGTTAGTACATTTCCACTTCCGAAAACTGTCCGCCAAATACGCCGATTCTTAGGTATGACTGGGTGGATTTTTTATGAATTAAAAAAAAAATATTTAAATTTTTAGGCAAAAAAATATTTTTTTGCCTCAACAAATTTATTTTTAACTTCGAAAGTGTTGCACATATAGGAAAACGGTATAGAAACAGATTAGAGAAATTGTAATTCTTAATTTTTCTAAATTTGTTTCATCAAAATCGGACAAGTGAAAAAGAAAAAATTTAAAAGGTCATAAAAAAACTGACACAACGAACGCCAAACCCTTTGAGGGTTTTACTATACTGACCTAGTACCATCACCCTGACTTGGAATTTCTCACCCCCCAGATTGGCTGTTGTACTGTGTAATCAACTTCAATGTATTTTAGTAAAAAACTATTTTACTGAATAAGTAAAATAATAATTTGGGATTATTAAACTTAAAATGGTAAGAATTCCCATAAAAACACTAAAATAACAATCGAATCTCTTGAGTTTAGTCAAATTGGCAATAATCCAAAAGTCTTTCTGAGGTTAAGAACTGATTATGTTTTGAACTTTTTGGTTTGGTGCCACCGCCTCGAAACAAAAAGCAACGAAAATCAATTTTAAAAAGCACTGAGGACTAACTTCAAAATTTTTCGCGTCGAAAATTTCAAAAAGCACTAAAGACGGTGCGAAAAGCACTGAGTTGACAACGCTGCTTATGGGCAATGCTGGTTGGAGTGTACCCTGGTAAGCATAATATGTGCAGGGCTGTGATAGTAGTAGGGAAATGGGGATTCGGGGCCAATTAAAATTGTTAAATTGTGGGCTGAAATTGTTAAATTGTGGCTGAAATTGTGAAATTTGGGTAATTAAAATTTGAAAATTTTAAAATTCTTGGAAATTTGATACCTACGTGTGTGTATGTGTGTGTGTGTGTGTTTTCGGCGGCGCTTTGATGTTTTTGTTTACATAAGGAGTTTTTTGTTTACATTAACCCTTGAGTGAACGGGTGATTTTTTTTGGGGTGACATTAATTGTGTGAACGGGTGATTTTTTGTGGGGGGTGGATTAAGGGGTTTCATAAGATTAATATTTCATAAGTATACATGTATGCCGACGTTAAAATCATGAAATGATTTTTCCTAATACCAATAGGGAAATCATGAAAATGATTTTTCCTAATACCAACGGGAAAATCATGAGATGATTTTTCCTAATTAATGAATTTTTCCTAATGCCTACGGCAATGCATCATTATTTTTTCTAATGCCTACGGCAATGTATGATAATTTTTCCTAATGCCTACGGCAATGCATCATTATTTTTTCTAATGCCTACGGCAATGCGTGATTATGTTTTTCAAATGCCGACGGCAATGCATGATTACTATATTTCTTAATGCCGACGGGAAAATGATTTTTCCAAAGGGAAAATTGCCAGTGTTGCCAGACTGTATAAATTTGTTATCGTAATACTATATCAGTAATATCAGAGAAAATATATTTGATGACTACTAGGCGATTCTCATATGAATCGTGGGAACGTGTATGTGTGATTTCCTCACGCTAATAAATTGTTTATAAATAAAATAAATTGTTTATAAATAAAATAATTAAATAAATTAATTTAATTTATATATTTATAATTAAATAAATTAATTTAATTTATTTAATTATTTTATTTATTTATTTATAAAATGTTCTCATGTATGTGAACACCCCTAAAATGTTCTCATGTATGTGAACACCCTAATGATTGTGTGTGGGTGGTCCAGCTTGATTGTCGCTGGTAATTGTATATTGTGTTTATTTGTTTAAGAAATATTTATTTCACAACATTGTGAAATTCATGAATGTGTATGTATGTATGTATGTATGTATGTATGTATGTCCATATGTACATACATATGCGCGATCGTGAGAACTTTTGCGTGGAATATTTTGTGCTTGTGTAGAATACATTTATATTTTGCAACGTAGTCATTTTCTTTCTTTACGATTATTTTTAAGCAGAGGATTTTCAACTAAGTACAGTCATCAGCAGAGAAACAAAAAGTAAAAGTTATGAATGCCGCAAGGCTACTGCTACTAATTTTCGTATAAATACGCCAACTTTTATAACCAACACATCAGTACTTTATTGTATTTACAAGTAGTATCATCAGCAATTGTGTTAAATTCAAATAGAAAATCCATAAACTAATTAAAAATTAGTTCTTCTGGATATATGTGTAATAGATGTCATAAAGTATATAAATACCAAAAGTCCTTTTTGGACCATGTTAAATATCATAGTATGCAGGATCAAGAGATCGTAAGTCGGGACAGAAATCAAGAGCAACCGTAGTCATCTCTTCAAAATCATCAACAGCAGCTAAATACATTTCATCATCAGCAACAACCCTCTTTACAGTACCCCCAATATCAACTACCAATGAATCATCAACAATACGGTATGCCTAACTGTTACCCTACATCAATGTCATGGAATAATCAGTTTTTGGGATCAGGAGTACCAATGCAATATGAGTATCCAAGTTACAATTATAATCCCGTCACACCAGATAACCAAATGCAGCAGTATTCCAATTTGATGCAATGGCAACCTCTTACTTATCAACAAGAGCAGCAGCAGCAGCACCAGCAGCAACAACAACAACAAGCTCAACAACAAGGTGTGGATATCCTTGGAGGGACCTTATACAACGATGCTATGGACATAACTTTACCGGAAAGTGATGGAGAAGTAGATGTAGAATAAATAGGAGAAGAAACTCTGCCAACTCCAATGAGTACTCCCCATGTCAGGACAGAAGAAAATAATGTGAGATATTATAAAATATCGAAAGCCTTCAAAAATCATATCGCCACATATGCAATTCTAAATAAAAAAGACCAACTTCTCTTGGAAGAGTTTATTAAGGAAAACAAAAATATTTTTATGGAGAGACTTCAAATGAATTTAACTAAACATACAATAATTAAATTTCATGTGAGTATTGTGGCGGAGTATATAAAAATTGTGGGAGAGGAATTGGAGTTGTGCATAATATCACATGTAGCCAAAATGAGTTTACTGACGAAGGCAGACAATATAGAAGAAATACTACGTAAACAGGTTGAGGAGATTTCAACCAAAATGTCCGAATTTGAAGAGCGAGATTCTGGTTGGACTTTGTCACGCATAGTCCGAGCAGAAATCAACATCAACAAATCATCGCTCGTCAAAGGCTCGAATTGGATATCCACTCCTGAAAAACTTGTAAGAAGATTTGCCTGCATCAATATTGAAAATAATGATGATGAATATTGCTTCAAGTAGTGTCTGATTGCTGCAATGGATACCACAAAATACGATCACCCAAAACGTTGCAGTTCGTATAATATCCAGGACATTGCTGCAGAGACAATTGTTACGCGAAATGGTGTAGCGCTAAATTTCAAAAATTTAAGCTACCCATTAGCACTAAACAAAATCAGAGAGTTTGAGGCAAACAATCCGACTATAGGTGTGAACGTATTTGGGTATGATGAGGGAGCAGATCAGATCATTGGTCCTTATTATGTGACCAAGGACGAGAAAGTGAACCACGTCAACTTACTACTTTTAGAGAATGCTGCAGGTCATCACTACATATTGATAAAGAATATATCAAGGTAAGTTAAAAAAATATACAACTTTTTTTATTTTAAGGATACATATACCTGTTTATATATTTTATACTATGTACATTTAACTTATAAACTTTTATTTATTTTTAATCATTCACAGACTTTTACGGAATCAAATAACGCAGCACAAAAGTAAATTAATTTTCTGCAACAGCTGTCTCCAGTACACCCACATCGAAAATGGTATGACAAATCATAAGGCAGAGTGTGGTAAAATTGTTACAACTATGCCATCAGGTCCGGATGCAATTCTGAGCTTCAAGGGACATCAAAGAAAAATGGTATATGCGGACTTCGAATGCATCTTGGAAGAAGTTAGTAATAGTGTAAGTAATAAAACTAGTCTAGTCAAAAAGCACACTCCTTGTGCATTTAGCTATTATATTAAGTGTGTCCATAGCAATAAGTTAGATAAATTAAGGATATACACAGGAAAAGATGCCTCAAAAAAATTTGTATTATATTTAATTAAAGACTGTGAGGATATATACAATAGTCACTTAGTAAATAATAGACAAATGGATACTTTATCCCCTTCTGATATTTATAATTTTTATAGTGCGGTGAATTGTCATATTTGTCAAAAATTTCTAGGTAAAGATCGCGTTAGAGATCATTGTCACATTAGTGGTAAATATAGAGGTGCAGCCCACAATAACTGTAATTTAAATTACCAAATCCCCAAGTTTATACCAGTTTACTTTCACAATTACTCAAATTATGACTCACATCTTTTTATTAAAGATCTAGGTGAAATTTCAATGCAACTGAAAGTACTCCCTCTCAATAAGGAACTTTATATATCCCTCTCCCAATTTACAGAAATGAGTGATGGCCATAAGCTTGAAATAAGATTTCTTGATACAATACGCTTTATGGCTGAGAGTTTGGAATCATTAGCCTGCAATTTGTCTTATAATGATTTCAAAACTATAAGGTCCTTATTTCAGTCAGAAAAAGAATTTTAGCTTATTAAGAAAAAAGGTATTTTCCCGTATGAGTACCTAAATTCATTCCAAAAATTAGATGAGTGTCAGCTGCCTTCACGCAGTGATTTCTTTAATAAGTTGAACAATAAAGAGTGTTCTTTAGAGGAATACTCACATGCTGAAGAGGTATGGAATACTTTTGGTTGCAAAACTATGAAAGATTACATGGAACTTTACTTAAAAACAGATGTCCTCTTACTGACAGATATTTTCGAGAACTTTAGAAAAGTTTGTAAAGGTATTTATGAGCTCGATCCATGCCAATATTATACAGCTCCTGGCCTTTCTTGGGATGCAATGCTCAAATACACAAAAATTGAATTAGAATTATTGACAGACATAGACATGTACAATTTTATGAAAAAAGGTATACGTGGAGGGATCGTACAGTGTAGTCAAAGATATTCGAAAGCGAATAACAAATATTTGGAAGATTTCGATAAAGAGAAGCCCTCAGAATTTCTCGTCTATTTAGACGCTAACAATTTGTATGGTTGGGCGATGTCGGAATATCTTCCTCATGGTGGGTTCAGATGGTTATCGCAAGACGAGATGAATCTGGACCCAAACAGCATAGCTGACAATGGAACAGACGGTTATGTATATGAGGTCACGTTGGATTATCCCTCTCATTTACACGACTTGCATAATGACCTTCCTTTTTGCGCTGAAAATAAAAAAGTTATGCAAGCGAAGTATAGCAAGTTGATAACTGATTTCTCTACAAAGCAATCATTCGTGATACACTTTAGAGTTCTTAAACAGTGCTTAGAATATGGCTTAGTTTTAAAGAAAACTCATCGTATTCTAGCATTTAAACAATCTCCATGGTTAAAAGGCTATATTGACCTAAATACCAGACATAGGGCCACTGCTAAAAATGCTTTTGAAAAAAATTTTTTCAAACTACTTAATAATGCAGTGTATGGTAAAACCATGGAAAATGTGGATAAGAGGAGAGATGTTAAAATTGTTAATAGTTGGGAGAGAACGAATCGGAACCATTTGGGTGCCCAAGATTGGATATCAAAACCAAATTTTCATAGTTTATCTATATTTTCCGAAGATCTGGTAGCAATCGAAATGACTAGAGTCAAAACCTGCTACAATAAACCAATTTACTTAGGATTTTGTGTACTCGAGCTGTCCAAATGGAAAATGTATAATTTCCATTACGGGTACATGCAACCTAAGTTTAAGACAAAACTCTCATTGAACTATATGGACACGGACTCTTTTATATATTCAATGAAAACGGACGACTTTTACGCTGACATCAAAAATTACATACAAGAACAATTTGATACATCGGACTATCCTACAGACAATATTTATAATTTTCCACTAGTAAATAAAAAAGTCATTGGTATAATGAAGGATGAAAATTGCGGTAAAATAATGACAGAATTTGTTGGGCTGCGATCAAAAATGTACTCATTCAGTGTACAAAATCAAAATGACGTTAAAAAATCGAAGGGGGTAAAGAGAGCCATATTAGATAAATATAGTTTAGCTACTTATAAAAATTGTTTATTTAATAAGACTAATGTGTATGATAATATGTTAACATTTAAATCTAAGCTACATCAGATATATACTAGTCAACTAAATAAGGTAGTCTTAAGTTATGGAGACGATAAGAGAAAAATTAGATCAAATAACATTAATACATATGCATGGTATCATTTTCGTATTAAGGAAACTAACCCTGAATACGAACTTGATATGTTGCTAGATGAGATTGCTAGAATGCAAGAAAATTGTTAAAATTAATTAATTTTTAGTTAATTTTTAAATTGTAAATAAAATCATATTCATTAAGAAAAATTGTTGTATATAAAATCCTATTCATTAAGAAAAATTGTTGTATATAAAATAATATTCATTAAGAAAAATTGTTGTATATAAAATCATATTTATTTAATAAGAAAAATTATTGTAAATAAAATCCTATTTATTTTTTAAGAAAAATTATTGTACATATCTATATGAATTTTTAAGAAAAAATTTGAAATAAAATATTGAAAAAAGAATGAAATGGTGTTTATTTCTTTATTGGCTTTACTTCGTTGGATCAAACAGTTTTTGTTTTTGTTTATTTGTAAATTCTTGTTTTCATATTGCTTAAACATGCACAGTCTTGTCTTCACATAAATTAAACATGCACAATCTTGTTTTCTTTGAGAGGTTCTCTACAAGAGAAATTGAATTTCACAATATTGTGAAATTCCATTAGATATTTTTATAAAGAGACACAATTAAGATAATCGGATAAGTCCTTATATTTTTCACTACTTACAAGTTTCTGTTATTTTGTATTCGAACAGATGATTCCTAATTTTCCTTTAGAAAAAATAATACAAAACAAGGAATATTTTAATAATACAATTTTATTTTATTTCTGTTAATAATACCATTTAATTTAATTTCTTAAATATTTTATTTATAATGATGGAAACATTTCATAGTATCCAATTATTAGATGTTCTAATATACTTTTCCGTAAAAAATATATTGTACATCTACAAGTATCAGGTCCTTCCTCACACTTCGGATCGTACCATGGGCAGTTTCCAAAATGCCCTTCTGTGTTGTCTTCGTCTTCTATTACGCCATATTCTTCGTTCTCATCCAGCATATTTTGGAAAAATTTTATCATCTCCCAATGATCATATAACCAGAAGCTTTCAAAATCTGTTAGAAATTGGTTTAGAGTACGTCTAATTTGACTCATTTTATTTGCTGATAAATGAATGATGATGAATGTTGGAAGGTTTTTTTAAGACTAATTTGTTCTTTAAATTTTTCAAATATCTATACTATCATCGCTATTCCATATTACTTTTTAGCACTCTATCTCTCTCTCTAACCCTTTTCTCTCTATAACTATCTCTTTCTCTCTATCACTATCCCACACTTATTCACTATTTCACCATAATTATTTTCGATTAGCCTTCTTGAAGTCATCATCGCTACTTTTAAGATCATTTCCAGTTAAACATTCAAAGTGAGAAGAACTAAATAAAAAAATGGACTCCACAACAAATCTAATTTCAAAATTTAATTCTCTAAACAACAAAACCTTAATCCACGTAAAGGAGCTTGACAAGTCCATGAAATATACTATTTGAAATGTGGAACGTGTAACAACAAAATATGGAGCAACACTAAAAGTTGAAATGGATAAACATATAATGTTCCTGCCTAAACGATATAATACTTTAACAGATGACGATATTAAAGATCTCTCGAGCGGATCATATTGCCTAAGTAGAGAAGGTGAAGAAAACCTAATCGTTGAGAATGAGCTGAGTGAATTTCTAATTCAAAATTCCCAATATCCTGTCTGGCAATAAATTATATTAATTACGTTTTTTAAATTATGAATAAAAAGACATTAAAGAGTTTTGAAAAATATAAATGTTTGTGTTTTTATTTAATATTTTCAGTTATTTCATAAAGAAATTTAAGACATAAATGTCCACAGGTAAATGTATTAAAATTCTGATGTTGATTATAGTTGTATTTTATATTTGTACCAAGATATTTGACTACTTCTGAAGGAGGTTGTAAGTTTCCAAAGCTGTCGAAATATTCTTTTTCATTGATGTTTTTATAATATGCTACCCAATGTGTACCAGGTCCTGTTGATACATCTAAATTGATTATTCCACATTCAATTTTCTTTGTTCGTTTTGGTAGAGTATTCAACATGAAAACACCTCTAAAATATGGAATATTTATAGAGAAACGGTTTAGGTCCACATCAGAAAGTGGTCTGTTGGGTAGCATCTCTAAGAGTTTTTTGATTCCTCTTTATGAACTAAACCATAACCCTTTTTATATGGTTTTAAGTAAAGTCCTTTTCCAACTGCTATAGATTCCATCGCTCTATTATGTCTAGTTGCTTCATCAAGTTGATTTTTAGCATTCTTTGTTGCATTTACAGCTTTAGCTATGGCAGCACCTCCAGTTGTTAGACTACCAATTGCACCCAGAGCAGTTAAAATCGGTATTAGAGGTAAAAAACCACCAATTTTTGGGACACGTATCACACGTGGTACTATAATTTGAGACTTTCTTCCTTTTAATGACTTGTTAATAGTTTTTCGTGCAATTTTAATAGCTGTGTTAATATCTAATGGTTTTTCTTTTTTTAGTATTTTTGTTGCAGCTCTAACTGATGTTCTAAATAGTGTTTTAACATTTAGTTTGTTCTTTTTTACATTTTTCTTTTTCTCCACACCCATACCAAATTTTGTTTTGGCTTTCATTGCGTTAGTAACCATATATGCAAATGATTTTTCAGCAAGACTACTATCTTTTGATAAAACTCGATCCCAAGCGGAGTTTTCAAGTATTTTATCAGCTTTATGTCTGCTACTTAAATCCTTATTTTTGGAATAAGCAATATCGTGATTTTTACACGCAGAGTCCAATAAATTAATTCCTTTATCACCTCGATTTAAACGTTTTTGTAGTTTTGTTCCAGGTCCACAGTACTGATATCCAGGTAGATGAAGTTCAACAGGTAGAGAGTTTATTATTTTGTCTACTAGACCTCCTCCAACGACGGTGTTTTTATGACTAAAAGTTTTCTGATATCGTATAACCATATTATCTAATTTTTCCTATATAAGAGGTAATATATATGAAATGCATTTAGTTACAAAAATGCAGTTAGTAAAACAACATAAAAATATTTTAGTTCGTAATAGTGGGACCATCAAATTGTGGAAAGACTAATGTTATGATTGGCTTGCTAGAAAGTCCTAATGGACTCAAGTTTGAAAACATCTATTTATACTCAAAATCTCTCTATCAACCTAAATATGAATACCTGAAGAAACTAATTTCACCAATTAAAGGTATGGGGTATTTTACATTCACCGATAATGAATCAGTTATTCCACCTGACGAAGCTAAAACTAATTCAATTATGATATTTGATGATGTTGCATGTGAAAAGCAGAATAATATACGTACATATTTTTGTATGGGGCGACATAGGGATGTTGATTCATTCTACCTGTGTCAAACATATACAAGAATTCCCAAGCATTTAATAAGAGACAATGCAAATGTTATTATAATGTTTAAGCAAGATGAGACAAATATGAAGCATGTTTATAAGGATCATGTTGCCAGCGATATGAGCTATGAAAAGTTTCAAGAAATTTGTCGAGAAAGTTGGAAGGATAAATATGGATTTTTGATGATAAGCAAAGATAACGAATTAAACGATGGTCGCTACAGAAAGCAATTTGACTATTTCATAACTATATAAGCAACTACTCATAAAAATTACCTCTAGTTATTAATCTAACTTTAAACTTGATACATCTATTTGATATAACCTCATCTGATACCTGATAAGCTGATCTGAAAACCACACCAGGTCCTGATAACCTGATCTGAAAACCAAACCAGGTCCTGATAAGCTGATCTGAAAACCAGACCAGGTCCTAATAAGCTGATCTGAAAACCAGATCAGGTCCTAATAAGCTGATCTGAAAACCAGACCAGGTCCTAATAAGCTGATCTGAAAACCAGACCAGGTCCTGATAAGCTGATCTGAAAACCAGATCAGGTCCTGATAAGCTGATCTGAAAACCAGATCAGGTCCTGATAAGCTGATCTGAAAACCAGATCAGGTCCTGATAAGCTGATCTGAAAACCAGACCAGGTCTTGATAAGCTAATACCTGATCTAATAGCTGATACCTGTTATTTACTATTATTAAACATGGATGAGAAAATTTTAAAACAGTTGGTGTTGACAAGAAATGTCTTGAAGAAAAAGCTTCGTAGTATAAAATCTGGTGAAATAGATACACGTGAACAACTAAGAGATACATTTAAACCTATAACAGAACCACTCAAAGAATTCATAAATAGTTCTAAAAATATTAAAAGAATTCCCATAAAAGAAGAAAGTAAAATGAAGACAGAAGTTGAAAATAATACAAGTTTTAAACCTGAAAAAACATCAGTCAAGATAGAGACAAGTACACCAAAGAAACTAGCAGAAGGAACAATATTCGATAATACCATCTTGTTTAATGATACTAATACTGTGAATGATGATGACGATGATGAAGATGATTTTTACTCACAGACTTTCAATACAGAAGATACTTATACTGACTTATCAGCCTTGGAAGGAAAAAATGAATTAGATACAAACTAAGGTCCACATAAAGATTTCAATAATGAATGGAAATTTGGTGATAGTAACCTCAAACTTAATGAAGATAAAATACAAGTTGGTGGTCAAATATGGGCTCTAACACCAGGACTATTTTCTCTAATGTTTCATAAAATACCAAAAAATTATGATAAATTTCAACTCGAAATCTATAAAAAGATTTTAATTACTACTAATGCATATAGAAGGGACTATAAACCTGATGGTCAAATTAAGGGTACTAGAGGATATAAATACAAACATATTATTCAGAAATTTATTGACGAGAAAAACCAGAAGAATTTAAACGAATCAACAGGATCTAAGTCAAAAGGTAGTTATTTAGGTGATGGAACGATGGAATTTAACGTTCATAAGCCAAACTATATATACTGGGACGATCCAAATGAGTTAGTAGATCGTCTTCGACTACTGCTTGCATCACAAGGTGCAGGTCATACTAATCACAATAACGAGATTGTATCAATTATTGAAGAACTACGTGAAGCAAATATAATACATTAACTTTAATAAAGTATATAAAGTATGTCTGTTGATAAATTTGGACACTATTTAAACGATACTAGCAGCATAATTTTTTTGAAAAATGCACCTAAACTGCAGGGGATTTTTGTGAATACGAACAACAACATTGATGTACAAATCAAAAGGATCAAAAATGTTGCAAAAGCTCTGGAGGAAAACGATGTTATCAATAAATTATTTCTGCAAACTCAAATCGAAAAATTAGAAGAGAAATTATTAACATACTTTAAGGAAGATAATACTATAATTCGAGAAGCTATTCAAATGCAAATTGAGGAGCTACAACGCGAAATAAAATTAGATATAGAAGAAAATTATAAAATTCAAAAAGATATTCTACAAATTAAATCTTCTTTTGAAGAACAAATTGAACAGCTTAATGAGAAAATTTATAGATTGGAAAATTACATGTTCGTATCAATAGCTGAAAGTGCGTCAAGTAGATCACAACACTCTCCAAAAAATCTGTAAAACAACTTAATGTCTTCAAAAAGAAATTTAGTAAACGAACTGCATAAGCAAGCTCCAAAAGTTTTTATGCATCGTTGAGTTGTAATGAAAGGAATAGATGATCTTTGGCAAGCTGATTTAGTTGAAATGGGGAACTATTCTAGAGAAAACAGAAATGATCGATTTTTTTTAACTGTAATTGCCACATTTTCAAAATTTGCATGGGCAGTATCACTAAAAACTAAACCTGCACTCGAAACAACCAAGGCAATGGAAAACATTTTTGAATTGGGTCCAGTACCAAAAAACTTACAAACAGATGATGGTAAAGAATTTTTCAACAAACACTTTGGAAAACTAATGGATAAATACAACATTAATCACTGCTCAACATATAGCGATATGAAAGCATCAATAGTAGAACGATTTAACAGAACATTGAAAGGAATGATGTGGAAAGAATTTAGCTTTAATGGTTCATATAAGTGGATTGATATATACAGAGATTTACTTAATGCATACAATAGAAAAGTTCATCCCACCATTAAAATGTCTCCGATTAAAGTCAACTCAACAAATGAGCAAAAGCTACTAAATACAGTATACAGTCATTTGAAGATGTACAAAATGTCGAAATTTAATGTTGTAGATCATGTACGCATAAGCAAATATAAGCATACATTTGAAAAAGGTTATACTCCAAATTGGACTACAGAAATTTTCACAATTACAAGAGTTCAAAATACAACTCCTACAACATTCATATTAGAAGATTATCTTGGTAATCCTATTAAAAGTGGATTCTATACTGAAGAACTTTCGAAAACTAGATATCCAAATACATATCTAGTTGAAAAGGTTCTTAAAACTAAAGGAAAGGAGGTATACGTTAAATGACTGGGATTTTCTAATCAACACAATTCTTGGATAAGTAAGAATGAAATATTATAGCTGAACACCACCACCATCAACAACAATAGCAGTAATATTAAGAAACTAATGTTAGTTTTAAAATAAGAAAATAAAATAAATATGTAAATCATACTTATAAACCATATGTTGTACTAAATTTTATTTATTTGTAATCAGACAGTTATAATGTCAATAACACTTACTCTGAGCTCTAACTCATCAGAATTATCTGCTAGTTACTTTCCTCCTATTGAATTACATGGTGCATATGAGTGTGCTCTAACTGATTTTTATTCATATAACACGCTCTAACTGATTTTTATTCATACAACAGTTCCCCTATATGAAACATATTGTTGTAGACACCTACAACAATATGTTTCATATAGGGGAACATACAATTGAAATACCAATTGGATCTTACGGATTAAATGATATTGTAGATTTTATACAAGAGAAATACAAAAGACTCTGTACAGAAAATAAGATTTTTATTGAAGCCAATAACAATACAATGCAAGTTAAAGTTAATTGTTCCAAGGATTCTGTATACTTTAATAAAGACAATACAATTGGAAAACTTTTAGGATTCAATAGAAAAATCCTAACACCAAACAAATATTATTACTTAGATCTTCCAGTCAATATTTTTAAAGTGAATCTCTTGCGAATTGAAAGTAGTATTGCTATTAACACCTATATGAATAATTCCAAATCGCACACACTTTATGAATTTCCGATTAATGTGCCTCCAGGCTATAAAATAGATGAGGTAGCAAGAAATCTCATCTATTTACCTGTAAACACCCGAGAGATAAGTTCACTAACGCTGCGCGTAATTGATCAGCACGGTGATTTAATTAATTTCCGAGGAGAGGAACTTACAATACGAATACATTAAGGCCAACTAAATAATGATAATATACAACACCAATACATTGAAAAATAAAGCAGCAACAATAAAAACAACAACATTAAAGCGACCTCTTCAACAGAAAGCACTAACAACATCAAATAAAAATTTTCTAAAGTCCTTGAATTTTAAATTCAAGACAAAATGAGTTCAATAATAGATGTCTTAGATAAACCCTTCTCTGACGAGAATATAATCAAAGAGGACTATCATACATATGTACCAAACTTACAATCTTACAACAATAATGATGAAATCAGAATTTCAATACACAATCAAGATTTGTACGTGCTACCCAGTGAAAGCTACATTTATGTAGAGGGGTTTGTTGCCGATGATAATACCTTCTTCTTCAGAGAACTTTAAATTAAAAAAAACTTTGTAGCATATCTATTTGATGAAATTCGCTATGAGCTCAATGGAATTGAAATTGATCATACAAGATATTTAGGAGCCACGAGCACCATAAAAATTTAGTTTCTCTATCACCAAACGAAAGCAATGTGATGCAAAATGCTGGATGGAACAAAATTGACGATGTCACTCTTGCAAATGGATTTTTCAATTTCTATGTACATCGAAAAATGCTTCTAGGATTCGCTGAAGACTAAAACAAAGTTATATTAAATGGAAAACATGAATTGATACTCTCGCGCAATAAGAACGATGAAGATCTTGTACGCTCGAGTGTTTCTACTGAAAAAGCTAAACTTACAATTTCACTCATGTCATGGCGAATCCCACATGTTCAATTATCCGACCTTTGCAAATTGAATATGATTAAAATTATTAACAATGGTGCTTCTATACCTATGGCATTTCGCAGTTGGGATTGTCATATTAATCCACAAATAAACACTGGAACTTGCCATATTTGGAATGTTAAATTGGCTGCAAATAGAGAACGCCCCCGTTTTGTGTTGATCGCTTTTCAACACGAAAAAAAGTTTGTTCATTGTGATTTGACTAATTTAAAAGTACATTTAAATTCAGTCTCATACCCATATGATGATCTAAACATAAAATTTAAAAATGGACGTTATGCAATTCTATATGATATGTATCTAAGATTCCAACAAAGCTACTATATAAAAGAATCTCAACCGCTTCTATTATTGTAGTAGCTGTCAGTCATCAGAATGAATCACTGAATAATGGCCCAATTTATATAAAAATTGAATTTGAATTTTAACTAATATTGCAGTAAAGACATCAGCTTACTGCATTCTTATTCATGATCGTATAATAGAATATATACCCATCAAAGGACAAGTTCGAAAAGTCTTGTAAATTAAGTAATATGAAAAATAACATAATTTTTATAGACGTGCAAGGTTTCAAAACTAATTCAAAAGATTTCATCGCGAAAGAAGTAGCGATTGTTTTCAACAATTATGAATATAATAAATCTCATTATAAAATCACCATTTGATTTTAAATGGTTATCAATAAAAAAGCAAAGAGAAGCAAAGTGGTTAACAAAAAACTATCATCACCTAAGCTGGACTGCTGGATCAGTTTCATTTCATAGCGTTTGCAATTTTTTAAAAGCCAACGTAAGATGTTCTAAAATTTACGTAAAAGGTGAAGAAAAAAGACTATGGTTGGAAAAAATGTTACACCGAAAAATTTCTAACGTTGAGGATATAGGCTGCATCAACTTTAAACAAATGGAAATCAAGTATCCAGAATATTTTTATTGTAATTATCATAATTTTGGTGTTTGCGCATTAAGAAATGCTATTTTACTCTCCAAAGAAATATCTTGTTTTAAATTAACTTTTTCACTTTTTAAAATATTTATACTTAAGAATATATTACTGTATGTATTATTATAAAATTTTATAAAATTTTAAACAATAAATGTTTACAAAATAAAATAATGTAAAAGTGTTTTCTTATTTCAAATACAAACTACATAAAGAGAATAGAAGGAAGTGGGGGGGAGGAGAAGTTAACTTTTTTGCTTATTTGCAAATTTTTATTTTTTGTTTCTCTGCTGATGACTGTACTTAGTTGAAAATCCTCTGCTTTAAAATAATCGTAGACAAAGAAAATGATTACGTTGCAAAATATAAATGTATTCTACACAAGCACAAAATATTCCACGCACAAGTTCTCACGATCGCACATTTATACATTCATACATTCATTAATACATTCATACAAGCATACATTCATTTATACATTCATATATACATACATACAAATATATTTCTTAAACAAATAAACAAAAGATATGCTTACCAGCGACAATCAAGCTGGACCACCCACACACAAGCATTAGGGGTGTTCACATACATGAGAACATTTTAGGGGTGTTCACATACATGAGAACATTTTATAAATAAATAAATAAAATAATTAAATAAATTAAATTAAATTATTCAATTAAATAAATTAAATTAAATTATTCAATTATTTTATTTATAAATAATTTATTTTATTTATAAACAATTTATAGCGTTAGGAAATCACACAAACACATTCCCACGATTCATATGAGAATCGCCTAGTAGTCATCAAATATATTTTCTCTGATATTACTGATATAGTATTACGATAACAAATTTATACAGTCTGGCAACACTGGCAATTTTCCCTTTGGAAAAATCATTTTCCCGTCGGCATTAAGAAATATAGTAATCATGCATTGCCGTCGGCATTTGAAAAACATAATCACGCATTGCCGTAGGCATTAGAAAAAATAATGATGCATTGCCGTAGGCATTAGGAAAAATTATCATACATTGCCGTAGGCATTAGAAAAAATAATGATGCATTGCCGTAGGCATTAGGAAAAATTCATTAATTAGGAAAAATCATCTCATGATTTTCCCGTTGTTATTAGGAAAAATCATTTTCATGATTTCCCTATTGGTATTAGGAAAAATCATTTCATGATTTTCCCGTCGGCATACATGTGTACTTATGAAATATTAATCTTATGAAACCCCTTAATCCACCCCCCACAAAAAAATCACCCCTTCACACAATTAATGTCACCCCAAAAAAAATCACCCGTTTACTCAAGGGTTAATGTAAACAAAAAACTCCTTATGTAAACAAAAACATCAAAGCGCCGCCGAAAACACACACACACACACACATACACACACGTAGGTATCAAATTTCCAAGAATTTTAAAATTTTCAAATTTTAATTACCCAAATTTCACAATTTCAGCCACAATTTAACAATTTCAGCCCACAATTTAACAATTTTAATTGGCCCCGAATCCCCATTTCCCTACTACTTGTGATATTTTTGAGATTTTTTCTGTTCATGTTTGCTACAGCGTCAACTGCATTGGGGGTCTTTAAAACTTTTATTATTACATGTATGTATATGAATGTTATTTTTTATAAAGTGTGTAAAAATGTAGACATTGTATTAAAAAATTTTTTTCTATTATTGTTGATATCATCTTTTTCTTTCTCCGAAATCTGGTCACCTTACTAAAGTGTATGTTTTCTCTGCTAAAACTTTGTGTACCCTCCTTGAGCATCAATTACTTTTTGTAAGCATCTGGACATCGAATGAATTAGCTTGGGTATACTATATCCTTCAGGTATTTTCTCCCCCACCTATTATTATAAGCTGCGTCAATAACTTTTCTGCTGTTATATAACAACCATGTCCTACAGAGAGACGATTTTTGCTTCGTTTCGTTGTCTTGATAAAATTTATAATTAAGCCTGTGCAAAAAACCCTGGCAGATAATTCGCTTTTCAGAATAGCAAGATAAAATTCCTTGGTTCATTATGCCTTCTTAAATCCGTATTTCACCAACACCTTTGTATGATATAATCCTATTCCATGATAGATAATTTTCAAAACGTGAAACGTGTGATAGTAAAACATTGGTTTTGTCTCATCAGAAAAAATTACGACATCCCACTACTCCAAAGGAAAAGAAATATGGTCAATAGCTAATTTCAGTAGGTTTCCAATGCTTTGAGCTGGCAACAGAGTTTTTTCTATCATCTTTGGAGAAATATTCATGATTTTTCGGCACGTTTCGAACACTTGCATGTGATACCTTTACCCCGCAGTAAGTACTGATTCGCTGTGTGAGCATCACTTGTTGTAGGTAAGACAAATATTTTATGAATGTACACTAAAAAAAGTATTTTGCATACAATGTCATGTTTTAAAAAATGCAGACGCAAAAAAATCCATGAAATGGCGAATTTTTCTTATTTGATGTTGAATTGAAAACATTTTTTTGACACCGCTGAAAAGAAATGGTTTACTCTCTGTTTTTTGTTTTTTGTAATGAGTGCTTATGTCTGTAGAACTTTGGCATCATATTGTCGTAGAGAATCAGAACTAACGTTAAGAGCAAAAACAAAACCAAAATGAATTTATTTGTTGTTGTAATTCATGGTTGAATGAAAAATTACTAGCTTTTTTGAGCATTGAAAACATTTTTTGACAAACTGTACATACATATGACAAACTGTACATAGAAATAATAATTTTTATATATTTATATGTATGTACGTACATTAGAGCGGTCGTTGTATAGAGTTGTATAGAGAATTTTTGTAGCTACGCTATTTATTGTGCAATACAGGAGTTAGGAGGTGATTCTCGTAACAAAAATAATCGACTCTATTACAGTTATATTTTTATTATATTTTTGTTTTGATTTCTTTGTACTTAAAATTTGTTTCGAAAAAGAATTCTATTTTAAATTATTGGTTTTTTTCGTTCTCTTCGCAAACGACAAAAATAAACAAAAGTTGATTTAATTCGTTTGCGAAGAGAACGATAAAAACCAATAATTAAATATAAAGTTCTTTTCCGAATATTTTATAATTCTAAAGAACAAATGCAAAAGAATTATTCGTGTAAAAATTTAAGTTAGGCAGCATGTTGAGTTCTTTTTGACATATCATCGCCCAGCCCAAACCACTATAGATATAGAGGTAAAATTTCGCGTGTAGATTCCTCTTCCTATGTATAGGTACACTAAGAAGGGATTTTTGGAAATTCGAAGGCGAAAAGGTGTAAAACGGGGCAAAAACGGGTAATATCGGTATCATTATATCTCAGAAACTACATTGGAGAGACTTAAAATTTTTAAAGCATACCAATGCTGCTAAAAACTAAGCAGACACGTGTTTAGTACTTTTTTTTGGGTTAAAAGGGGATAAAAACTGAATTTTGGTACCTTTTTTGCACACGACATATCTTCTAAATTATTGATTGTAGCAAAAAAGCTTAAAAGAATCTCGAATGGGTTTCGGCAGTTCCTGAACATTCTTACTTAAAAGGGGGTAAAATCGCACCCGTGGTCGGTACTTCTTTATTAATGAAAGGTACATATGCCATACATATAAAAATAATTTACAATGATTTCCTACCTCTCAGTAGAAGCTGAGATACTCAAATATATGATCGATTGGCCTAAAGCAGTTGTGTCAAAAATAAAATTATAGTTGTATGTGTGAGAAACAGTGTTGTCAGATTTATTTTGACCCTTGTCGCGAAATGATTTGTCGAATATCGCCAAATATCGCCAATATAATAAAACATTAAATTATAGCTACAAAAATATTTTTTCATTTTGTAATTATATTACAAATATTGTTAAATTTTAAATTCAGCAGGTAACGTCTATCGTAAAACATAAAAATTATACTATATAAGAAAAATTAAGAAAGGTGTTTACATTAACATATCAATAGTGGAGTACAAAAAATAATTAAAAATAACTTATTCCAAAAGATCAATCCGAATAGGATAAATTGAACTTGAACACCAAGATAAAAATTATTATATAAATCTTGTGATAAAACTGAAGTAACATTTACTTAAATGTGTATTTAAGTACACATATCATGTCCTTGAAATGGTAACTACCAGCAGAATCGTTGTATTCATACACTCTAGTGCCATTAATACACAGTGTACAGTGAACTTGTGTAGTATATGTTGCAAACGCTCAGTTGTGTCGTGATTTTTTAAGAGTTCAAAACTAGAAATGAGCGCCGAAAAAATATTCTGGACAAAGTTTCTAGAATTCCTGCATTATGGAGCATTAAAATAAAAACTGCACAGTTTACTTGTATAGTGTGTGTCACAAGCTTATTTTAGTCAGTGCCACACTTCAGCACTGAACTTGTGTAGTGTATGGCTAGCATAGGCGGGAACTCGAGCAGGCTTTTTGGTGCTTCATTATCAAAATGTTGGTGGGCCATATTTTTTAAACTTCTTGAATTTCAGAAAATTTTGTTTAACATAAATAGTTACAACATTTAGAATTTCATGCATGAAATATTTTATGTTGTAGAAAAAATTCTTTACAAAAAAAATTTCATATTTTTAACATTATTCTATTTTATTGAAATCGTAAATATATCGCCAAAAATATCACCAAGGAGTTCAAATATCGCCAAGTAAATCGCCAATCGCCATTTGAAAATTTTCATCGCCAAAAATAAATTTTCTTCGCCACGTTTGGCGAGATATCGCCATATCTGACAACACTGGTGAGAAATGTTGTTTCATTCGTCTCTGAAGTGCATAGAAAAAAATAAATATTTGAAACAAATGCAGTTTAGTAAAGCAGCTAAAAATAAATAAAAAGAAGCCTATGTGATAGAAAATTAAAAAATAAGAAGAAAAAATTAAATAAAAATGTTGACGGCCACCCATATTTTCCGAGTTATGGGGCTCTGAACTTTTCATAGGAAACTGTGAAAAATATTCAAAAAGAAATTTTTAAAAAGCTTATGTGATAGTAATGTGAAAACTAAGAAGAAATAATTAAATAAAAAAATTGGATGCGACCCTTATTTCCCGAGTTATTGGTTTTTAAAATTTTGATAGAAAATATATTTAGTTTAGTGAAACATATTCATTTCTCTTCTTAATTTGCGGTCTCCACCTGACATAAAATGACTAACTTTAACATTAACTTCAAGTTAATGTTATGTGTAGACTGCTCAAGTTAATGCTTTTTTGAAGTTAAAACATTATTGTTAGTGCATTTGTTTTAACAACTCAGTTATAACTTCAAGTTACAGCAAAATTTCATGTCAGGTGGAGACGTAAAGTAAAAGATTTGTAACATAAAACACGTTGAATGAATTGTGGACTACAATTGTGCTAGTTGGGTTGTATATTTTTGTAGATCGCACGACTTTGTATGATAGTGTATCACGGCCTTAAGCAAAAACATCAGCTGCCAATATTTCACGCGAAATAAATGCCAGTCACATTATTCTGCAGATTGCAAGAAAATTTTGCCAGTTACTTTTCATACATTTTTCACGAGTTGAACAGAGTACAAGTTTTGCAACATTTTTTCATGAATATTTCATGTGAAATTTTTTTGTATGGATTATATCAACATTTCGCGTGAAATTTTGAACAGAGTACCAGGCTTTAATTAAAAACAATGTGAGTGTGGTAGTGAAAAAATGTGAGTGTATTGCTACTACCTTTAGAGCTGGCAAACTATCGATAGTCACGCCCTAAGTAAATTTATATAAAGTATATGCAAGTACTAAGGTGACTCATTTTTTCTAGTGTAGTGTGAATGCCTGAATGTCAAAAACTGTTTACAATTTTCGTACGCCATTTTGTTTTGTTTTGCTTTGTTATACACAATAGTGTTTACGGAAAACGTATGTGAAAAAGTTTAAATAAATTTTTACTTAAAAAATGTGTTACAAAACATTTAAAAATATTTATATTTAATTATTAAAGTATATATTGTAGTCGCTTTAATAATAAGACACAAAATGGTTTCACGTGTGCTTTTCTCGCTCTTCTTTATTAAGATGCCGGAAACAGCATCACTCAAAATGGCTTATTACATACTTGCAATTTTATATATATATAGATGCTGATATCTGTGTAATTAGAGATGGAATTTCTAGGTTAGGAGCTGCCAGCCCATATATATTATTCTACCATGATGCATAAGGCGAGTCACTTGGACGAATTATGCCGGCCCCCAAAAGTTCACCTAACTTTGTCTTGACTTCACACCTCTCACGAAATGACAGTCGTCTAGGGCTGCAATACATCGGAACGTCATTTGATAGTCTTATTTGCATGCAATAGTCCGTTGCTATCGGATCATCCCCTATGTCTTCTAAATAATTATCCCTTATCGTCGACGTCAATCTAAGGATGTCTTCATCTTCCATTCCCCGGTCAATATTTAAATTATTCTCGTCCTCAACCGCGCCCATTACCCGTTTCAGTTCACTATATCCTTCCTCAAACCCCTTCGCCCTGTCGGCGTCACAGTACGCAGTCGCAAATACACAGTCAATCGTCGCATTTCCCTCGAGCCCATTCGTAAAATTCCCACATTCATCACCACGATTATAATTTCCCCCAATGATCGGAACCCCTAACATATCTTGGGAAACCCTGTACAAATTAAGTGACTTAAGCACACTGACGTATTTATTGTTTACTTCTTTATTTAAATTCATTTGAAGTAATTCATCTTTTTTATATTTTAGTTTTGTTTGATGTAAGTGTAAATTAAATTTTGATAATAGGTCACGCCCAATTAGCACAGGTACCACAGCTTCGTTGTCTGGCAAGATAAAAAATTCATGCTGTATCCACTTGTTTTAAAAAAAAATTTCACAGTGGACTTGACAACACATATTCAGGATATTGTTGCCTACACCGCGATATGTTGTGGCTATACCAACATCTTCAACTCGATACGGCACTATGGACCTCTTTATGCAACTAATTGGGCTACCGGTGTCGAAAAGGGAAAAACAATCTATTACCTCAGTGTGCTTATTTCTACAGAAGGCAACACTTACTATTTGATATGCATCCACTACGTTTGCGTCATAAGTTACAGCGGCCACAGCTCTCTTCTTGGGACAATCCTGGTGATAGTGTCCTACTTCTGCGCAGTTGAAGCAGGAATTCGGTGGACTTCTTGTTCCAATGTTCGTATTCGTTGCTGCAGTTGGAGCATTTCTAGGTGCAACTGCAGTTTCTTTATTTCGTCTGCCTCATCAGAAAGATCAAATGTTGACAAATTGGCGGCAGCGAATTTTTTTTTTTTGTTTTTCGTTATTGGCATGTTCATTTGCAGGCAAGTTCATGAAAGCCAACCCAGCAGCTGGTACAATGGCAGACTTACCCATGGCTGCGGGCACTTCGACAGCAGACTTCACGTCAGTAGGCATTCTATCAGTCGGCACTTTAACAGGCATATCGGCGGCGACCGTTTCGACTGCAGCATAGAATCCAGCGGGTTCAATGGCATCGGGCTCACTTGCATAAGGCGTCTGGATGGCAGGTTTCATAATGGCATTGGACATCTTGGCATCAGGCACTTCATCGGTAGGTATTTTGGCGGTGGCTATTTTATCAACAGGCGCATCAGCTGTGGTTGTTTCAGCCGCGGACATTTCGGTGTCATGTGCTTTGACATCCGGCAGATTATTTGCACTTCCAGGAACATCGGTTCTTTTTTGGTGTTCCTGGATATCGACGTAGAGAGCTTTCAATTGGCTCAACGTAGCCGATTCTGGGTATTCGATACCAGCCCCAGTTAATGCATCAATTATTGTTTGTCGGCTTGGGCGTAAATCCATTTTGTTTAGTGGTACTTCGGTTGTACCCCACACCTGATATTGTAGTCACTTTAATAATAAGACACAAAATGGTTTCACGTGTGCTTTTCTCGCTCTTCTTTATTAAGATGCCGGAAACAGCATCACTCAAAATGGCTTATTACATACTTGCAATTTTATATATATATAGATGCTGATATCTGTGTAATTAGAGATGGAATTTCTAGGTTAGGAGCTGCCAGCCCATATATATTATACTACAATATATATCTTTAAATATACATATTTTTTTTTTTTTTTTTATGCATACATATATTTATTTATTGTATCTTCAAAAATGAACTAACAATAAGTATTCAAATCTTAAATCTAAATATAATTATTAGGCCCGACCAGTGTCGGACATAAACTTAGTGATAGTAATTCATAATACATAAGAGTTGTGCAAAGCAAAAAATAAAAATAAAAAAATAATTTCAAACAGTTTCATCTGGTGTGGTAAGTATTAGAGCCCTTGTGTCCCTCTTTTTTAAGCGGATGTGTCCAGTAAAGTTCAAGATATTTCGAGCAAGCGGATTAGGGTGTGACTCGAGTTTAGTTAAATATTTGCCTGAGTATTTTGCAATTTCTTCAGTCACTTGTGGCATATTTAGATCACGATGTAAATTTGAGTTTCTTATGTACCATGGAGCCGATGTTATTAACCGTAAAATTTTGTTTTGTCTTCGTTGGATTTTCTCTACATTTGAAGCTGAAGCAGTGCCCCATAGCTGAATTCCGTAGCACCATATAGGTTTCAGAAGCGACTTGTATATCAAAAGTTTGCAATCTAGACTCAGGGTTGAATTTCTACCAATCAGCCAATGTAACTGAGTTAATTTTACTTTCATTTGTGTTAGCTTAGAGTCAATATGGTGTTTCCATGTTATCCGTCGGTCAGGGTGTATACCAAGGTATTTTACATGTGAATGTTGAGGAGCAACTTGATTATTGATTCGAATGGGTGAAGAGGTATCTTTTCGCAGAGTAAATGTTACCTGAACACACTTTTGTTCGTTTACCTTAATTCTCCATAAGTTTAACCATAATTCCAGCTGTGTAATATGTTCTTGTAGATATCGGGAAGCCTCGTGAGGGTTTTCGTGCATACTAAGGCAGGCTGTATCATCAGCAAATGTAGATGTATGGATATTGCTGCTCAAAGGCATATCACAAGTATAAATCAAATACAAGACTGGGCCCAGTATGCTCCCCTGTGGCACACCAGATGAGATTGATTCGGACGCACTCATGAAGTCTCCTTCCACAACAGTGAACTTTCGAGCAAGAATATAACTTTGCAGAAGATTAACAATGTTTATTGGTAGATATGTTTTCAATTTTAAAATTAGGCCTCTATGCACACTTTATCAAATGCTTGAGAAACATCAATAAATAGGGCAGAACAATACTTCTTTTCTTCGAGTGTTCTTCTTATAAATTGAACCAATCTATGCGTTTGTTCAATGGTGCTATGCTGACTTCTAAAACCAAATTGATGATCCGGTATGCACGCATTATCAGTTAGAATTGGGGACAATTTGATCATGAGTAACTTTTCGAAGAGCTTTGACATTGTTGGCAGTAAACTTATTGGCCTGTATGACTCAGCCTTGGTAAGATCTTTGCCCGGCTTTGGAATCATTTTGACCTTGGCAAGCTTCCAGCTGTGTGGATAATACTCCAGTCTTAAAATGGCATTAAAAATGAATAGCAGAATTCTAATTGCAATACGAGACAACTTCATCAGCATCTTATTACTAATTTCATCAATACCCGGAGCTTTTTTTGGGTTGAGTTCAGCAATTAGCTTTTGTACATCACGCATCTTAAACTTTAAGGGACGAGGGGGTAGAGCAACTACACATGGCAAATCAGCAACACCCATACATGTGTTTGGGGTAAATACGGTTTTTAAATGCTCAGCAAATATGTTACCTTTTTCAGTATAGTTTCTTGCCCAACCTCCGGTAGAAGTGCGCAGGGGTGGTTTAAACTCAACGGGTGTTTTAAGCTTCCTCGCAGCGCGCCACAAAGAATAATTAGATGCTGGTGCAACATCAAGACCTTCCAAATAATTTTTAAGAGATGCAGTTTTTTCAGATGCAAGCAACTCTTGGAGTAGTTTAGTGCACTCTTTAAACCTGATTTTATGTTGGGGTGATCTGTGTTGCTGCCATTCCCTTCTAGCTCTTCTTTTTTCACTTACGAGACGTTCAATATCCGTAGAATAAATTCTATTAAACCCAGTCTGCGGGTGGGAGGTAGTAGCATGTTCAGCAGCCTGTTTAATATTTCCGTTAAGATTCGCAATGTTAGATTCAATATCATCGGATGTACTTAGCGTTATGTTTTCTGTGCAATGACTACTAAGATATTTTTTGAATATCAGCCAATTAACACGATTGACCATCTTCACATATGGATGAGGTAAGTCACTTCTTAGTGGATTACAGATTGTAACGATAGTGGGAGAGTGATCGGAGGAGAGATCTAGAGAAGCTTCAACATGAACTAAATCTCTAGAAATATTTTTCATGACGCCAAAATCTATAAAATCCGGAATTTTTTGTATGTCAGTAGGCCAGTAAGTGGGCTGCCCACTCGAAATGACGTCCAAACCCATTTTTGAAATTGTGGTGAACAACGCTCTACCTCTAGGTGTAATAAGACGCGAACCCCAGAACGTATGCTTTGCATTGTAGTCGCCAGCTGCTACAAAACAAGGTCCAAGAGATTTGAAGAAATCCTCGTATTGATCCTCAGTGATTGAAAATCTGGGAGGGGAGTAAATTGATGATATAACGAAATTTGTACAAAAATTTTCGACGCAAATATTTGTAGCTTGTAGATTTTCTTCACAAACGTTGTCAAGAATATAGTGCTTGAGTCTTGACTTTATTAGAATTGCCGATCCACCGCATGCTCTTCCTCTAGGGTCTTTTGTATCATATAAGTTGTAGCCATTGATTTTGAAAAGGCTTCTCGAAGTCAAATGAGTCTCAGAGACCAACATTATATCAATATCTTTTTCCGTACGGAAGTGCTCGAGCTCATTTTTGTGTTGGCGAATGCCGTTTGCGTTCCAGAAACATATTTTTATTTTATTTCTGCATTCGAAGCATTTCTTGCATCATATTAGTCATATTTGTTGTGAAATTGTTTATAGTTTGCACCAGATTATCAATAGTGGCTTCAAGGCGACTGAAATTAAAACTTGTGTTCGCATTTGTTGAATTACTTGGTGGGGACACTTTCTGCGTGGGAATAGAATTTATTTTAACAGCATCGGCATACGATACACGTGAAGTACTAGGTTGGCTCATTGGAGGAAAAGTGACAGAGTAAGCGTTAGTTGATTGAGCTGGAACTAATTTAGGTTTTTGACCCATAGCCTATTTAACGAAAGAATACACAGGGCATCCTCTGTAGTTAGCGGTGTGATTGCCTCCACAATTACTACATTTTTTTTCTGCTTGTTCTTTTGGCTTAGTACAGCTAGCAGTACCATGCAATTCACCGCAGATAACACAAACTGTAGGTAAATTGCAATAGGATTTTGTATGGCCATATTCTTGGCAATTATGGCACTGTACGGGACCTGAACGCGTACGTGGCTCTTCAACTGTGATTTTTCGGTGTAATAGAAACTTTACATTATAAATAGGATGCGTTTCATTTTTTTTCAACTGCATGTCATTCGGCTCCAATTCAACCCGAAATAGGGGTTGTGGGACCTTTTCTCTGTTAATTATATTGGTAACATTTTTAACCTTAAATCCCTTTTCAAGAAGTGTACATTTTACTTCTTCGGGGTCAACATATGAATATATGCCCTTTAATACTATCTGTAGGCCTTTAGCACTCTTAAGTTGGTAAGTGTAAAAATTTGTTTTGTTTTTTTCAAATTCGCTAACAATTTTTCGAAAATTTTTTTCATCATAAATTTGGATTTTAGTTTCATCAATATTACCTCGTTTAATTGGAATGATGTGGAAAGTATTTTCACCAATGGCCGACAGCAGTTTTTTTAGAAGCGCGTTAGAATTTTTTTCTCTCAGATAGATAGGTGGCTTAAAAGACTTTTGCGATGATGCAGCGGGCTTCTCGTTATTGTCTTGCAATATTGAAAAACGATTTTGACGATTAATAGAGCACGCGCTGTTATCCCTAGACATTTTTGGAGCAGATGAAGTTTTAGAAGATTTTGGGCTTCGGCCACGCTTTACCACAGTTATATATCTGTTCATACCGACTTGTACTTTGGGTTTTGAACTGCTGTTATCTGTAGTGATAACTTTGTTAAGTGATGAACACGAGCCCGAAGGGGATGATATCGCTGACTTATATGAAGATGTACTAGGCAATTGTAATGTTAACGAATCACTAGTTGGCATTGGACAAAGCGAAGTTGATCGCTGACGAAAAAGTGGCTTTGCCGTTAGAAAAAGACTATCGTCAGATTTTTTATTTTTATTGTTAACATTGAGAGCTTCAGAACTCACAGTAAAATATGCATTTCTGCCGTTTGAACTCACTTCACAATTTTTTGTTTTTGAGGTACTCATGTAGAGTATTCCTCAAGGGCACTTTGTTTGCGGTTTTTGTTTGTTTTTGTTTTTTGTTTCTTGCTATGTAAAAAAAATATCAGCAATATTTGCTTTGCTTATTTATTAAGTTAATATGTATGTATTACGGTTATTATATATTATGAATATTTTTTTATGATTTTTTGTTTGTTTAATATGTATATGAAAAAAAAACTCCGCTAAGACGTCTGTTCACTATGAAGGTTCAGCGAGAACTGCGATCTAGTTAAAATGACCGAAAAATCGCAATTTTCCCCACTTTTCTACCATTTATTAATTTTTTATATCGATTAAAAGATCATATTATTGATGAACATGCGTCCTACGAAATAAAAAAAAATTGGGGAAAAATATTAAAAGATTGCGCAAATTAAAAGAAATTACATTTTTGTACAGAAGTGCTCTCAAGTTTTAAAAAGTTATTTTTAATCCGGATAGGAGGCTATTGCTTCTTTTCAGTCTTTAAGGGTTCATGGCGCGGATGGTATTTTTCCAGCACTTTTCCAAAGGTCCATTGATAAGTTGCTTTGTGTCCTGGCTGCCCTTTTTAGAGCCAGTTTTATCTTTGGACACATTGCCCTCCTCAGGGGTAAAGTTAGCATTATATCTATATCTGAAGTGGTCAGTATTCCAGAAAATGTAGTTAAATCATACAGAGTAATAAACCTAACATAATTTTTGCTAAACACGATGGATAGAGTAATTGATATGCATATTAGATCGACGGTTCTGAATGCTCCCTTGCATGTAAATCAGGGAAGCCCAAAATTATTGCAGCCAGCGTTACCGTTGGTGCTACTAAAGTAGCAACTTGCCACTTTTTCGACTGCTTGGATACTATTGTGCTAGCTTTACAAAATGCACCCAACTTTGATACTTTTTCTAATTTTTGCCACTTGTTTGATACTTTTTACTGAATGAAGATGCACTCATCGTGTACGTGTGCATGATGAACTCAGCATATACGTGCATGCGTTGCACGATACATTAATATAATCTTTTTACAAGCTAAGTGGAACCCAATTGTCAAACTACATACAAAAACTTTTTATGCATAGAATTTGACAGCTGCTGGTATAACCTACTGCTTTGAGTAGTTTATCTTGTTATGTTTGTGTTGCATACATGCATGTGAAAAAATTTAGATTTTGCATCAAGCATCGTAGGTGTCACTCACACAGACAAAATTTCACTAATATAATTAAAATGCAGGTCATGCATTCAAGTTATGCTGGTTTAATATATTGATATGTAAGCAAGCTTATACGACACCTTTTTTCTTGTCATGCCTGGTTAGCTTATGCATATCTATGGAATAATTAATATGCCCACGCTTGCTTATATGCGTATACCTCCCTGTAGTAAATAACATAATCGGTTCACAAAAAACATTAACTGCCATATTCATAAAAAATATGTCAGGACGCTTAAGCGCTTATTTGACATATTTCTATGGGAAATTTGTCAAATAAACCTGTAATAAACCCAAAATATTTTTTATGAATTAGACCGTAAGTATTTAAATCTTATGCAGATATCAACCAAAAACATAAAAGCACACGTAAGAAATAAATAAAAGCAAAATAAGTAAACGAAGAAAAAAATAAAAAACCAAAAGAAGCATGTCATGAATGTCAAATGTTTGTGTTGAAAAAAACTAAATAATTTCAATACTTAATAGGTCCGTTTGTTTACTTTTCCAGTAAAAGCCAGTAGTTGAGTAAATTATGGCTAATTTTAAAATTGTACTCTCAAGAATGTCTCATGCACAAAAAAGTACGCATACGGAAAAATTCCAAAAATTTGCAGATTAATCAGAACAACTGATCATATTGTTGCATAATATGTGTTGTTTTTACTATTAAATAAATTAAGAGCGATATATATTTCTAAAATATAAGTTCTGTGAAGCTTTAGCTTGTATTTGGTTTTAAGTTTTTATTATGGGTAAATGGCTAACAAAACTACATCAATATTTGGTTTCTGATAACCGGTACCCTGAATATTATGCAGAAATAAGTATTCACATATACATAAACTTTACATATCTAAAAGAAATAAAGTAAATAACAAGAACTGATAAATTTAACGATTATTATTCTTTAATTTGTTTCACCTTGAACATAATAATTTTCAGTTTTTTTTTGTTAAACTTTCATAAATGTGTAGTTGTAAACATAAAACAAAACAAAAAATAGATGCGTGCTTAAAATTTAAAAATTAAATTTTAACCTAATTTTTTTTATCCATATATATAAGGTGTCCTTACATGGTAATACAATGTATTACGACATATCAAAAAATGCTGTAGATTATATAAAATCGTATCATGTAAAAGCAAAATGTATCGAGTAGGAGAGAATACGATAGAAAATTTGACAAGCGGTCGGTGAATGTTTATTTTCTAAACCATTTTAGAAACTTAAGTATTCTCATTACACCAGAGGTGTATTTCAAAGTAAACATTGGCAGCACTAATGGTATATATTAAAGGTTTTGACACTTTTACAAAAACAACCAAAATCAACTCAGGAAATTTTCATGTTGTTATTGTAAATATTTTACAACTGCAACCATCAGCTACTTAACTGCTACAGCAAAACCAAACAATAAATAAACTTAACAAAATTAAATTTTGTAGTAAAATTAAATTGAAATTATAAAATGTTTTCTCCAATATTTAGTTTCATTAGTACACATTTTTCTTTTGCAATTTTTGTTATTAACTCAGCAGTTTAATATCTTTGCTTGCATTTTACTTCATTTTACTTATAGTATCAGTGTAAACATGAAAAATACCTACAACAGACTCTTGTTCTCTTTTTTTTAACACGGAGAGAATTTCATAATATTTTGATTCTACAAAGTCGTAATACTTTGTATTACCATGTAAAGACACCTTAAATCAAAAAGAACTATCAAAACGAATCACAAATGCGTCGTGTGAACGGCATGATTTGATATCGTGATTCAGAGACCGAACAAAGTGGTTACCGGGACCCCTGTGGCTAAGTGGTAGCGATGCTAACCTCTCAGTTCAGAGGTCGTGGGTTCGATTCCCGCCATAGAGCCTGGGTTTGCGGTTGTGTTTGTTTAAAAAAAAAATTATAAAAATAATAAAATAACTCGATACTATCGATAGTTTTCCAACAAACTATCGAAAATATCGAATGGCGTGACCAAAGCGTATTTATATAAAACAGGCGATTTGTTTGTGTAAGAATAATACTATGTTCAGACGGCAACATGAACCACTTGGTTCACTCTCTGAACCACGATTGCGAATCTTGCCGTTCACACGAAACATTCGTGGTTCGTTTTTACAAATCTTTTTGATGCAGTGATGCCAACTTAGCCCTTTTTACTTTTAGTTCAATATGACTATATTTTAATCTTTGTGAAATTTTTCTTCCTTTAATCTAGCAATATTGACTTTTAACTCTTTTTATTTTGCTTGTTTGCTTTACCAATTAAAAAAAAAGAAGAGTATAGAATAATCTTGTATTTTTTCCAAGTTTTTTGTGCTTTGAAAGATATTCAATAAAGCCTAAAAACATAGAATGTATGTATGTATGTGTTTTGAAGAGCGAGAAATCTAAATTTTATTTAATAACGACCAATTTGGTATGTATATGTACTTATGTAAACATATAGCTCGTTTATACGAAAATCTTATTTGCAAATAAAACTATTTGTAAATACTGAACTCACCGCTTATACGTAGATAGCATACACAACTATCTGTGTACTATATTGCCACATATTGTTATCTGTGCATTATGTTTCTTACAAAACAAAAATAACTGTTAACATTTTACACCTTAGTGCCCTTTTATATTTGGGAAATTGAAAGACAGACAGACGAAGTTTGTAGAAGAAGGGGCGAAGATGCAGTATGTAGTACACGAGCCTCTGTACTGGACATTTATTTGTTTCTCTTTTCTACTTTTCGCAATTTATTCTTGTTGCTTCATATGATTTTTCTCATTTCAGCGAATCTATGTATACTTGATGTGTATTACCAAGGCATATGGTATTTATGTGGATGTGTATGAGTAGCAATCGCGAAAAAGAAGTAAACAAACTACAAAATTTCTGTCTGTCTATTAATTTCCAATATGTAAAAGCTTCGGGCAAGAACAAAAGAGAATTGAAAAAATGTCCGGCAAGAAATGTCTCAAATGCCGGCAGAGCAACTGTCATTTTTTTATTAATACCAACACAATGGGGTAGACGTTGATGATTTTATATTATGATGAATCAAACAAGTATTTGAAAAATACTTGCCAAAAATATCTAATTTGCGTGTTGTTTAGTTTTTTAGTCACAAATAATTGTAATGCCGTCAGGAAAAATCGCTGTCAATTTAACAAAGACCATAATAAAATCTAGGGCAGTAACTTCAAATTCTTACTTTATTTTATTTTGTGCTTATTTTTCATTGTAGTTTCGTTTACAAAATGTATAAAATTTATTGACAGTATGGTAGCATTGTTGAGAGAATATTTATTTATATGTGAGAGGATAGGAAAAAACGCCGTCAAAATAAAATAAATTTTATTTCTCGACTGCTTTCTGGGGCTGGTTTTTTGTGTCAATTTGTATGGAAAATGTGTTTATGCCGCAATTATGTTTGATCATTAAAGTGTATTAGGGGAAGTTTTCACACTTCTATTATATATGTACATATGTATATACACTATTTATATGCACCTTATTGAAATCTAAAATCTCAAGCTATGTATGTGTTGATCTCATGATAGTTATTTATATTCCAAAAAATTACTTTAGAAAAATGTTTTTGATGTTTTGATTTACAACAGAAAAATTTCAAACCTAGCCTCTTTCCGCGCTTATTCGAAAAATTTGACTTTGCGCTAAACGTATATTTTTTAAATTTAGCTCTTTTTCAAAAAATGTTTACGCGTTTTGAGTATCAAAAGCTGGCACCACTGTTTTCATGTATATACATACATACATACGTGAATAGTTGGCACGAATTTTAAATTCTGTGTTATTGGCTTTTTACAGTAGATAAACAAATTAAGAAAAAATAATTAATAAAATGTGTTCAAATATTCTTAATTCATGCACGCATCAATTTTATGGGTTGTTTTTTGTTTACACATGTGTATATGTGTATGTGTGTACTCATTTTGTTTTGATAGCTAGTTCAGATAAATTAGCGATAATTTGTTATCAAAACCAGAGATGATAGCAATTTCTTCGTGGTTCACAGCAAGGTTCAAAATGAACCAAAATGGTTAGCTCTCAAAAATTTGTATGGCGAACCATGTTAATTCAATCAAGATTCGACCGCGAACCTCGAATGAGAGAGCGAACCTCGATAATTGGAGTCCGTGTGAACATGCTATAATGGATGAATGTCAAAGATGAATACAACCAGACCTGGGCAACTTGCATTACTTTTGCATAAGCACTGATTGAAAAACAAAAATTTTAGTGCAAATTTAAATTTGATGATTGTTATTCACTATTTTATGCACTTAAATAAAATCTGTTAAAAGTAATGGATTAATATTGCGTTTGTATTGCCACTAAGCACATCATGAAGTAATGCAATATTATTGCATTATCAAATATTGTACACAGTTATTTTAAATAAAACGTGAACCTATTTTATCAGATAGCACAAATAATAAAATAAAACATACAGTAAAGTTCATTGATGACACCTTTATAAGTACGTACCTAAATACAAATTTAAGAAAAGAGAAACTGTCAATATAAATAAAAACTACATTTCAGAACCAACTGAAAAATTAATAAGTTCCATACTTCAAGTACGTTGCATCTCGAGCTTATATAAAGAACCATGCAATTAACGAAAGATCAGAACTTAGGTTTTTGTTCATTGTAGTTATATATTAAAAAAGTTTTGTCTTTCTCTCGAAAAATTATAAAAAACGTAGTGATATGATTTTTCGTCTTGGGTGACGACATGTACATAGGAAAAAATTTACATATACATATGTGTATTTGAACATTTATTGTTAGTTCATATGTGAAGATACAATAAATAAATATGTAAAAAAAAATATATATATGTGTGTGTACGTATGTTTTTATGAATGTACACATTTACATTGTATTTTCCACTATAATGCAATAATACTCTTCATAATGTGTGTAGTGGTGCAAAAATTTGTGCACTTAAAGTAACAATGCAATATTCATGCATTACTTTGAAAGGATTTTAGTTTAATGTAAAAAAAATGCACTAATATTATCAAAGTTAGTGCTAATGTAATAAATTTGCATTTACATTGATTTGGTTTAGTGTCGGAAAATGGTCAATGCATTTGCTTATTGAACGCAATAGTCCCAGATCTGCATACAACAAAAAGGAAATGTATGGATAGACAAAACCAAAGTAAATTAATTAATTTATAAACCTTTAATATGTGAATGAATATGGAGTTCTCGCTGAACCTTCATAGTGAACAGACGTCTTAGCGGAGTTTTTTTTTCATATACATATAAACAAACAAAAAATCATAAAAAATATTCGTAATACATAATAACCGTAATACATACATATTAACTTTGATAAATAAGCAAAGCAAATATTGCTGATATTTTTTTTACATAGCAAGAAACAAAAACAAACAAAAACCGCAAACAAAGTGCCCTTGAGGAATACTCTACATGAGTACCTCAAAAACAAAAAATTGTGAAGTGAGTTCAAACGGCAGAAATGCATATTTTACTGTGAGTTCTGAAGCTCTCAATGTTAACAATAAAAATAAAAAATCTGACGATAGTCTTTTTCTAACGGCAAATCCACTTTTTCGTCAGCGATCAACTTCGCTTTGTCCAATGCCAACTAGTGATTCGTTAACATTACAATTGCCTAGTACTTCTTCATTCAAGTCAGCGATATCAACCGCTCCGGGCTCGTGTTCATCACTAAACCAAGTTATCACTACAGATAACAGTAACTCAAAACCAAAGGTACAAGTAGAAATGGACAGATATATAAAAGTCTTTTAAGCCACCTCCTATTTATCTGAGAGAAAAAAATTCTAACGCGCTTCTAAAAAAACTACTGTCGGCCATTGGAGAAAATACTTTTCACATCGTTCCAATTAAACGAGGTAATATTGATGAAACCAAAATCCAAATATATGATGAAAAAGATTTTTGAAAAATTGTTAGTGAATTCGAAAAAAATAAAACAAATTTTTACACATACCAACTTAAGAGTGCTAAAGGCCTACAGATAGTATTAAAGGGCATAGATTCATATGTTGAGCCCGAAGAAGTAAAATGTGCACTTGTCGACCAAGGATTTAAGGTAAAAAATGTTACCAACATAATTAAGAAAGAAAAGGTCCCCCAACCCCTATTTCGGGTTGAACTGGAGCCGAATGACATAAAATTAAAAAAAAAAAAGAAGCCCATCCAATTTATAGCGTAAAGTATCTCTTACACCGAAAAATCACAGTTGAAGAGCCACGTAAGCGTTCCGGTCCCGTACAGTGCCATAATTGCCAAGAATATGGCCATACAAAAACTTACTGCAAATTACCTACAGTTTGTGTTATCTGCGGTGAATTGCATGGTACTGCTAGCTGTACTAAGCCAAAAGATCAATCAGGAAAAAAATGTAGTAATTGTGGAGGTAATCACACCGCTAACTACAGAGGATGTCCTGTATATTCTTTCGTTAAGCAGGCTATGGGTCAAAAACCCAAATTAACTCCAGCTCAACCAGTAAACGCTAACTCCGCCACTTGTGCTCAAATGAGCCAACTAGTTACTTCACGTGTATCGTATGCTGATGCTGCTAAGACTAGTTCTATTCGCACACAAAATGTTCCACCGCCAAATAATTCAACGAATGCAAACTCAAGCTTTAACTTTAGTCGCCTTGAAGCTACTATTGAGAATCTGGTGCTAACTATAAACAACTTTACTACAAATATGACTAATATGATGCAAGAAATGCTGCGAATGCAGAATACACTGCTTCAAGCATTAGTTAACAAACCATGAACACGTTAAAAATATGTTTCTGGAACGCAAACGGCATTCGCCAACATAAAAATTAACTTGAGCACTTCCTCATGGAAAAAAATATTGATATAATGTTGGTTTCTGAGACTCATTTGACCTCAAGAAGCTTATTTAAAATAAATGGTTACACTTTATATGATACAAAGGATCCTAGAGGGAGAGCATGCGGTGGATCAGCAATTCTAATTAAATCAAGACTCAAGCACTATGTCCTTGACAACGTTACTGAAGAATATATGCACGCAACGAATATTTTCGTAGACAATCTTTGTGCGAATTTCGTGATATCATCAATTTACTCACCTCCCAGATTTTCAGTTACCGAAGATCAGTATGAGAAGTTCTTCAAATCGCTTGGATCTTGTTTCCTGGCAGCTGGTGACTACAATGCAAAACATACGTACTGGGGCTCGCGTCTTGTTACACCTAGAGGTCGAGCGTTGTTTAATACAATTTCAAAAATGGGCATAGATGTCATTTGGAGCGGGGAGCCTACTTACTGGCCTACTGACGTAAGAAAAATTCCAGATGTTATAGATTTCGGCGTTATGAAAAATATTCATAGAGACTTAATTCACGTAGAGGCCTCTCTAGATCTGTCCTCTGATCACTCTCCCACAATAGTTACAATTTTCAACCCACTAAGGAGTGATTTAACTAACTAATATGTGAAAATGATTAATGGGGTCAACTGGCTAGGATTCAAAAAATATCTTAGTAGTCACTACGTAGAAAACATTCAGCTAAGATCATCTGATGATATTGAATTTAACATTGCCAACCTTAACGAAAATATTAAACAGGCTGCTGAACATGCCACTACCTCCTATCCGCAGACTGGCTTTAATAGAATTTATTCTACGGAAATTGGATGTCTTGTATATGAAAAAAGGATAGCTAGAAGAGAGTGACAGATCGCCCCTAAACAAAATCAGACTTAAAGAATGTACTAAACGACTCAAAGAGCTGCTATCGTCGGAAAAAACTGCATTACTGGAAAAGTATTTAGAAGGTCTTGATGTAACGTCAGCATCTAATTACTCTTTATGGCGCGCTACTAGAAATCTTAAAGGACCCGTTGACCTTAAATCACCACTGCGTACTTCGACCGGAGGCTGGGCGAGAAGCGATAGTGAGAAAGGTAATTTATTTTCTGAGCATTTAAAATCTGTATTTACTCCCAATTCATGTACGGGTGCTGCCGAATTACCGAGTGTAGTTTCTCTACCCCCTCGTCCATTAAGGTTTAAGTTGCGTGAACTACAAAAAATAATTGCTGAACTCGACCCGAAGAAAGCTCCAGGTATTGATGGCATTAGTAACAAGATGCTGATGAACTTGCCTCATATTACAATAAGAATCTTGCTATTTGTTTTTAATGCTATTTTACGAATGCAGTATTTTCCAAATAACTGGAAACTTGCCAAAATAAAAATGATTCCAAAGCCGGGCAAAGATCTTACCAAGGCTGAGTCATATAGGCCTATAAGCTTACTATCAACAATCTCAAAGCTTTTCGAAAAGCTGCTCATGACTAAATTGTCCAAAATTTTAGCTGATAATGGGTGCATCCCGGACCATCAATTTGGTTTTAGAAGTCAGCATAGCACCATTGAACAAACGCATAGATTGGTCCAAGTTGTAAGAACATTTGAAGAAAAGAAGTATTGTTCTGCTATCTTTATTGATGTTTCTCAGGCATTTGATAAAGTATGGCACGAACTTTACTGGACATATCCGCTTAAAAAAGAGGGACACAAGAGCTCTTATTCTCAACACTCCAGATGGGACTTCTTGAAAATACGTTTATTTTTTTCTCCTTTCTGATTATCACTACTCATGTATTATTTATAACTATAACTTATTTTATGTCCGACACTGTTCGGGCCTAATAATTATATTTAAATTTAAGATTTGATTACTTATTGTTAGTTCATTTTTGAAGATACAAAAAATAAATATATGAAAAAGAAAAAAAATTTTAACTAGATTTTCAAACTTAAAAATTTTTTAAAGAAGATCTAACCTAAAAATACGTTAGCACCACTGGATTTAACGTACTCGAATTAGCTTGTTACATTTTTGAACTAGCACAGTGTTATTAGAATATTCAACCACAATCGTTAGAACAATTTTTTATTATAAATTAAAGTTTTGTTCTATATTTAATGAATTGAACAGGCTAATGTTCGTATCGCCTTTTAAGCCAAATTAAAGTTTTGTTCGTTCGAACAAACATAAAAAAGTTATTTTAATATGCGAATAATCCGTTTTCAAATGACAACTCTAATACATATGCATGCATATTTTGTTTCAGTTCCACCTACACTCCGAGCACTTCCACATAATGGGCAGGTTACTGCTAGGAAAGGCAGTACTGTAACACTCGAGTGCAAAGCTTCCGGAAACCCGGTACCAACTATATATTGGTTCAAAAAGGACATGTTCTCTGGACCTACACATTTATCAGATAGCTCCACTTTAATCTTGGAAAATGTAGATAGACATCATGCAGGAATCTATCAATGCTCGGCAGACAATGGAGTAAAAGAAAGAGTTTCGATGGATATTCAGCTCACAATATTATGTAAGTTGATTAGCACAGATATTAACATGAGTATGTATGTTCATATGTATTTATTCCAAATATATACATATGTATGTTATTTAATATGATTCACTTTCAAACATATCAGTACAAAATTTTTATCCAGTTTCTTCGATGTGGTATTAATAGGTCTGCCAGTTTTGAAATCGTAGAAATCAGTACATAAGAAAAAATCAGTACAGTTGAAAAATAAAGCAGTACAATGTTTTTTTTAATATAAAATTATATTTTATTGCATAAAAGGCTTTAACCCTTCTTTAAAAAAAAACTTGAATTCAATGTATAATTTATAACAACCCAGCTAAAAAAAAATATGTAGGGAACATATATGATATCCCATATATGGTTCGGATCCGAAAAATGAGGGTTTATGGACATATATGATAATATATATTCACACATTTTCATACATGTATATATCTTTAAATATTCTCTATATAGTATGCAAAGTTCATATTCATACTCCTTTGATTCCAAAAGCGCACTGTTGTGCAATAAATAAATTAATAAAATTACTTTTTTGTAAGATTTTCTACTGTTAGGTTGTATTTAATGAAACATTCGTTCGAACAAAATAATTGAAAACGAACTATAAGACATTTCATTCATCAATTTAAAAGAAAATCTGAACCAATTTTTAAAAAACACAGAACTCATATGCAATTTAAAAAAATAATTTTTATACTAACACTAGTGTTCAATCAGGAATAATTTCTTAATCGGGCTTAAGTTCACTAGTTTTCAGTATTATTTTTTGCAGTAATATGTACTTTGTTTAGGGAATTCCGTTATTTTCCATAAAATGAAGGACTGAATTATTCTTTTGATTATTTGATTTATTAAATAGGACCACAATATTTAAAATCGTTCAAGAATAGTTTTTTCTTTCGTTACAAGAGTTTTTCCTTGCTTACTGTGCGTATTTTCTAATTTCCAATTCGCCAGTGATAAGAAAGAGAGAAAAAATCAAGTCAATCAAATGCAAGTTTTTCTGTTACCAAAGACGATTTTATGTGGGATCTCATGTATGCATACATTACATCTTATTTCTATTTATTGATTGACATATGAAGAGCTTCATAGTTAAATTGCCATATGTGAGCTTATAATACATTTCATATATTAGTTCATATGTATATCAATTCATATATAATAGTTTTTGCAATGTAAAATCCCATACATTTCCATACATGAATCCATATATATTCATATATATTTATATACATTCATATATTAAAAATATATGGACCATAGATATTTTTTTTTAGCTGGGAAGACAAAATGGTATAAATAAAATAATATTTTTTCAAAATTTTTCGAAGAAGAAACTTCAGATTCATTATTTGCATACATTAGAAATCACTAATAGCAAACGTTTCTTGCTAATTTAAATTTCAAAAAAAAGCTCATTAAAATTAACTTATGTAAATACAAATTTATCTCCTTCTTCTTTTTCTCTTGTTTATTTTTATATGTACAAGTACATATAATAAGGTGGTATTAAACGCAATTCCAAACAAATTGGCTGTACATCGAACAGTCAAATACCATAAATGAAATCTTTATTGTTTTTGTATGTATGATCTCTGACAGTTTTAGCAAATTTGATTGAGCTTAACATTGATATCACTTTGAAAATAAATTCGTCTGAAAGCGAAAGTAAAGTAAAAATCCCTGGGTGATTCAAAGAAAACAAATAAACACTACAAGAGGCTATCTTATGCACCGAGCAAAATTAATATATAAAACAGTACATACATAAAAAAATCAGTACATTTGCTGGTTAGCATAAATCAGTACTTTAAATAACAATCAGAACATGTACTTAGAAAATCAGTACGACCGGCAACTCTATGTATTAAATACCCTATATCGGTTTTTGTTTTAATCTGTTATTCACTCGATTAATTAATCGAGATTTTGGTTAAATCGGCTAATAATAATAATAATAATAAGCAGATAACAGATTAAAAATAATTTTCATAAATTTATTAATTTCAATAAATAAAAACAGTGTTTCAAAAACTTAAGTCGAAGTAGCAAAAGTCGTACAATTTTTAATTTTTGGCTGCTTTGGCTTTTTGTAACTGTTTAAAATCAATCAATGCTTTTGCTTATGAAAATCAACAATAGTCGCAGTCAACGATGTATGAACAATTTCGCAGTACTTTCAACAATCGACGATTTCAAAAGTTTTCTTTTGATTTTCTGTTGCTTTTGCTTAGTTTCGGTAGTAAAAGCATAAACAGTCTGTATGCTTTTGTAAGTACCAAACATTCACAGTCGGAGAAGCAAAAGCTCTTGCTTTTAGAAGCTTTCTGCAGGTTCAGTCATCTATTTTGTGGTGTTTGTCATGTTTTGTTGTTGTTTTTGCACATCAAACAAGAGGCAAAAACAAAAACCACTTTACTGCGATTGCTTAAAACTCCTAAAAGCAAGAGTTTTTGCTTCTTCGACTGTGACTGTTTGCGACTTCCAAAATCATATAGACTGCTTCTGCTTTTACTTGCGATACTAACCAAAAGCAAATCAAATTTGCAATTTGTCATAAATTGTTTTGTGATTTTGTTTTGACTGAAACTGTTGTATTTTTCAAAAGCTAAAGCAGAAGCAAAATTAAATAAAATTAAAATCATTACAGTTTTTTTAAACACTGAATAAAAATACATTAATAACACTGTGTGACAAAAATAAATCTGTGACGTGTTACTATTTTTCTGGTAGGTATTGTCGAGTATAACATTTACATATATTTGAAATCTTCCAAACACCCGCAAAATCTTGATTTACGGGTAAGACCCCCCGATTTTTGTACTTGTATGAACTTTTCAACCTCTAACTAACTTAAATATCAACCGATTTTAAATTTATACACGGATTTAGAAAGAAGAGAAAAAGATCTTTGGTTCTCAAGAAAAAATTTTTGGCAACCACTGTTGTACCAATTTTATACTTTGTGTTGATATACGTCTATGAAATTGTACTTTCATCATCCTGGAAGCTTAAATAAAGAGGTAGCGCATAAAAAACATCATATAGGTAGTTTTTTTTGTCTTCTAATAAATATTTATCTGAATCAATTATGTTTTATGAATAAAGTCATAAACAGTATGGTTCCAGTACAAAAATATTGCCTAAGAACGAATCCAAAGTAGAAAAGTGTCGAAAAACCGAAAAAATTATGTTTGGTGAAAAAATACACATATGTATGTATATGTATATCTGAAATTTACTGATACAAAATATATGTAAAGGGTCCGCCAGATAACTTTTTTTTTTTTTTGAAAACAGGGCGTAAAACATCGAGTGTAGCTTCGGCTGTGTGGCACGTAGCGCCGTCCTGTTGAAAGCAAATGTTGCCAATATTCTCCTCTTAAATTTTTGTGAACAAAAATTCGTTCAACATGGCCCGATAACGATCGCCATTGACTGTAACGGCCACTCCTTGCTCATTGGCCCAATTATGCCTCTGGACCAAAATCCGCACCAAACAGTGACTCGTTTTGGGTGCGTAGGCTTTTCAATGTATGCGTGCGGGTTTTCTGTGCCCCAAATGCGACAATTTTGCTTGTTTACATACCCGCCAAGATCAAAATGAGCTATGAAAAAATATGATTTTTTTTTTTTGGCAAAATCGGCATCTTCTGTAAGTCGATCGCAGGTAATATTTCCCAGCGTTGTTCAAGCGTATACACAACCATATTCGTTCAGCGGAAGGATAAAACTAATTATCTGTCAAATCAGACATGAACTAAGTGTTACCATTCACGAAATAAGCACTAGTTGAAAAAAAAAACGTTAGATGGCGGACCCATTATATGACTCGAAAGGTCTTAGTCTCTTCTTTCTAAATCCGTTTATAAACTTAAAATCAGTTGATATTTAAATTAGTTAGAGGTTGATAAATGTATACTGGTACGAAAACCCGGTTTTTTTAGCCGTATTTCAAGATTTTGGGGTGTTTGGAAAATTTCAAATACAGTGCCTGGTTTCTGTAAGGAAAGTGGGAACTTTCGAGTCCAAAAAATTCTCATTATTCTGTGAAACACAGAATGATAACAATTATTTGTAAGCTTGGCAGACTTCCTAAACGCAAGTTGCAATGCATATTTACATTGCATACACTTCGTAAACGTATATGTAAACTTTTGTATGCAAACATTTGAACGACACAAATTTTGACGTTCCTCAATGCCGATAAAATGCAAAAAATGTCTCTGCAACGCAAGGTTGCACTTGAGACATGTTTAGCATTGCATATGCATTTTTTTAAATTATGCATTACAACTTGTGTTTAGGAAGTCGGCCTTTATTTAAGGTTTTATATGAATAACCTTGTCTAAAATTGGATAACCAATATAATTATTTAATTTTTCTCGATGATAGAACTTCCCACAAGTTACAGAAAGGAGACACAGATTGTTGTTATAATCGACAATACCTACAAGAAAAATAGTAACACGTCCCAGGTATTTCGATTGCATTATTTTTTGTCACACAGTGTTATTTAATTAGTAAAACTGAATAAATTTACCTGCATATGAACATATGTGTGTATGTACATGAATACTTATAATAGAAGTCAATTGCTTATTAGCTCCACCAGAAATAACCGTCGAAAAATCCTGGGTTCATGCGTCAGAGGGTTATGATATTGAACTGATGTGCATTGTGCATGGAGACGTTAATTCGGAGGTATGTATGATTACACTTCACAACATAAAAAAGAAGGTTCCAACAAACTATTCCGGTTGAGAGGAAAAAACTATACACTAGTGTCGACGTTTTAAGAAAAGATATTACAAAAACGTTAAAAAATTACGTCAACTAAATATACTTCCATACGATTCACTTATTAAAAATTTTGAGCCGATATGCATATGACAAAACATAACATCAATGACGACACTCTATCGGCGGCGAAACAGCCGACTTGGAAATTTGGTTTGTGTGAAAATGCAACCTGGATCTAATGAAAAGTATAATTGTTTATAAAATTTTCTAAAAACGAAAAAGTCTTATGGGATATCAAAATTTTTATCGTATTATTTGCCACTTTGATGACATTTTGCGTTCAGACTATCACACTTGTACGTATTATTTGAATTTTTGCAAGTATAAATACAAAATGCCTTATTCATAAAAAATATTTCGGGTTTATTAAGCGCTTATTTGACGTATTTCTATGGGAAATTTGTTTATTGTAATTAGGTTTTTTCCAAAAAGTTGCTCCGCTTCCTCTACTATTTGAGTTATTTTCTGTAAATAAATTTTCTTACTGCTATTCTTTTGAAGTATTCCAGTATCGTTTTCCTACTACCTTCTTTGCTCCATTCGTTTGTTACTATGCTCCCTGCTTCATTTAGTAAAGCCTCAGCTCGACTACCAAATCTGTCCGCTGACTCTTTAATTTCTTGCTTGCACGAAACTATGACTTCTCTTATTTGATCTAGAGTTTTTCTCTTCAAATACAACTTTTTAATTAATTCACACAAAGTATCTGTAGTGCCGAATGTTTTTGGTGCTATTTGAACGTAATCGTAGTTTCAGGCATTCAATAATATCTGGTGTTGTGACTCCGTTTTCTTCTGAGGCCAGCTCTCTTTCTACTAGTTTATATCCTTGAACGAAGCGAAAAACTTCCGATGTTAAATCTGGTCCTTCGGTGCCTAAACATTTGGGGACTATATTGCTTATCAATTTGGTAATTGTCGAGATTGCAGCCATCTTGTATGCTTTGGTATTTGTACTACTGGAATCATGGTTAAATGGAATGAACTCCTTTTTAACTGAACTTCTTCTAGTCCTAGATCTCTGAATTCCTTCTCGTATTCTGCTAAGTCTACGAGTTTTATTTTTAAAGTTTCTGCTGTGTACCCTCTGTTTACTGTTTTTTTGCGTTTGATAGTAATTTCTTCACTTTATTCAATAATCTATTTCCTTATTCCTCCTTGAGAACATTTTTATTACGCTCTGTTGTATTTGTGTCTTGTTCTATAATTTCTTGCTGTGTCTGAATTATTACTGATTACTGAATTATTACTGATGTGTGATAAGTCCGTTGTTGTGGATTTTTCTGACAAATTAATTGAAGGAGTTGGTGAACGAGGTCTGTAGGCAATGTTTAGTTCTCTCTTCGTGTTTGACAATGCTATCGATAATCTATGTATCGAGTCATTTTTCTTGCTAATCAAATATTTTAACTTTAACTGTTTTCCAATCTCTTTTTCACTTCTGTCGTAACTGTAATCTTAGTTCTTCGTTCTCTTTCACCTATTGTTCTAACAACTCATTTGTGTAATCTATATCACTTTTCAATTTTTTGTTAAATTTCTCCAAACCTAATTTCGACTTTTCTAGCTCTTCGATATGTTTTTCGAGTGCCTTTGGCTTATTTCCGTTTAATTCACTTATCACGCCCAGTACATATCCTACTTCTTCTAACTTAGTACATTTGTTATTTCTTTCAATTTCTTTATGAGTATTTATAAATGTTCTATCAGAATTAGAGGCTTTCAACTCCGACCATACATGTACTTGAAGACTACCAACGTTAATGTTGTAGTCATTTAATTGTAGTATTAGTTTGCCCGTTTATTTTTGTGGACTATGGCACTTAATTAAGTTTATACTTACCATCCTTACGACTCGATTAAACCCGGACTTTGTACTTTTTCATGGCAAAAAAAAATTATAAATAGACACAAACAAATATATCTCTACAGTGCAAGGTTCAATTTTTATTATTTTTTATTCTTTTGTTTTTATTATATTATTATGGTAATAAGGACCAATTTGCGTCCACAAAACCGACTGCACTTTCTTTTTACTGATTCGAAGGCGAGCTATAAAATCTGTAACAACAAAAACTTTCCAAGTCAGAAACATGCGGAATAATAGCATGCAAAGCTTTACCCGCTGCGCCAAATTCTGTTATGTGTATTTTTCTTATAGTTTATAACCTGGAAGGTAGTTAAGGTCGAACCAAACATGATATCAATATCCACGTTGATAACATGTTTTGGGTATAAACATATAACACATAAGCATAAGACAAGCTAAATTAAACATAGAACTAAATATTAATAAATAGAATAAGACAATAAGGATAAAAATTGTAAACAACCTTAAAGATATGAAAGACAAAAAAGGTCGAACCAAACATGATATCAATATTCACGTTGATAACATGTTTTGGATATAAACATATAAGACATAAGCATAAGACAAGTTAAACTAAACATAGAACTAAATATTAATAAATAGCCTAAGACAATAAGGATAAAAATTTTAAACAACCCTAAATATAAGAAAGACAAAAAGGTCGAACCAAACATGATATCAATATCCACGTTAATAACATGTTTTGGATATACTTCACTTTGTTCAAACTGAAAAAAATAGTCTAAGTAACATTAGTATTTAAGAGAACAAAAATGCGGAGATTAGATAGTTAAGAAAAAATATTGTAAGAGGACGCATTGCCGTCAGTATTCTTAATTCACAAAATATAATTATAAAAAACGACGCGTAGTCGTCGGGAAAATTTTATTTTATTTTTTGAAAAACTGTAATTTTTAACTGGCGATCCTGCCAGGAGCAATATACATATTGTTGTTCCAGAGAGCGGACCAGTAATCCTTGACGCAACAAGGATAGCAACCTCATAAGAAGGAATTTTAAATATATCAAGATTAGTGATAAGTTCAATGAAAAAAATCAACAAAATTAAAACATACGTGTACGATAGATAAAGAAATTTGGAACCCACAAAAGAAATGGCGGAATCGAACATGAATGCAATGATTCAAGAAATTGCAAATTTACAATTGATGATGCAGAACATTCAATCCAAAAACGCATCTCTCAGAGAAAGACTAGAACAAATTCCCATTAATCCAAGTATAGAATATGGAGAGAAGACGTTTCAAGAGTAATGGATGGAATTAGTAACCACCAAAGATCCAATAGATATGTAGAAGCCTTGTTCATAGTTAAATCAAAAATTCAAGGGGCAGCAGCTGACGTATTACCCAACCATAATACTATATTTAATTTCGAAGCCATAAGGAACAGGCTCGATTACACTTACGCTGATCAAAGACCTTTATACATACTGCAAGATGAGATGAGGAAACTGGTACAAGGTAGACACAACCTTTCAGAATTTCATGACGAAATTAACAAAGCTCTCACCTTAATAATTTCAAAAATTGCCATGTCCGGACACTCATTAGAAGTAATTAATATAATGACGAAGGAAGCCACCCAAGAAGCCGTACGAATTTTCAAAGATGGAATAAATAATTCATACATCAGATCCACACTCTATGGTAATCCAATAAAGGATTTGGAACATGCTTTCGCTGTAGCACGTACCATCGAACATGACGACGAACATAGAAAACTGCGATTGTCATACCCCAGCAATGAACAAAGGCATCAAGTTCATTCTACGCAAAAACATCATCACTATGCCCACCATAGAAGACCATTGTACATCAATCAGCAACCTCAATCGTGTCATCAACAAATGCATCAACCACGTCCTGAACCAATGGATACATCATCAGGTAACACCACCCACCGCCAGGGGACATTTTTCCAAACCCAACAACATCGCCCTTGGAAGAGAAATAGAGAACCACGCAGTTTCACCAAAATAAAGTTATGAGAAACAACAACATAGCAACAGAAGGGATAATTGTAGCACTACTGTGGAAACAGGTATCACAAATAATTTAGTTACTAAGTATTTAAACTGAAAAATGGGTTACCCTTTATTATAATGAATCACGGTGATAGAAACTTTGACGTTTTAATAGATACAGGTGCAACCCACAATTATGTAAAAAAATCTTTAAGGTTTAATTATACACAAAAAATTAAGCCCATGCAAATCATAAGTATGCATGGTAGATGAATATTGAACTCTAAGCAAACTATTTAATTTATGGAAAGAGAAATAGATTTCTTTGAAATAGATTCAATAGAAAACTTTGATTTCATATTAGGATGGAACGGGATAAAAAATTTAGGAGCAGTAATAAACATAGACAGAATGACATTTGAGATAATGAAGGAAAAAGACAAAACTTTTGTAAATTTCACCATAGGAAGTGAAGAATATAAGGAAGAAATTGAAAAACTCATGTTAGATAATAATAGAGTAGAACATTTACCCTTTACTACAACCATTGAGGCAAGCATTAGGACAATCACAGATGATCCAATATGGACGAAGCAATATCCATGCAATATGAATGACATGGAATTTATCAATTAGGAAATAGCAAAACTGCTAAGAGATGGAATAATTCAGAAAAGTTTTAGTCCTTGCAATTCACCAATGCTAACTGTACGTAAAAAGGGAATTGACGAAAAAGGAAATCCAAAACGAAGAATGGTTATTGATTTCAGAAAATTGAACCAACATACGATTACCGATAGATACATGATCCCTGATGTTAATACAACTTTGCAGAATTTAGGAAATGCTAGATATTTCACTACGCTTGATTTAGAATCAGCATTCCATCAAATCAGGATAATTGCAAAGGACAGAGAAAAAACTGCCTTTTGCGTAAATGGAGGTAAATACGAGTTTGTTCGTATGCCCTTTGGCTTGAAAAATGCTCCTTCCATTTTCCAAAGATGTGTGGATGATATTTTACGGGAGTTTATAGGGAAATTTGTTTATGTATATATTGATGATGTAGTCATATACTCTTCTTCTCCTGAGGAGTATATGCATCATATTAACATTGTGGTAAATTCCTTAAAAAAGGCAAATCTGAAAATATCTGACGAGAAATTTAATTTTTTATGGAGGAAGTGGAATATCTTGAACATATTGTTAAACATAACAAAATAGCTACAGATCCTGAGAAAATAAAAGCCATAGAAAACTTTCCTATACCAGGAACTCTGAAGGATCTCAGAGGATTCTTAGGACTGACAGGTTATTATAGAAGGTTTGTAAAAGACTATGCTCAAATATCCAAGCCATTGACTTTATATTTAAAAAGAGAAAATGCTCACATAGGGAAAAATAAGAGTAAAAACAAAACAATTAACTTGGATGAAGCAGCTATTGAAGAAAGAGCAAGTAGAATTATATCAACCAGATTACAAAAAACCATTTGAACTCACCACAGACGCATCCAACATAGCCATTGGAGCCGTTTTGACTCAGAATAAAAATCCAATTTATTTCTTATCACGTACCCTGAGCACAACAGAAGAGAATTATAGTACCAACGAAAAGGAATTACTCGCTATTATTTGGGCATTAAAAAACTGCGTAACTACATATACGGCATAGCCGACTTAACAATCTTTACTGACCACCAGTCACTTACTTATGCAATATCAGAAAAAACACCAATCTTAAATTGAAAAGATGGAAGGCCATCATTGAGGATTACGGTGCCAAAATAAATTATAAGCCAGGTGTACAAAACGTAGTAGCAGATGCTTAATCAAGACAAATTATAAATACGTCATCCATAGACACAGTACATTCGAGCGACAGCTCAGCCGAAGAAATTATAAAAACTGTATCACAGCCATTCAAAACATATGGAATACAAATCGAACTCATACCAAATACTCTAATTAATGAATCATTAACGCATATAATATTCCAAACCAAAGTACGCCATATTATAAAATTTACTGATGAAATAAGCCTTGTCAACGAGTTAAAGACATTTCTTCAACCACAGAAAATCACCGCTTTACATGCTACACCATAAGATTTTTATAAATACAAGCAAACCATAAAAAAACACATTTAATAATATTAAATTCGTATATACACCAACAAAACTAAGGGATGTAACACAAAAAGAAGACCAAATTAAATTAATACAACAAACACAAGACAGAGCACATAGAGGATACAAAACTAACATCCGTGAACTGATGGAACAATACTATTGGCCTGATATGAAGAAACATTGTAAAGCATTTAATAAAAACTGCACAGCCTGTCTATATGGAAAATACGAACGCAATCCTACAAGAGAACCATTACAGACTTTAGATATACCTAAACAACCAGGCGAATACATACACATGGACATTTATTTCAATGAGCACAAATCTTATCTAGTAGGTGCAGACAAATTCTCTAAATACATAGCTATCAGAGAATTAAACTCAAAAACGGAAATGGAAAGGAAACTAGAAGAGATAATTATTAACAATTACCCGAATTGTAAACGACTAATGATTGATAACGAAGATGTTCTAAATACACCAATGGTAAAACAATTTTCCATAAAATACGGCATAACAAAAATTCAAACACCAGTTTTCAGATCAAAGGCAAATGGGCAGATAGAACGCGCACACAACTCAATATCAGAATTATCACGAATATTGAAAATAAAGAACTCAACATCGGCCACAGAAGAGATATATTTTTCGATTAAAGAACTTAATAATACAATACACTCAGTCACGGGTTATAAACCAAGAGATATACATTTTAATCTAATTAATTACAATAAGGAAGACGTAAAACAGAAACTCGAAGACGCCTCAACCAGAATCTTACAAGGGCTAAATCTAGGCACAAAACATAGAACTTTCAAAAAGGAGACCAGATACTCGTAGCCAAGAATAATATCAGAAGCAAAAGCGATAGCCGCTACAAAAAAGCGTGGGGACACGATTTTATCACAAGGAGGACAGATCATCCACAAAAACAATATAAAAAACTACGTACTCAGCAAAGATGAGAATGGCATCCCTAATATCACTAGTCATGCTCATCACAACCGCCGTTCTAAGTCAAGCAGATGTTAAACAAGACTTAAGAGGACGAAAATACGTATTGACAAGAAGTGATGACGTATTTTTATTTGATGATTATTCTTATTTGTTTCATATTACCAATTTAGCAACAATATACACACACTACGCTCAAGTGCTTGAAGGAAACTACAAACCTACAACAGAAGAATTAATATGGATAAAAAAAATCGAAATTCTAACGCAACAACTGCAAGAGCACAGTATTCAGAAAAGAGGAATAAACTTCTTAGAATCTGTACTAAAATTTATTACAGGAATTACAGATCACGATGACGTCATAAAAATAGAGGAAACCATAAATACACTAATCGAAAACAATGAAAAACAAAAATTAATAAACTCTAGATTTGAAAAAATCTTAGATCCAATCAACAAAAACAAAATTGAAAAGTCATATTATCCTAGAGCAAGTTCATGATCAATTACTACTACTGGTAGGAACTATTAACGCAGCAAAAAACAATGAGTATTTATCAGAAGCACTAGACATGGATGACTTAAAAGAAATAATCCAACATGAGTTAATAAGAGTCCCAATAATTAATATATTGGAATATGCAGACATTTCCATATACAAATACCCAATATTAAAGGAGCAATGTGAATATTTTAAAATAACCCCAATTAGTTCCAGACACGGTAAAATTGTAACAGATGACGAAGTAGCAAAATGCGAACAAGACTACATCAGAATCACAGAATGTAAAAATTACTTAGGGAAAAATATATGCAAAAGAAATAATGACACAGACGACTGTATCATTCCATTGTTAGAAAATAGGAAAACCAAATGCTCAGTCATTCAGGAATATAACCAACCCATATTAAGAATAAACGAAGGATTTATATTATTGGACGGAATTCACTAGTAAATAACTTATCAACAACAGGAATAACATTAGTACACACAGATAAAATACAAATAGATAATGTAACATATACAAACACACAGGTTGAAATGTTAAAGGCGATACATACGAAACATACTGAAGATTTTGAGCAAAAATTTTTTAAATTTTCCATAAATATAGAAAATCACCCAGTAAGTTAATTTTTTATTTTTACAATAACTACTATAGCAGTTATAATTTGCATATACATAGCTTTAAAAACATTTAAATATCGTATGGCATACAGATAGCAAAGAGCTAATGTAAACTTTAAAATTTTATTGGAAAATGAGTTAATAAGACTACAAAATGAAACTGCCTGAATCGGGACGATTCATATTTAGGAAGGAGAGAGTTAAGGCCGAACCAAACATGATATCAATATCCACGTTGATAACATGTTTTGGGTATAAACATATAAGACATAAGCATAAGACAAGTTAAACTAAACATAGAACTAAATATTAATAAATAGCCTAAGACAATAAGGATACAAATTGTAAACAACCCTAAATATAAGAAAGACAAAAAAGGTCGAACCAAACAGGAATCAATATCCACGTTAATAACATGTTTTGGATATACTTCACTTTGTTCAAACTGAAAAAAAATAGTCTAAGTAACATTAGTATTTAAGAGAACAAAAATGCGGAGATTAGATAGTTAAGAAAAAATATTGTAAGAGGACGCATTGCCGTCAGTATTCTTAATTCACAAAATATAATTATAAAAAAAGACGCATAGTCATCGGAAAAATTTTATTTTTTGAAAAACTGAAATTTTTAACTAGGTCCCTTGGGAATCGCAGGTATTCTTTATTATTCTTTAAACAACTGACTAATTATAACTGTCTCTTTGCTTTCTTAAGATTAGCTTTTTATATTATTATTAATAATATTTCACTTACAATTAATTTTATTATGCTAACAAGACAATAACTTATTGCTTAAATATTGTCTAGCTTTTGAGCCAATTACGAAACATCGATATTGCACAATTTGTCAGCGCAAAGAGAATAACAAGCAACCAAGTGAATGAACTGGTTGCTGCTGCGTCAACAAATTAGTGCAATGTAATGGTACGAGAGTTGTTCAATTATGATTCACAACAATAGACAGGCGAGAATGTTTACTCGTCTTCTATAAACTGGCAGAATGTTTTTGTAAAACCATTTTGAATTAAATATAAGTTCATATGTAGGTGTATTGCAATAAATAACCGATATATTTTTGTTGAACATTTTGACCCAACACATTCCTGCTTTAGGGTCTAAAAGTCCCTTAAACGGCAAAATAGAGGGTTCCTTGCTGTTTTTCACATAAAAGTAGGACCTAATTACACCCCTTAAGTTTTTTCTGTTATTTACATAGAATATTTTTAAATGCTGAATTTTTTCAAGTGCCGGCACGTCCCCGCCTACATGAAACCGCTTTGCCGCCGCTAGTCAATGAATAGCACAGAAATTTTCATTGAACAGCATTTTCATTTTATTTGAAGTGTGATGGTCTGAACACAATATGTGATTTTAGGTTAGTATTTTTGACAGTCGCAACGAATGTATTTAGATTTCTGTATCGTAAAATGTGATGAAAGTATTAATACTTATTCAAGGCGAAATGAAAGTACAAAGCGATATAACAATAGTAATGAAGAGAAGAAGGAAAAATATAAAACATACATATGCAGGCGCATATAAGAGAAAGAAAATATACGTAGATCAACTAAAATCATGATTGCCAACATAAGGACATGGTAAAAGATTTGTGTAGACAATACTAAAACGATCTCCACTATACGGTAAATAAAGCGAGTACGTGAAGATATGATAAATTAAGTATACATAATATACATATGTACATCTATAAATATAATAATAAAACTATTAACAGCAAAGGAAGAGAAATTCAAAAACTGTAGGAAGATAAATCTAAATTTTTTTCTCTTAAAATCGCGAATATAAAGAGAAGTTGTATGTTAGTATTGACAGTAATACGTTAATGATTGTCTTGCATTATGAGTATTATAGAAAAAGAAGTTACAATGGTGATAGAGCACATTAAACTTTCATTCCTTCTTAATTGAAATTTAATTTGATGAATGAATTATTATAAAAAAAGGGTTACAATGATTTCATTGCTTCATTGACATTTAATTTATATTTGTTAAAAATAAATTAAATAAAACAAAATAAAATAAAAGGGAAACAAATTATCTTTCGTCATATGCAAAAGTGGAACGTTTTATTGCAACTACTGCAAACTTAAGGATACTAAAATAAAAACAAAACAAAAGAGTAAATATACCATAATATACAGAGACAGTAACATACATATATGTATTTGCAAAAAACAAACAAAAAATATATATATATATTTATATATATACATATAAAGACAAAAAAACAAGCATTAAAAGCGGGCTGAGTAAGCATAAGATAAATATGATATATATGTATGTATGTACATATACATATGTGTGTTTTTTTTTAAGTCAATAGATTTTAAATCCTTACTGACTAAAGGTTTTTACAAAACAGTGTCAAATAGCATAAATTAAAAACAATACACATGTATGAAATTGAATTAACTATTTAAATGTATAATAATTTTTTTTTTTATAACTTCAGTACTCTCTGACAAATCAATAAGATGATAACATTTATTAAAGTTTTCACATGCACGCCGAAAAGAGTCATTATTAACATAGACAGATCTATAGTATTTCAGACATAACAGTTGTAAGTTACGAGTTGGTCTTGCAGGAACATTGATGTTAATTTTACTAAGAAGGAACTCGGAGTCAGCATCACCACGAATTATGTTAAGAACAAATAAAGTGCTTAACATCGATCGACGACTTTTTAGAGTAGGTAACTTGATAAGGCCAAGTCTACTGTTATACGATGGTAGAAAATACGAATTCCAAAGAAGGCCAGGAAGACAAAATATCAAAAACTGATTTTGAAGTGATTCAATGCTATTAATATGAATAGAATAATATGGGTCCCATATAACAGATCCGTATTAAAGAATAGGTCTAACAGGTGAAGTATATAAGAGTTTTGTGAGATATGGATCGGAAAATTCTTTAGACCAGCGTTTCATAAATCCAAGTACACTGTTGGCTTTAATAATTACAGAGATGTGGTCACGAACTACTAACATCTATTTGCAAGTTATTTGTAAATCCATCATTGAAAATAGTAGTGAGCTCTAAGATGTTAGTAGTTGTTGACCGCGACTTACGAAAACCATGTTGACACGGAGATAAAAGAGATGAAATTTGATGATACAAACAATCAGTTATTATCTTTTCCAGGAGCTTAGGAATAGCATTAAGCTTTGCAATTCCTCTGTAGTTTGATACCTCAATTTTACTACCGCTTTTAAATAAAGGAATAATAAAAGATTTCTTCCATACAGGCGGTAAGTAACATAATTCAATAGATCTATTGAAGATTGCTGTAAGTGGACCGGATAATGAATCAGCACAACTTTTTAGGATACAATTTGGTATTCCATCAGGACTATAAAAGAATGAGTTTTTTAGCGATCTTAAATTCGATAAGACAGTCTCAATGTTAATATACGGAAAATATATCCCAGGTGAATGTGATGTAATATACGGATAAGAAGTTTGATTATCATAATACTCAGTGGAATAAGTTGTTGCAAAAAATCTGCAAACATATTGCTAATAGATGTATCATCATCAGCACTACGAGAACCGTATTTCAAATGCTTCGGATAACCAGAAGTGCGGCGTTTAGAATTGACAAAATTATAAAAGGATTTAGGGTTAGATTTCACTTTTGATTTTATACGATTAATGTAGTTGCGATATGCTAGTTCAGACCGTACAATAGCATAGTTACTAAAATCAACCGATAAGCCAGTTCTTTCATATTTAATATAAAATTTGTTTTTCCTATTTTCAGCATTACTTAAGAATATATTATTCCATGGTGGGCCATTATTGTTACGAATAATTATTTTTGGAACAGCGGCAGCAATGGCATGATGCAAAACAGAATAGAAATTCAAGATAACACTGTCGAAATCATCGCCAGAAAATTCAGATTCCCAATTAACATTAAATAGTAAATAATTAAGTTTTATATAATTAGTACGGGGGAAACAATAGCTTTTAACGTGTTTAGACTTATTCTTATTTGAAGCCAAAGAAGATATAGTAGTAGAGTGTAAAATTTCCATATCTAATGTAGGATGGTGGCGGTCTTCAGGATAGGTGACGGGAAGAGAATTACGTAAGCAGATATCCAGCGGATGATTGAATAAAAACAAGATCCAGTAGTTTACCAAAAGCGTTAGTTACATGGTTTAGTTGAAAAAATCCACAGCTATAAAGTGATTTAATGAATTTATTTGTTATAGTAGGTAACATATAATTACATTCAGAAGATTTAATCCACATTACATTGGGAAGATTAAAATCTCCAAGTACAACCATTAAATCAGATGAATGAGCTTGATTCAAAACGAAGTTAATTGCAGAAACGTGCATATTGTAAATGACATTAGATGAACTTGGAGGAATATAAGAGCAGGTGATATACAAGTATCTATAATCAATACGAATTTTAACGGCAACAAATTCAATCCCAACATCGTCATTTTGTGAAGCATTGACAAGTTCACAGTGAAAATTTCGCAAAACAGCAATAAGATCTCCACCATTAAGCTTTTGCATACGATCACATCTAAATATTTGATATTTGGAACATAAAATTTCATTGTTGTGAATAAACTTTTTATCATTCAACCAGGTTTTAGAGAAGACAATTATATGATATGGAAATTCAAAACTATTAGCATAGAGATCGATTAATTTAGTATTAAGGCCACGAACATTTTGGTAAACTAAGTTTATGGGGTTATCTATCGGCAATTGTATTAATTTTTTGAAACGTTATTTTGTGGTAAGTGAACAATGTCAGTGTGCGAAGTATTTCTGTATTCATATTCACGGATGATTGCATTAGACGGCCAAAAATCTTGGTTTACAATAGCATCAAAATGTTCTTCAGGTACAATAACTTTAAAAGATGATTTACTCCTGTGCTCAGAGTATTTAAATTTAAAAACCGAAATTTCAATGTCGTAACCAATCTTGTTCATTACATAATGCTTAACGTTATCAGTAGTTGTATCAGATGCAAATCGAGCAGCAAATATAGTTTTTTTTTTGTGATATTACCTTAAAAACAGGCACAGCATTTATGGGCTTAAAGCCAGGTCCTGTAGGATTTAAAGTACTAGGAGCCGAGACATTTTGACTTGGTAGACTTTTTGTAGATAGCGATGAACATGAAATTGATGATGAAGTTTGGAAATTTTGCTTCTGAAATGATGAAGGATTGTCAGTTGATTGAGTGGAAAGAGCGGAAGAGGCAGCATAGTTATGATTTTCCAAGATTTGTGACTACACGATAGATGAAGTGGAACAAGATGAAGTAGGAATAGAAAGCAAATTATCATCAACGATTTCAACAACATTGGCAGTAACTGGAATTTTGGGGGTTAGTGGAGTAATTTCTGTTGCGGATGTTTTTTCTTTTTGGGTGACGAAGATGGTTTTTCAAACAGTTCTTTATACTTCGCAAACTTTTTTGTTATATTGATTAAATCATTATTTATATCATTTAACTGATCTCGATTGTTTCTTAAAAACGAATAAAATTCGATATCGAAAGCTGTGCATTTCTTGCAACACCAGCGCACAGTGGCGTGAATTAAAAAAAAGTGGTAAAAAGTACGCAACTTTTGAATTAGTCAACCGATTTAGATGAAACCAACTGTTTTGAAAAGTAAAAGTGTTGAAATTTTGAGAAATCATATTTTGAGGCACCCTGTTATAAGACAGGGTAGCTCCAAAGAGCCTGAAATTGGGAAACTGCGGGTATCGAAATTCTTTCGTAGCTTGTAACTTTTGTAAATATGGACCGATTTCAATAATTTTTTCAGCGGGACAATCAACGTTAAGAAACAAAAATAAAACATCTTAAAGCACTATATTATATCTTACAGTTTTCAAGATATTTGACATTAAAATTTTTTTTTTAATTTTTGACCATGACTAGCAATTTGGATTTTCGAAAAATATGAGAAAATTTTATATATTTTGGGAAAAAAGTATTCTTAATAAAAAATTATTAAATCTTTGATTAAAACTTTGATTGTTTTTAAGAGAAGAGGCATTAAGAAAGGCTGTGAAATACATTTTGGAGATTTTTGTACGCGCAGGTGCCTTTGTCCTTGTGTGTATATAAATATACCGTGTGTGTATATAAATTCTTATATTTTATTGTATTTAAGTAAAGAAAGTATTTAATAACAGCAAGAGGCCATAAAAATGTGGGTTTTTTTGAATATCAGATAAAACACGTAAATTGTTACCTGAGGTGTTATATTTGTGTATACATTTTAAAACTGATATAATGGCAAAGGTATACATATTATATACCGTTGAATAGACAATTATATCTGATATTGTGATAACATAGAACAAATTAAGAAACATTTGAAATAAAGAAAATAAGATCCATAAATTAGACAAAAATAAAAAATTTAGAAAATTAAATTTTTTAATCAAAATTGGATTTTGAATATTTCGAAAAGTATTGAAGGTAGGAGAATATTTTTTTTCAGTTTGCAAAGCTAAATGTATACTATTGAAAAAAATTAAAATGTTTCGCAATTTATAATTTAATAATACTTTTTTCTTATTGGGAAAAATTGTGTTAGAAAAATTTTAGCATTTTTAGAAAATCTCCTCTCCTGCCTACATTTATGTGTAGGATGCCAAGAGTTTCTTACAGGTTACTTACGAGAAATTTATTTATAATAAAAAAAAATGACAAAAACGACCGTGCAATTTTTTTGCCACATCCGAAAATCAGATTTTAAAAAAAATATTGCTAGTTTTCGACCAATGCTGCATGTAGGGTGCACCAACAAAAATCTCCAAAATGTATTTCACAGCCTTTCTTAATGCCTCTTCTCTTAAAAACAATCAAAGTTTTAATCAAAGACTTAATAATTTTTTATTAAGAATACTTTTTTTGCCAAAATATATAAAATTTTCTCATATTTTTGGAAAATTCAAATTGCTAAATTATTCCTTGCTATAAGTTTTGAGATATCAAAATGATTTTTTTTTTAATATGAATTTAAATTAAGTTTCCTTTTAAAAACAATAAAACTAAACAATTTCTGATAAGTAATAAAGAAGCTATGTACTAACAATTAAAGAAAGTCATGGTCAAAAATTAAAAAAAAAATTTGAATGTCAAATATCTTGAAAACTGTAAGATATAATATAGTGCTTTAAGATGTTTTATTTTTGTTTCTTAACGTTGATTGTCCCGCTGAAAAAATTATTGAAATCGGTCCATATTTACAAAAGTTACAAGCTACGAAAGAATTTCGATACCCGCAGTTTCCCAATTTCAGGCTCTTTGGAGCTACCCTGTCTTACAACAGGGTGCCTCAAAATATGATTTCTCAAAATTTCAACACTTTTACTTTCCAAAACAGTTAGTTTCATCTAAATCGGTTGACTAGTTCAAAAGTTGCGGACTTTTTACCACTTTTTTTTAATTTAAGCCACTGTGCAGCGGAGTCCCTTATCTTCACGCAGATTATCAGCGGTGCGGGGGGCCAAATCAACACATTTAGCATGATAGTGTCACAGAGCCAGCAAGAAACCATCGGTTCATCAGATTTAATACGGCATTTCGGCTTAGAGCAAGACATATTGTAGGTGTTATTATTCATTTATTTGTGCTATTTTTATATTTATTTTTTTTGTTTGTTTTATTATTAAATGTTAATAATTAATACGCGTAGAAAGAGGTATCAATGTATGATGTATAACAGTTTAAGTATATGGTATAGAATGAGATATTTAATAATATTGAATGTGCAATTTTTTAATACAATATAAATTAAATTTTTTATTAAGTAATTTAAGTTTTCAAGGTTGGAAAATCTTAGGCTAGGTCAGTAAATTTAACACTGCAAGAAAAAAAAATAGGAAAAAGGGTTCAGTAATAAAATTGCCAGTAATTTTTTGGGACAAAGGAAAAATATGTACATACATACGTGTATGTGTATATGTATAGTAGTAATCCGACTAACACAATACTAATATTGAAGTAAAAAAAAAGTTAATAAATAACTCGGTGTTGTAGTAACAAACGAAAAGAGAATGTATATCGAAGAATTAAACTCAGACGAAGGTTACGTTGAAATAAGTTTGGGTCAAACCGACATACTGTACAGGTATGATTGTATCATACACAAGATTAATTTACCCGAAATTGGAAAAATTATATAAAAGCTTAACAGTACCCGGGATTTACTTGATGAATCAACATACAAAACCTTATCTATGCATGAATCTGCTGACTTAGAGAAAATATTATATACCCTACAACCACAAAGATCCAATCGAGGTTTAATTAATGCAGGAGCTTCGCAATTAAAATTCGTATGGGGAACTATCGATGGTGAAGATAGGGAAAATATAAAAGCACATCACCAATTAATAGATGAACACAACCACCTATTGATCGAAACGATAAATCAGCAAGTATTGTTTAACAGTAATTTTAACAAATCAATTGCTACCCTAAGAGATGTAATTGAGACGAATCGAAAAGTGGTTAAGGAAAGCGTAGAAGCTGTATCAGACCTTAGTAGAAACGTAATTAACGACGGGTTAACAATAGCACAACTTATCCAAATTTAAGTCCTAAAGAACAAATTACGGTGGGTTTAATGCACAGTTTTTTACTGCATTTAAGGGATGGACTATGAAACCGAATGAGGTTAATAATGAAAGAATAAGATTGTCAACTCGAAAGGTCAACATATTGCAAAAGAAATACCTATTTATTCCAATCTGCGAAGCCAATCATTGGATGTTGGCTGTAATTACGGGACGTTCCATATGCATTTTGTACTCCTTACGACCTCGAAATGTCACCCAAATAGGAGAAATTAGGAACGGCTAGGAAGCTAAACTAATATCTAAAATTCACAAATTAGTCGCCCAACTTGCACACATCAAGAAAATATGACGGATTGTGGGGTATTCATAATAAAGTATCTAGAATTCTGCATTAAGCAAATAAATAACTCCTCCTTCGTAATGCTGGAAAACGTTGATGTAACGTCCAGTAGAATAAGCAGAACAACCATGGTTAAAGCAATGTGTAGATGGACTTATAAATTTAGAATATACAAAACAGAAGAAATAAAAATGTGATATTTGCAACAGCTACGGGTTGTCATGCAGGAGTATAGAAAGAACTGGAAGGGTCAATATCTAAGAAAGGAAGTATGAATACAAGGTACTGATTACGTTGTTATAGTGAGGAGAAAAGGAATAGAGAAACTAAAGAAACTGTAGGCTGATAAAGACCATGCAAGCTCCCAATCAGATGGTTGCGTGGGTAACTAATACCAACTAAGAATTAAACCTTTATGTAATCCACAATTATCTTTTCATTTAACCACTACCTAACAATTGTTACTATGTGAAACAAACAAGAATGGATGGAAGAAAATCTATTCATTTTTGTGCTATAAATTGCTGTATTCGATTTTTGTGCACATATAATTTTTAGACTATTTTTTTTATTTACTTGCAAATTTGAAATTTATTTGAAGAATTTAACATTTAATTTGCAATTTTAAAAGTTTTGAAATGCAAATTTGTGTTCCAAGACATTATCATTTTAATAAAAATTGTTTTTTTAAGTACATACAAATAAAGGGAATAAAACTAGTAGAGCTATAAAATAATTTCATATGCATATAACTAAGCTGTTTAATAATAATAGAACAACTAATATATTTGAAAGAAAAACGAAAAACTAAATAAAAATGTAAAGAATAACATACTGCTTTAATTAGTAAGAAATTTAAAACATATGTAAATATATAAATAATGATACATATACATATGTATAGAAAAATTAAATTTTTGTATTTGAAACACAAACACACAAATGAAGTTTATTGTATGCCAACACTAAACAAAGATTAGTGCAACCGCATCTGAACTACGATCCCCAGAAACATGAAGATTGGCGTAGATGCAGAGAGACAACAAAGAAAACAACAACAATAATTACGATCATTACCTAATTTTTATAACACAAGGAGTATACTCTCCTCCCGCCAACAGTTAATTAACGAATTACATATGTATATGAGTAGACCGTGTCTTCAAAACACAAAACCAAAAAAAACATGCAATTACACACCAACAACAACAGCTGAAACATCAAGTAATACTCTTATACAACGGAGTAATACATTGATGATCAATAATGGAGCAGAGCTACATGTGAGATGCATTATTAAACCCCTATAACAGAACTCCTAGTAGTCTGCACGATCAGGGTTTGAGTACACTTTAACAGATTATATGCGGATTTTTTCCAATATCCTAAGTGAGGTAGTTCTTCATACTGTCATCCAAAAAATTGACAGGATAAGAAGGTTTATCGCAAATCGGTGCAAGCTTACATTCAACAGCTCATAACCCTGAAGATATTAAAACTACAGTGAAAAGAGAAACACTTTCTCTAACAAATTGACTACAGATTGAAAACAGAAACCGTAGCTCTAACGAATTTAATAAGGAGTAACTTCAAAGTGGATTCAAGAGGACAATCAGTCCGTAACACACTTACAGATGTATACAAATATGCAATATTAGATGTCGAACAAGTCAGCATGTGTACTAATAATGTTTTGTTACGATGAACCGACAAGGCAAATACCCCATTTTAAAGTGTATGTGATATTCGTTCCAAGATCATGGTCGTGACTATCAGTTTACAGGTGAAGCCGTCCATCCATTACATAAATCATCATTTTCGACCATCAATACATCTATTTTCACCTGAGAACAACTTTATTGGCGACACTGATTTATGTATACATCTATACTCAACTAAGAACGTAGTTCATGGTAATGCTAATGGCCGAAGCAAGGGCGTCTCTGCATAAAGAATAACGTCACGAAATACTTAAAGGCACCATAAACTTCAACACATAAGGATAAACAAAACCGCATCAACCTGACTTAGATGTCAGAAATCAGAGGAGGGGGAAGTATGTTCTGAGTCACTGACACTTACTTATATATTTCATCTAATAGATTACTTACATGTCGTTTAAATATAATATAATATTTAAATATTTTATAACAAACAGAATGGATCTACATTTAAGATTTCAGACACAAGCATTTTGATCCAATTGGAATACTTGGCAAACATCTTTAGCTAGATGTTTTCTTCCGCCAAGGGGCGAGGGATGTTGTGAATCATAATTGAACAACCCTCGTACCACTACATTGCACTAATTTGTTGACGCAGCAGCAACCAGTTCATTCACTTGGTTGCTTGTTATTGCAAATTAAGTGACAAATTGTGCAATATCGATGTTTCGTAATTGGGTCAAAAGCTAAACAATATTTAAGCAATAAGTTATTGTCTTGTTAGCATAATAAAATTAATTGTAAGTGAAATATTATTGTTAAAATAAATATATTAAGTTTTGTATAAATAGCTCGTCTTAAGAAAGCAAAGAGACAGTTGTAGTTAGTCAGTTGTTTAAAGAATAATGAAGAATACCAGCGGTTCGCAAGGGACCCTCCAGGTTATAACCAATAAGAAAAATACACATAACATTATTTATATTGAAAACAAAAACAAATTTTGAGTGCTTTGATTTTGTTTTCAATATAAATAGGCAGACGAGAATTTTGACTTGTATTCTATATTTTATAACATAACTCGTAATATAAGCCGGCATGTCAACTTTAATTTTTTCATTAATATCAACATAGGGGGTAGACATTGATGATTTTATATCATGATGAATCAACATATATTTGCGAAATGCTTGCCAAAAATATCTAATTTGCTTGTTGTTTAGAGTTATACCGCTCATGAAGGAACTAGTTCAATTGAACGATTCCTTTTAATGAGCGCAGTGAGCCGTTCAATCAACTGAGCGTTTTTAGCTCAGTACTGAGTGCTTTCGTAAGCAGGGCTCATAATACAATTATACAAGGTACTTGCACAAGCCCAGCCTGTTAATGTTTACAATGCATATAGTTGTCAAACTTCGTTTACAAGCTGTAAAAAGTATGTGTGCATGTGCGTGAATAAAATGATTACAGTGTTGCCAATGAATTTGCATATGGCTGTGTCTCCAATTACACATTGAAGAAAATTACACTACACATCTTTTGTGTAGGTTAAAATTAAAACAAAAATAAATAAAAATAGAACCCAAGGTATAATTACACACAGATTATACATGAATCTGATTACATGGCCCACACATGAGATCAGAAATTACACACTGAGTATTACACACATATTGGCAACACTGAATGACTATAATCATGCATGAATGCCGCGTCTGCAATTGTACTTTAGTTACCCTGTGATAGCTGTTTTTAAAAACAAAAGACATCTGCTTCTGACAATTATAGGTATGTTTCTACCTACAAAATACGTGTGTTTCTTGGTGTTGCAATTTTGTTGTAGTCGTGCAAGTACCTTGTATCATGGCAGGGCTCTTTTTCCACACTGAATGCCACCTGATGAGAAATATTCGCCTTGCCGTATGAAAACAAACAGCCAAAGCGAATTGCAATCAACAAAAGCGACATCTCCTGTTCATTTGCTATGCCTAACATAGTGTCCACACCTGATGATTTTATATCATAACTCGTAATATGACGCCGGCAGAGCAACTGTCATTTTTTCATTAATATCAACACAAGGTGGTAGACGTTGATGATTTTATATCATGATGAATCAAACAAATATTTGAAAAATACTTGCCAAAAATACCTAATTTGCGTGTTGTTTAATTTTTTAGTCACAAAAAAATATATATGCTGAATCATGAAAAATTACAGTTGCTCTGCCGGCGTTATATTACGAGTTATGATATAAAATCATCAGGTGTGGACACTATGTAACTGTCAAAGTCCATAATTAAAGGAGAAATAATATTTTTTATACATAGAGCCGGACATCAGCTGCGCTCTATATAACTCATTAATGGAAATTGGATGTTAACAGTTTTTTGTGTTATGTCTGCAGAGTTGTCAAGTCATTTTTATGGAGTTGATATTTTAATTCAAGTTGCCATATAAGTTTTGAGCTTCATATATTAGGTTTGTTTCTTTACTTTTTGGTTAAAGTTCGGTAAAATGAGAGCAAACTATAATTTCTCTCGAAAAGAAATGGCAATGCATGTATGCATATACATACGTATACACAACTAAACACATACTCATGTTTATACATACATACTTATTTACCTACATGATTCAGCATATAATTGTAGAAGGTTTTTTGTCTTAATTTCATATGAAAACTTATAAAACTTTGTTCGCCACTAGTTTTTAAATATATTTTCATAATTTTTTTTAGTATTTAGATAAATGTAATTTTTCTTTGTTATTGTTTATTTTTAAAACAGCTGATTTTCTCTACGTGCCCAAACTAGCACGAAGAAAAAGTACAGACTGTTTCGTGCAAGAAGAAGTAGAACATTACTCTCACAAAACCCCTGTCATTGACCCGATTTTCGAGTAAGGAAACGCTTTTTTTACTCTACATTGGGATCTCGCGGGATCCCAATGTAGAGGAAAGGAACACACCTATGATATAAAACTTTTATTAAAGTTTTTACTTGATGTTTAATTTTTTGTGCATAATGGTGAATATGTTTTCTTACGCTAAATTAAAAATTGTATAAAATAAAAAAGTATTTAATATATCAAGGTTGAAACATCACATTTATATTTGGTTTCATAAACTTAAGTATAACGTTGAAATACATTGTATGTATGTATAAATGAAATGAGAAATAATTTAGTGAAAAATCATGTTATTTTAGTTTTTAAGTAACACAGAAAACTATTTCGACAGAAAACGAGTTTAAAGTTTTCAATTTACACACTACTGAATGGAGAAAAAAATTTTATTTTTCTCGCAAGAGCTGAGTAAACAAGATATTTATATGACATTTTTCACAAAATTAATAACGATATGAGGATTAATTCTGCATCAAAAATGTATATGTAAATATCGCTGCCACCACACGTTCAATAAATCGCTTTCAATCTCATCACACATGCTGTGTGTCAAAGTTCCTTGAAATTGATAGCTGTAACACAAATTGATAATCAATTTAATTTTTTAAATGCCACCGACGAACTCAAATTTGTAGCACCAATCAATGCGTGCTGTGACCACCCAGGCAGAAATTGTGACTTTGCGCAAAAAATATGTACCACCACAACGCTGTAAATACAAAATTACGACTCTTCAAAAATTTTTGTACCACTGCAGTACTGTAAACATAAAAATATGACTCAACGTTTACAAATACCGCGTTCTTAGTAATGCTATACCAGTACAACACTGTATATACAAAAATTCGACGTTAGTTTCCCAATACAATAATTTAATACCGCTACAACACCGTAAATACAAAAATTTTACTTTAGTTTCCCAAATACCCCGATTCACAATAACTCTATACTGCTACAACACCGTAAATACAAACATTTTACTTAAGTTGGGAAATTTCCATTGTGAAGACCTTATAAATTTGTATTTAGGGTATTGTGACAACATTGAAAACAAGAGTCGGAGGAAGGTCATTCTGCGTTATCATTTTAATGTTATGTTACATTAAAACTTTGGTAAACTAATATTATACTGATGTTAGTTGTACCTGCAGACCATCGTAGCAACGTTGTGCTGATTGTCTTTTTCTGCCTGCGTAGCCATTTAAATGGATAGGTGAATTGGAAAGCAATCTAGTTTTCAATTTAAAAAGTTTGATTGTGTTATTAAAAAAAAGTGTGAGTGTATTGCAAATTGAATGGAATTGAAAGGCAAAAATTTAACGTGTGTCCACAAAATGAGGTAAATATACATAAGTTTCTGGATGTATAGTACACTTTCCTTATATCTTAATAACAAATGTTATGGATCAGGCAACATTTCTTACAAACTGTTAAGCGTTAAATATTCAAGTTCGGTACTTTTCGGGTTTTGCATTTTTAATAAAGTGTTTCATAATAATAATGTCGGAAAAAAGAAAACAGCGAAGTTTGGCTACATTTTAAAGAAGACGGAGGCACGCGAGCCCAGTGCAATTATTGCAAAACAAGTTTAAGTGTCACAGGAGGTTCACATGGAAATCTGGATCGTCATATGAGGTCAAAACATCCTTTGACGCCTTTAAATTTTGGAAGACAGATTCCAAGTCCCGTCCCAACCATAGAACCGGAAGACGATCAACCAACAACAAGCGCTCGAATCCAGATAAATCCTCAACAAAGCCTTACGCAATATTTCCGAAAGCCGCGTCCATTCCGAAAAGTGGAACAAATTGATAGGCAAGTCTTGAAAATGATTTCCAAAGGGCATCATGCACTACGTATGGTCGAGGAGCTAGAATTTAAAAAGCTGACTGCAGACATTTCAAATTGTGCGGGTTATTCGCTGCCAACACGTCAAACGCTGTCCAATAATATCTTGCCATCAATTTATGATATTTTAAATGAAATTAAAAGTAATCTGCAGTCAGCTACCGCAGTTTGCCTGACCACAGATGGATGGACGTCAAAAACGAATACAAGCTACTTGGCAGTTACAGCACACATTGACAGCAACACAAACTTGAAGTCCCATATACTGGCACACGATGAATTTGGAGAAAGGCATACCTACAGCTCAAAATATTATGAATTCATTGAAAAAAGTCATATATAATTTTGGAATTGTAAATGAAATAACAGCAATTGTAAGTGACAACGCTGCAAACATTTCTGCTGCAATTTGCCAAGGCCAATGGAGAGGCATTAGTTGTGTCGCCCACTCTTTAGATAAAATTCAAATGAATTTGTCCCAACTAAAACTAAAGCAGGATGTTGTCACGAGGTGGAATTCCCCATATGATATGTTGGAAAGAATCAACAAATCAAAAAATTATTAAGGCTTTATAAAGGGTTTTTAAAACAAATTTTCATACAAATTTTTTCTTATAAAGCCTTAATAAGTTTTATAAATAAGGCGTTATAATTTGTATTCAAAATTAAATTTTTTTCTCAAAGTTTTTTTTATTAAATACATACATACAATATAATCACTACAAATAACACAACAATTTTCTGGGCTGCTCCATACAACATTTTTTATCCATAATAATTGCACTAATGACTTGTAAATTGTTAAATGTAATATAAAAAAACAAATCATTTTGGATGTCGTGAGAAAAGAAAGATTTTAATTATTTTTTATATATAATGCACAATATCTCTGAAGTTAGAGGTCTTAGAATAATAAAAAAAAGTTTTTGAAAAATGACTTAATAATTTTAAATTTCACAAACACAGTTTTCTAATATTTATAATCATAAATTATATATATATATGTATATATATATAATCATATTATAATTGTAAAAAGTACCTCTGTCAACTACAGAAGTGGAGATCGTCGCATTGTCCGAAGCTGCAACGTAAGCCGCTTGGATCCGAAATATCCTTTTCGAGTTGGGATAACATAAGATGTCAGAATTTTATAAAAAATTAAAAGCTGACCAATTGGCCCAAACATATAGACACAAAATTGTATTTTGTAAATAAGTCGACAAGAAGTAATCAGTTGTGACTACAAAAAGTAGACCAGAGTTGTAGAAAGTGACTTATGAAAGAAGCTAAAATCCGCTGATTTGATCACTGTTAAAAGGGGGCAAATAAAGTATGTTTGTTATTGAATATTTTTAGTAAAATAATCAAAACAAAACACAGAAAATTTATATTTAGTGAGATTAGCAATCGAAAATTTTTACAAAATTAAATGAAAGATTTTGTAGTGTTGAACTAAAAAAACAATGTGTAAAGCATTATTAGTATTATAAAAGCGATAAAAGTTAGTTTCCAAATACTTACAAACTAAATTTTAAAAATTTTCCTACAAAAATATTAATTTTTAACTTCAACTTACAAAAAGCAGACAACGAATGAGACCACAAAGCATAAAGTGAAAATACATTTGAGCACATGAACATTTGTACAAAATTAAATGGAGGAATTTGGGCTGTTAATTTAAAAAACACAATGCGAAAAATATTATTAGTATTAAAAAAGTGATTAAAATTTGTTTTCAAATGATTAGAGACTTCGTTTTAAGCATTTTCGTTCACAAATATTAGTTTTTAGCATTTATTTACAAAAATTAGGCAGCGGATAAGATCACAAAGCATAAAATTGAATAACGGTAAAATAATACCACCCGAAAGAAAAAGTAAAGAGGATTTGATGACTGTGTGAGCGACACCTCCGAAAACACAATTATCTTCCATCTCGTGACATCTCTGATATACCTTGTGGTGTCTACTGCGCTTCTGGGGTTATGGTTGCCGATATACTAACAAAGGCTTTGCCCACAACAAATCTAGGAATATTAAGGCTAAAATCTGGTATTTACTAATTTGAGCAGGAGTGTTGATTTTGATATTCTTTGTCAAAAATATTTTCGAGTAAATTAAATTAGCTCTTAATTTGATCGGGAGTTTGATTTATTTTCAATAAAAATTATAATAAAAAAATTTAAGGACAACTAAATACACACGATTTTTAACATACTTGCATATCATAGCATAGTAACATATCCTGGTACACTCATCAATGCGACTCCACTCAAATGAAACAGCATTTTATGTAGATTAATAATCCAGAAAGTATTTTAATGTTCATGAAATATTAAGCGAAAAAATACAAAAAGTGGTGCAAATTATGCAAATATCACTATATCTTTAAAAACAGAGCTGCTAGAGAAAAACTAATGATGCCATTATAGTCAGCAGATGAAAATTAGACTTGTTTCGAACTTTTTCAGTAGGTCGTTTTAGACACAAACCTATAATCAAACGCATTTAAAGTACATGGGTTTGATAAAAGGTTTGTACCTAAAACGAGCTACTGAAAGAGTTCGATACAAGTCTAATGAAAATACGTAAGGATCGGCTATTTTTATATCAACAACAAAACCACTGCTCCGCTGTATTATTAATGTTCAAAATATAGCTGTCAAAAAGCACATTTTGTTGTAATAGTTAGACAGATTTTCATATCCACAACATGGGGTATGTAAGTATCTATGCATGTATCTCTTTTTTGTCTCTACTGTATCCATTGTTGGAATCTTCCTGTTTTGAAGTTTTTATTAACTTTATTAAACGCGCGTACTAATTAAAACAAATAAATTTTCTTATATGACATTTCTTAAAATTTCAGATGTTATGGTATCAAAACTCTTTTTTACTCGATCAGACAGACAGGCGTTCTATGTATCCACGAGATGATAGGTATAGCCTAATTATTCGAAATTTTCAATCTTCAGATTTCGGAAACTACAGTTGTGTTGCTGACAATGCTCTGGGTCGCACAAAAAAATACATAGAAGTTTCAGGGCGGCCTGGGCCTGCCGACTTCATTTCGCCAGCGCTAAGTGGTTCACTAGATCATTATAATCTTACTTGGACTATTGAGTCCATACCCCCACTGGAAGAAATTAAGCTTTTGTACAGACGACTTTTGGTAAGATTTTTCTAAATCAAATTATTTGGTCTATATAAAATGTAATTAAATATATTTATTTATTTTTTATCTCAGATGAATGAAACTTATCAACACCCTGGAAAATGGCATGAATATCACATTAAACCCACTGCAATACGAACCGACAATACACATTATATAATGTCTTATGTTATAAAGAATCTTGAACACAATGCAGTATATGAAGCCATTGTGCAAGCAAGAAATAAATATGGCTGGAATGAGGTATGATACAAAAGTATTAGCTTAATATAACAGTAGGCGATCAAACTGGCTCAAAGTACGTAAATATATTGAAAAGAAATCAGTCGTTTCTAGTCTACTACTCCCATAATATTTGTGGTTAGCTCTTCTTCGGCTTTATTTATTAGCTCTATAAAATAATTTATTAACGATTTCACTATAGATACGCTTCATATTCGTATGCAATGTGAACTTAAACAATAGTGAACTATCCACCAATGTGAACACTTACTTATTTCCTTATATGAGCTATCTAAATAGTGAACAAAGTTTAATGGCTCTAAATAGTGAACAACAGTTTTTTGCAGAAAACCAACTCGCAACAGCTCATGTAACACATGACATGCATTTAAAACTGAACATTTGTGTTGCTATGTGTTACTCTAAAATGTTTTATAAGCTCTCAAGCAATTTTCTCTTAGTTCTTCATTTTTTTATCATCATGATTTTATTAAAATAAAATTGTTGATGGCTTAGCATGTCTAGATATATTTCATTGCAGCTAAGCAACACTTCAGTAGAATTCAAAAAGGTTACAAAATCCCAATGCTCATAGAAAAACTCTCAAAGAAGGCTAAGCAACTTTTTCAAAAAATCAACAAATAATATTATTCAGCATGTGTTGCTTATTTTGTTTTTCTACTAACTTTTAACAACAAGGCAACCTTTAATACTAAATCGTCAACAAATAATATTTTTAAATTCGTACTAATTTTGACACGCTAGTAAAGTGGTAAATATTATTGCAATGGAAAATGTGAACAAATTCAATAAAGTAAACAACCTTGGTTTTTAAAAGTTCACATTACCGCGAGTTCACGGTATATATGCAGTGAACCAAAAAGGTACATAAATACAACGAAAAATTTCGTTGATTCACCGAATTTATTCCTTATTTTTCACCTAAGGAACAGGTTCATTGAATTCAATGGATGCCAATCATTGACCTTACGTAAATTCATTAAACCTATATATTGAATGCAATTAACTTATTCCTTGACCCAACGTGTTTATACTTTGAATTTAATAAAATAGTTCCTTGAATTTAAGGAACCTATTCCTTGAACCAATGAACGCATTCATTGATTTTTATGAATTTGTTCCTTGACCCAACGTATACATACTTAGAATTTAATGAAATAGTTCCTTGAATTTAAAGAACCTATTCCTTGGCCCAATGAAAGCATTCATTGATTTTTATGAATTTATTCTTTGATCCAATGCACCTATAAATTCAAAATTTCACTTTTAATAAATATAATAATAGAAAGTTCATATTAAATTGAGTATTTTATTTAAAATTCATATTATAAGAAATAATTTACATATATATACTAGTATGTAAGTATGTATGTACATAAAAAAATTTGGTTATGATAATATCATATTAAAGCTTTATAAAGAGTTAATATGGAAATCTGTTTTATAAAGCCTTAATAATTTTTATAAATTTGACTGTTAATTTATAATTCATGTTTAAATTTCAAAATGCAAAATAAACTTAAATTTTTGGATGCTACTCGCATAATTTGGATATGCAATATTTCTATAAAAGCTTTGTCTTTGATGTTGTTCTCTTCGCGAATCGTTCCGGCCAGTTAAAGAAAACTCCTTTACGTAAAAGCAAAGTCAAAGTCCTTGTCAATCTGAAATATAGTTATAAATATTTATTTTGCAATAAATACTAAAGTATTAAACAGTAAAAATTTATATACTCACATATCGAAATCTACTCGGTTTCTTATACTTGTGCCATCTGTTAAAAACTTCGGCTAAAGTGGAAGCTTGGTTTACTTCATTAATTCTGAAATTGCTGCATGTTGTCGTATCTGAAGCTTCTAATGCAAACATCTGCTTTGGTTCCTGAATCTTTAAAATTAGCATACATAAATATGTATAGTATATGTACAAAATTATACTATCTAAATAGCATTCAAAATAATTACTTACATAAAACTTGAGAGTTGGAATCAATAATGTCAGGAGTAGGTGCATCTGAAACTGATTTTCCAACTTTGAAGTAATTCAGCAAGTTCCTGATATTCGGGATATTATACAACTATATTCCTTTTTGCATTGAAAATTAATTATAATCACTTATTATTAACTTAGTTTTTGGCACTTTTTTATTTCAAACTCTCTTTTTTAACTGCACACAAACTTATTTGTTAAACGAAGAACAATAACTGATTGCTTTCTGTTTATTTTTTCATTTTAGTATGTCTTGTTCCCGTTATAAAACAAGGAACTAGTACGTTGAATTGAACCAAGTAAAACAAAAATTCAAATGGTGGTTCCTTGAATCAAAGTACTCGTTCTTTGAATAAAACATATTTTTCTTGTTCTTGAAGTGTTATTCCATGTAGATTACTTAAAATCAATGAATGGGTTCCTTGAATCCAAGTACACTTTCTTGAAATTTGCTAAACCGTTTTTTTTCATTTATATGAGAATGAACGTGTTTCTTAAATTCAATGTATTGTACGTTAAATCAAAAAACTAGTTCGTTGTTAAATTCAACGAATAATATCAAGGAATGGTTTCAACGTTCAGTTCATATCTACATAAAAATTTTCGTTAAGTTTCAAGGAATATTTTTTGGAAACAACGTATAGAACGTTGAATTTCAATGAATTTAAGTCAATGAATGCAACTTCGTTGAATTTATGTAAAACTGTTTTTTCAGTGTACTCTGTCGGAAACTTAGTTAACTTTGAACCAATTTTAAGCCAACTACTTCGCAACTAGTACTGTTTGACACTTGGATTACTTCTTAGTTGAGGCAACTAACTATTGTCCAGCACACGTTCACAATAACTTTCATTATGTTTAGTACTTGTTTTAAACTTTGTACAGTAGGCAGTGAGCCAGTTGACAGAAAGAAAAATAGAAATTAATGAAAAATAGAATTAATTTGTTAACGATTGCATAGAGGGAATATTCATTCTTTTTCTTTTAACTTAAACGGCTTTCGAAGCCATTTGATATTTTTCGGTAGTGGGATTGTGCCTAAATCCAAAAACATTAGGACGTATATAAATTTAAAACGTAATATACATACATACATATATAATTTATTTACGGAAAAACATTTTTAAATAATAAATCTTGATGCACTACCTGAAAGGTGCAAAAATGCTGGCTTCACAATGGAGGGAAAACGAAAAAGACTTGATAAAAAATTAAAATATAAGGAAATAGATTAAATTACAAACTATTTTCAGAGTGTGAATATACAAAATATCGAATATACATTACTCCTCCTCCAGTACTAACGTCATATATTTAATTGTACGATTTTACCAGAGCGAAGAATTCTTTGTGGTATTTCAGACGCAGACGTAGAAGTGGATTTAAAATAATAATTTTGTAAGTTGTTAAAAACTACAGCAGACTTCAGCCGATCTATGGATATTTCTTTTGGCCATTAATTAATGTTAAAAACAAACTTTTTTTTTGCACTTTTTGATATTACGTGAAAAGGACTTTTATAAAGAGTTTGAAGAGGTGGTCGAACAGCATCATCTCTAATAAAAACAGAGAGGGATTCATGCAAATTTTTGGGTACGTGCACATTTATATGACCGAGTCTTGCATGTCCTCCTTAAACGGTTTTACCTATTTAGAGTTAATATTTTTGATTTTTATATTAACAAGAAATTCTCCTGGAAATGTCAGTTCCATACTGATCCAGCAGTAGACACTTTAAAATCATGGTTGATGGATGTCGTCAACCCCAACATAACAATTGTAAAACATCTGACCAATGAGACGTGGAATGGCACACAATTGCTTCTTTAAACGTTCGATACCAAAGTTCAACCTGCCCATTCGCCTGAGGATGATAAGGTGTAGTATGTTGCACATGAATTCCTAAAAGCTTAGAAAACTTTTGAAACAGCCAGGATTCGAACTGACGACCTTGATCAGTAACAACTTGCATAGGCAGACCAAATCTGGATATCCGTCCATTGACTTTAGCGACTGATTCAGATGTGATATCACTCAGCGGTATTTCCTCTGGCCAAAATGTAAATCTGTCAATGCACGTCAGGCAGTATCGATATTCACCTGATAGAGGAAGAGGTCCAATTATATCTATACTGACAATTTTAAATCTTTTATCGGGAACAGGAAACTCTCCGATTGGACTTTTAGTATGACGTTGAACTTTACATTGTTGCCACTTGTTCCAAGGTTTCGACCAAGTTGAAATATCTTTCCGCATATTTGGCCATACGAATCTATCGGAAATTAATCTTATTAATGATTTTGAGCCAGGATAAAATACATTGTGAATCACGTCAAAAACGGTTTTACGAAAACATTCTGTTATGAAGGGTTTAATTTTGCCCGTTGATACATCGCAAACAACTTTGACATTACTATTTGGCATTTGAAATAATTTTGATACTAAACCTGATAAATACGATTTTTGGAGTCATTCTAGCCCAGAATGTTTTGTTTGTTCTTGTGCTAGAAGTGCATAATTCAATGACGACGGCATTGAAATGACATCTAAACGTGATGAAGCGTCGGCAGGTATATTGTTTTTACCGGTTACATGACGAATGTCGACTGTATATTGACCAATGTAGTCGAGACGCCGTAGTTGACGTGGTGATGCCTTTTCCGATCGTCGATTTAATGCGAAAATCAGCGGGTTATTATCTGTATATATATAGAAGTGACGCCATTCTATCTTTTCTGTGTGTCTAAAAGTTTTTTTTTATAAAATCCTAAGGGCTTCTATGCGCCATCAACATGTTTTTTCAGTACACGTCTACGTTTACGGACTGCTGCAGAATCAGTTGGATACGAAAGAAGAGCAGCATTTGCTAATTGAGTCTTACATTTATCCAAAGCGGTACGTAATTCAGGAGTCCACACGACAAGTCTCTTATCATTTCAAAATTGCTTGAGCACTAGCTGCTTTAAAAATAAATGTGTATGAAAACGTAACTTTTTTAACTAGTTTCCTTTCGATTTTTAATAATATTTCTAAGTTTGTTATTAAAACTATTTGTTTTTCTTGTGTAATGATTTTTATTTTTTTTTTAAATTATTCGAATAAATTTTTTTTATTCTTTGTTCGATCGAATACTCGAACAAAAGTTTAAAATTATTCGTCCGTTCGAACAAAAAAAAAATCATGAAATTTCATTCGAACAAATATAAAACACTAATAATCAACAACACTAGTTGTATGAGACGTGCGTATACAACAGCGGAGTGGACGTATTGGTAACCAGTTGCGTATATTTAAGTAATTTAATTTTTTTTACATATATTTATTTATTGTTTCTTCAAATATGAACTAACAATAAGTGTTCAAATCTTAAATCTAAATATAATTATTAGGCCCGACCAGTGTCGGACATAAACTTAGAGATAATAAATTACTGATACATAAGAGACTTGCTTAGCAAAAAAATAAATAAAAGTATATTCAAGCAGTTACATCTGGAGTGTTGAGTATTAGAGCCGCAGTGTCCCTTTTTTTTAAGCGGATGCGTCCAGTAAAATTCAAAATGTTACGAGCAAGGGGATTAGGATGGGACTCGAGTTTTGTTAAGTACAGGGTGGGCCAAAAGTTACCATGGGGTTTAAAAGTTTAATAACTTTTTCGTTTATTAATTTTTTTAAATTTTTTTTCTCAGATTATATAATATACAAAATGGAAAATTTTTTTACACTAAGTATGAAAAAAATGTCTCTTAAATGACCACCGTTTTCAGCTTCGCACTGATGGGCGATTATGATTATGAGTGATGAAGCTCATTTTCATTTGAATGGCTTTGTTAATAAGCAGAACTGTAGGTTCTGGGGTTCTGAAAATCCAAGAGCCATTCATAAACGCCAATTGCACCCCATTAGGTGTACAATATGGCGTGGGATCACAAGTCAAATTTTTGGAGAGCGAACAATTTCCAGAAATTCGGAAATAATTTGGCCCAGCGCGATCGCCAGTTTTGACAGCACCCGACTATTTTCTTTGGGGTTATTTGAAGTAGCGAGTGTATGTGAACAAGCCAGAGACAATCCTTGAACTCAAGGCAAACATTGTTGCAGAAATTTTGGAAGATATTATGGAAAATGCTCTAAAACGAGCCCATCAGTGCGAAGCTGAAAACAGTGGTAATTTAAGAGACATTATTTTTCATACTTAGTGTAAAAAATTTTCCATTTTATATATTATATAATCTGAGAAAAAAATAAAAAAAAAAATTAATAAACGAAAAAGTTATTAAACTTTTAAACCCCAAGGTAACTTTTGGCCCACCCTGTACTTGCCTGCGTATTTTGCAATTTTTTAAGTTACTAGTGGCATATTTAAATCACGATGTAAATTTGAATTTTTAATGTTGTTTTGTCTTCGTTGGATTCTCTCTACATTGGAAGCTGAAGCAGTGCCCGATAGCTGAATTCCGTAGCACCATATTGGTTTCAAAAGCGACTTGTATATTAACAGTTTGCAGTCTAGGCTTCTAGGTTGAGTCTTGAATCCAATGCCAATTAACCAATTTATTTGAGTTACCTTAAGTTTCATTTGAGTTAGCTTAGAGTCAATATGACGTCTCTATGTAAACCTTCGATCAAGGTGTATAGAAAGGTATTTCACTTGAGAATATTGAGGAATATCTTGATTGTTGATTAGAATGGGGGAACAAGTATTTCTTCTTAAGGTAAAGGTTATATGGATACACTTTTGCTCATTTACTTTAATTCTTCATAAGTTCAACCACATTTTCAGATGGGTAACATGTTCCTGAAGATTGCGGGATACCTCATAAGGATATTCATGCATACTCATACAGGCTGTATCATCGGCAAATGTAGAGGTATGGATATTATTGCTCACAGGCATATCACAAGTATATATTAAATACAAGACTGGCCCCAGAATACTACCCTGTGGGAAACCAGAAGATATAGTTTCAGGCACACTCATGAAGTCTCCTTCCACAACAGTAAGCTTATTATCAGTAATATAATTTTCCAAAAGTTTTTGTATGTTTATTGGCAGATATGTCTTCAATTTTAAAACTATTCCTTCGTGCCATACTTTGTCTGAGAATCATCAATGAAGAGGGCAGAACAATATTTCTTTTCTTCAAATGTCTTCCTAATAACTTGCACCAATCTATGCGTTTGCTGAGTTGTACCATGCTGACTTCTAAAACCAAATTGATGGTCAGGAATGCATCCATATCAGCTAAAATTTCGGAAAATTTAGTCATGAGCAGGTTTTCGAAAAGTTTTGAGATTGTTGGTAGTAAGCTTATAGGTCTATACCACTCAGCCTTGGTTGGATCTTTGCCCGGCCTTGGAATCATTTTGATCTTCGCAGGTTTAAAGTACTGTGGAAAATGCTGCATTCTTAAAATGGCATTAAAAATAAATAGCAGGATTCTTATTGGCAAATCCATCAGCATCTTGTTACTAATTCCATCAATACCTGGAGCTTTCATCGGGTTAAGTTCAATAATTATTATTTTTTACTTCAAGGGGGTAGAGAAACTACACTCGGCAAATTAACAGTACCCGTACATGAATAAGGAGCGAATACAGATTTGAAATACTCAGCAAATAAGTTACCTTTCTCACTATCGCTTCTTGCCCATCCTCCGGTCGAAGTGCGCAGTGGTGATTTAAGCTCAACGGGTCTTTTAAGATTTCTAGCAGCGCACCATAAAGAGTAATTAGATGCTGACGTGACATCGAGACCTTCAAGATATTTTTCCAGTAATGCAGTTTTTTGCGATGATTTGATTTAGGGTTTGATCTGTGTTGTTGCCATTCTCTTCTAGCTCTCCTTTTTTCACATACAAGACGTTCAATATCCGTAGAATAAATTCTATTAAAGCCAGTCTGCGGATGGGAGGTAGTGGCATGTTCAGCAGCCTGTTTAATATTAACACGATTGATCATCTTCACATATGGGTGAGGTAAGTCACTTCTTAGTGGGCTACAGGTTGTAATGATTGTGGGAGAGTCATCGGAAGAGAGATCTAGGGAAGCTTTAACATGAATTAAATCCCTAGAGATATTTTTCATGACGCCAAAATCTATAACATCCGGAATTTTTTGTATGTCTGTAGGCCAGTAAGTGGGCTCCCCACTCGAAATGGCGTCTAAGCCCATTTTGGAAATTGTGTTGAACAACGCCCGACCTCTAGGAGGAATAAGACGTGAACCCCAGAATGTATGATTTGCATTTTAGTCGCCTGCTGCTACGAAATAAGGTCCAAGAGATTTGTAGAAATTCTCGTATTGATCCTCAGTGATTGAAAATCTAGGAGGTGAGTAAATTGATGATATCACGAAATTTGTACAAAAATTTTCAGTCCAGATATTTGTTGCTTGTAGATGTTCTTCACAAATGTTGTCAAGAATATAGTGCTTGAGTCTTGACTTTATTAGAATTGCTGATCCAACGCATGCTCTTCCTCTGGGGTCCTTTGTATCATATAAGGTGTAGTTATTAATTTTAAAAAGACTTCTCGAAGTCAAATGGGTTTTAGAGACCAACATTATATCAATATTTTTTCCATGAGGAAGTGTTCAAGTTCAATTTTTTTGTTGGCGAATGCCGTTTGCGTTCCAGAAACATATTTTTAGGCGCTCATGGCTTGTTAACTAATGCTTGAAGCAGTGGCTTCAAGGCTACTGAAATTAAAACTTATGTTAGTATTTGTTGAATTACTTGGCGGGAACACTTTCTTCGTGGGAACAGAATTTGTCTTAGCATACACGTGAAGTAGTTGGTTTGCTCATTTGAGGAAAAGTGGCGAAGTAAGCGTTGGCTAATTGAGCTGGAGCTAATTTTGGCTTTCGACCCATAGCCTGTTTAAAAAAATAATATACAGGGCATCCTCTGTAGTTAGCGGTGTGATTACCTCCACAATAACTAAATTTTTTTCTGCTTGATCTTTTGGCATAGTACAGCTAGCAGTACCACAGATAACACAAACTGTATGTAATTTGCAGTAATTTTTTGTGTGGCCATATTCTTGACAATTGTGGCACTTACTGGTCCTGAACGCTTGTGATGTTCTTCAACTGTTATTTTTCGGAATAAAAGATATTTTAAGCTATTAATTGGATGGGTCTCATTTTTTCTCAATTTTATATAATTTGGCTCAAGTTCAACGCGAAATAGAGGTTGGGGAATCTTCTCCCTATTTAATATGTTTGATAAATTTTTTACCTTAAATCCCTGGACGACGGGCGCATCTTTTATTTCTTCGAGAACAACATACGAATCTATAACCTTCAATACAATATGCAGGCCTTTAGCACTCCTAAGCTGGTAGGTATAGAAACTTGTTTTACTCTTTTCAAATCCATTAACCATTTTGTAAAAATCTTTTTCTTCATAAATTTGAATTTTCGTTTCATCAATGTTACCACGTTTTATTGGAACAATGTGAAATTTATTCTCACCTATGATCGAGATTATTTTTTTAATGTTGTTATTGGACAAAGCGAAGTTGATCGCTGACGAAAAAGTAGCTTCGCCGTTAAAAAAATACTATCATCAGATTTTTTATTTTTATTGCTTTCATTAAGAGTTTCAGAATTCACAGTAAAATAGCCATTTCTGACGTTAGAACGCACTTCACAATATGGAGTATTCCTCAATGGTGGTTTTTTTGTTGTTGTTATTTCTTGCTATGTACAAAATGTTATTAAAGCAAATAAAGTTTATTTGTCAAAGTCAATATGTAGTACGAACATTTTTATATGTTTTGTTGTTGTTGTGTTTTGTTTTGTACTTATGTAAGAAAAACACCGCTATGACGTCGGTTCACTATGAAGGTTAAACAAGAACTGCGTAATTTAAACTGAAATTGCTATATACACAAGTACATAATTATATTATTAGCGAAATATTGCGTTCGGTTATTGCAAAAGTTCAGCTTCCGCGATAGCTGTTGTTTTAATTATTCCGACATGTCTTACATATAATATAAATATTTATTTGTTTGTTTTATTTTAGATTAGCGACATTCATCAATTTTATACTAGGAATCACGATTTGCTGCTCGACTTAGATATGGAATATAAAATGGGTATAACAAATGACGTAAATAATAGAATAAGTTTATGTAATATTCTGTTATGGCTTGTCTTTTTTACTGAAAATTATAAAAATATTGTATTTATTTAAATAATTATATTTTTAAGAAAAATAGTATTATTGTAAATTAAATATATATATACATATGTATATTTCACTTTTATTATACAATGTGCCTTACATCAAGCATTTGGTTTATTTTCTTTTAAGTTCTTATTTAGGGGCTGTTAACAAACTACGGAACGGAGTTATTACTGTCTTCCAGCTCCCTTTGTTTTTTCCGTAACAGACCCTAATAATAATGATGAAAAATCATTATAAAAGAACTATATTTTACAATATATTTATTAAATAAACATTAACCCACTACCAACTAACCTCCCGATTTGTAATACATATATGTAATGTACATACATACCTTCTTACCTTTCAAAAACCTTGTTGTTGTAGGTTCGAATATTTGAAATTAAATAATAAGTCAGTTAAACAGAACAAATAATTCAGTGCTGGAATACTGCGATCTTAATTTCGCAGTCTTGTACAGAATACAAAATAATCCTTTCAGAATAATGTTAGTGACATCCAGAAAGTCAAAGCATACACAACAGCTTATCAAATACTAGCTTTTGATCATAAAGTTCTATATCCAAATGTCCTTCAATGCAAAAATAAGAAAACTCATACAGGTAAATATCCAGATAATATTAATTCCAGGACATCTGAAACGGCTTACGGATTACTGGAATCGACGAGATCGATAAACTGGTAAGGATGGAATCATTACTGAACAGCATCACACTAAAAAATGCCAAACATATTAAAAAAATCAACAGCAGAGATTGGGAGAACTCTACTGTTGCAAAAGTGACCAAAATTCTCTGAGCAAACCAGGAAAAGACAAAAAGAGATTCTAAGTTTAAAAAAGCCAACATTTCGGAAATTGCTTAACATGAAAACAGTGCATCATGCAGAGATAAAGAATCACCTGACTTGCATGGGTGTCGTTGATGATGCAAAATGTAGAGATTGCAAGGAAGATAATGAAACACTCGAACACTACAATAGAAGATAAATCTTCTATTTGAAAAATATACCAGATAAGGAATACATTAGGGAGTCAGGTTAGAAAAAACTTAAGATATAGTGAAGAAACTAGGTTCTTAACCTGACGAAGCTTGAGAGCTCCTTAAGAGCGCACAACATTCTATAAGATCCATCTTTTCAACCTTACCTAACCTAATGCAAAAATTTGAATATTCCCAGTATCTAAGTTATTCTTAACTTCTTCACCAACACCAGTTAGGGCTGGCACACATATACGCACAGGCCTACTAAAAGATTTTCAAAAACTTTGGATAGATAAGCTAGCCGTCCCCCAACATTAGACTTAACTTTATAAAGTGTTTCGGTAACATCTACTATGTACTGTAAGGCTGAGTTTATATCACGCATTTCTTGTGTTGTCATTTTCACATGTGTACAATGCCTTTCCCATCAATTTCGCATTTTTTATGTATATTCACACATGCATACGTATCATACGCACGTTTATACATACATACATGCACACATAATCATACATAGTCGTATGTACATTAGAGTGACATTATAATGTATGAAAAAAAAAAATTAAGTTTTGGTTTTCGTAAAATCCCAGGCGAATTATTGTAACACTTAGTCTAAAACGTAAATGGTAAAAATCGAGCTAAATCGGACTACTCTAACCCGTGCCCCACTGGAGTCAAAGTTCAAATATTGCAAAATTCGCCCATTTACCAACAACTCATTTGAAAATCCGCTATTTTTGCACTGATTCTGCTGAAAATCAGCGAAGGAATTCTTTTTAATATGTTAAGTTTTATTCGAATGTTTTTTTTTAATTAACCCTTTGCTGTCCTGTGGGTCAAGTATATGGCAGTCGGGGACTTCCGCGGTAAAGCTATTGCTTGGCATTTTTGATCAACTTATGCAATTATAATTATTTATTTATTTTTTATTTATGCAGTATTTTTTTTTTAATTAATTCAAGTTTTTTCTTTGATATTAATTCAAGTTACACTTTTTGAGCGTGGTGACCGATAAGAAAACAAATTTTTTCTTTTATTGAATAAATGAGAAGTTAATATCGTTTAAAATATTTTTATTATCTTACAATACATGTAGGTTATTCAGGAATTTTTATCATTGAAACTATAGGTTTATGATAACATATAAGAAACATAAGTTTGAGACTTGATATTGTGGATTCTTGTGGATCATTATTCATTTTCCAATTGAATTTTTCCGAAAGAAAAATTGTCATTCGCTATGATTTTTTATCAGCGAAGTTGATGTTGAAATCGCAAGCCAAAATAAGTGGAAATTTACTACCATTTGTACGATGTATTTTCGACCCTTCTTCAGTTTGTGTATATAATTTTTTGTCAACCGTGATTGCTCGTAAGTGTTTTATTACATGTAAACATCTGTTCTGGCAATACTGTATGTTAATGAAATCAATAGCATACTTTGGGGGTTAACATACACTGGGCAATTCAAATACAAATAGTCTTAGATTTTTTGTTTTCGTTACGTAATTTCTTGATTCGGTCGCGGAGCTCAAAGCCCGCGATAAAATGCAATAGCTTAAAAATATATCAAAATATTTTTCTTTTAGTTTTAAATATATGTATTTCGCAAAACTACACAATCAAAAACTTTCCAGCTTCAATTTTTGCAAAATAGTTTTGATTGTGTTATTTTAGTCCCAAAGTGAAAAAGGGTTAATGTTTTCGTTCATAAATTGTTTTTAAATTCTTACTTACCAGAAGCAAGAACACTCCTAGTCAAATGACAGGTCACAGTGGTGATGAATTTCTCTATCTAAGTTTCTATCAGTTTGTTAAGGGCAATGTGGAAAAAGTGATGTAGGCTTTGGTGTACGTGTTATTTTGCATCTTTGTCTAACTAATTAAAAATATCTACTATGGAACATATATATCTGACCTGCTTATACTGCCGTATTCTTACTTATCATTAATGATGCATGCGATAGTTACGTCTGACTGATCGCACTTGATGTATATAACCGTCATAGTAAACTATTCAAACCTGCATTATTACATTAATAAACACAATTTTTATATTGTTCTCAACGTTTATTATTACAAAAAAAATATTAATAAGTAACATATTTAATAACTAAGAAAAATAGCCAAAAACACGAATTAACGTAGGTAACATATGATTACATCAGCGCTCATAACCATTAAAAAAATTGGTTTCAGCAATTACAAACTTACATGAGTAAATTTATTTTTCTGCCATGTATATGAAGTCATAAAATTAAAAAAAATTGCCATACTGTGAATGTTGATGCGTAATTCTATCCATTTTATTTATTTTGGGTTGCGGTTAGTGTCTTAACCGGCAAATTTCATTCGGTTATATATCAGTGCCACTCAGACTATTATACATGTATAAAAACTTTCATCACATTTTACGAGAAAGAAATCTAAGGACATTTGTTTCGACTGTTAAAAAATCTAACGTAAAGTAACATTTTGTGTTCACACCATCACACCTCATATTACCACAAAACATACAGAAGTGTCACAAGACGGAAGATAAGGGTATTTTTTTGTTTGTCTCGTTTTCCCTCAAATTTTGTCGGCGTTTTTGTTTTGATTCTTTTTTCTAGTGCAACGCTTTTTATTAGCTGTATTAATTGGTAAGTAGTAATACACTACAGTATCAAATACACTATATTTTTTTATTTTTCCACGAATTTTAAAAAACCTGATTGAAGCTTTTTTACCTGTCACTTTCTTCACAAGTAAAAAGCAAACAGCTGGTGGGGATTAAAATGCCTACATTAATCGTTGACTTCCAATGGCAGAGCAGCTTCATGAAAGCTGTGGTCGTGGCGGCCTTTGAAAATAGACGGCCGTCAAAGTAGTTGATTTAAATAATATAAAGAAAAAGAAAATACCATAATTTCGATCATTTTCAGACAATGATTACACGAAAAATATTTCAATACGATCAGGGTTCCCAGACTTCTTTCGACTGTCATCCCCACTTTGAAAATTTTGATCCCCGAAATTCTCTAAAAAGTAATTTGTACTATGCCCAAAAATGCCTACTAAAAATAATAATATTTTAATTTATTTGTTTATTTTCTTATTAATATTTTATTTGCACTGTGGTTCATATTACTTGTACACATGGTTTATATTTAAATATGTGTATGTATATTAATTCTTAACAGAGATTCGAGTATTTTGCACTGAATTTTGTTTCTAATTTAAGTTTTTATTGAGCTCCTTGTCGAAAAAACTCGTTCAACGCAAGCGTTGCTCCTTGATACACAACGTACATTTTAAATCATTACGTCATCTTGATATGAATAAACTTCTACCCAAAACATGTTTGAGTTGTTACAAATATATACAATTTTCAAGAACTAATTGTCACATAACTTGGAAGTTATATACGTGTTAACGAAAAATCAGCTGATGAGCAATATCGCCAATGCGAGTACCTGTTCGATATGTCTTGTAATAAACCTTGTTTAAGTCTTGCCAACAACAAATGTTAAAATGAATTCGTATTGTTACCAGTCACAATTTTTATTTTAAGCGTTTTTGATAACGTTTTATATTATTTATGGAATAAAAATTGGAAAATGTATTGAAATTAAAGTAATCTAAGAAATAAATAAAAAATATTAAGTAAAATACAAATCCCCAAAACATAAAAATTAACCCTAATGAATTCCTCAATCCCCAAACCAAAATTTGTATCCCCATTTGCAAAAAAAATCCCCAATTTGCAAAAAAAATCCCCAATTTGGGGATAAATCCCCTAATCTGACAACAGTGAATACGATAACCATATTCAATATTTATAGCCGGTTTAAGACGAAGAGATATGCCATAAACGACGGTACAGCATCGGTGTCGAAACAGACGACTTGTCAGTTTGTTTATTACTTGATTTTGTACTAATGCAACTCTGATCAGATGAAAAGTACTATCGTTTAGACAATAAAAACATAGTAGTCTAATGGAATGTCAAATTTTTATCGTATTATTTACCATTCGTTATGACAATTTGCACGTATTATTTGAATTTTTGACATGTATTAATACGAAGTATAATAGGTTGAGTTGCCCTTTAGCAGCCACTTTTCTGTTAATTGGTGTCGTTTAAGTACTAATCATACATTGTGAATAACATTTTTGGCTAACTGGGAGTTAAAGTTCTAACTCAGTGATGTCAAAAATAAAATTATAGTTGTATGTGTGAGAAATGTTGTCTCATTCGTCTCTGAAGTACATAGAAAAAAATAAATAAAAAGGAGCATATTTTCCGAGTTATGGGGCTCTGAACTTTTCATAGGAAACTGTGAAAAATCTTCAAAAATAGAAAGATCAGTTCAGTGATAATGCTCCAAACAAGTAAAAATGTATTTTAAATACATATTCATTCCTTTCCTTAAAACTTTGGTAACATAAAACACATTGAATATCGTGAAAAGCATTGGTGACCATAGAATATTTTTCGCATACCACCTCTTTTCTTTCACTGTACCTATGAACAATTTAATACACCAGCTACGCGTGTGCTATCGTCGTTGTCTCATTGACGACTAAAGGTGGAGGTCCATAGCTCGCTTTTTGCGCGTTATGCTTTACACGCGTTTCATCCTCTTGTTTCATTCTATACTTTGTTCGCGTTGAGTTACATGCACTGCTTTTCATGCGCCATTTTATTTTTGTTTTGATCAGCTGTGTGCGTTTGTTTATAAATACTTATAAAAAAATTGAGAGTGAAATCGAGTTTTTAAATGAATTTGTGGAGTTAGTCGTAAAAGTAAGCTATAACTAATATGCAAAATTTGTTACTGAGAAAAGTGTGGTGAAAAGTTAATTAAAATACATCGCATTAATGAAAATATTCACATATTTTATTAAACAAGTTTTTTTTTACTAAGAAATTTTTTTTATTGAAAAAAAGAACAAAATTATCCACGGCAAAATAATATTTATCCAAAACGTAAGAAATAAAGTATTATTTAACATCTTTAGCATTCAAGAACAGCTGACTTTCTTTCATGGTGCTTGTAACGCGTACAAAAGTAGAAAGTAGCCCTACTTTTAGCTTTGAACGCGCCTACGCGTTCTTCGCTTTTTGCAATGTAACTTGTCACATACTATTACATTGATTCTACTTTTTTGACAGATTCATTGAAAGCGTAACGCGCAAAAAGCGAGCTATGGACCTCTACCTTAAATGAAAGAGAATACGTATAAGTTGAATGCATTTCTGTACGTCCTATGCGATTCAAAATTCAAGTTACATGCAATACGTTTTATGTGCCAGGTATTTTTGTTTTGATCAGATGTAGTGTAAATATTTTTATCAAATAAACACAATTTTGCAAAAAAATGGAAAGTGAAATTATGACTGAAAGAATTTGTGAAATTTGTGAAATATGTTTTATTAAAAATAATACATAATATTTTCCATAGCTTATATTAGCTTCTCCAACATTGCACTTTCTTAAAAAATAATAAACACAACAGAGATGACACTCAGTACATAAAAGCAATCGATAACTAAAATGCAAATTTCGTTCGTGAAATAACTATGTTAAAAACTGATTTTAATGTATTTTATTCTTAAAAATAGTAATAAGCTTTACTACAAAAGTTTTTTTTTTATTAAAAACTTTTTTATGCCAAAAAATTTAAAATTAAAATCCACAACACGAACATTTTTATCGATATCATTGAAAACATAATATAATTTGCCATCTTTGGCTATCAAAAACAGCTGACCTTTTTTCGTGATGCATGCGACAGATACAAAAGTAGAAAGTATACCTACTTTATCCGTTGTATGCGCCTATCCGTTCTATGCGCTTTGCTCTGTAACTTACCACATACAATTACACTGATTCTACTTTTTGACACATGCATAACAGACCAACCTAAATTACGACGCAAAGCGTTGTCTGGCTGTCAAAATTTCTCATGCCCATACAAAATGTATGAAACCAACTGAAATAACGCGGCGTAAACGCTTTGCAATTGGAAAATCCAATTTTGACAGCGCGTAAAGAAGTGAAGTTGGCTGCAAAAGTACTGTTGTTTGTTGAGTAACTTTTGCTACTTTCAGGTCAATTTAGCGTTTTCATTTTTATTTCTTATTTCTATTTAGAGTTTTTTATTAATCAAAGTGAGTAAACATTACTGTTTCTGGCGCACCGTTAACGCTCTAATTTAGGTTACTCATTTCAGCGTAAAAGCTAAGCGCTAAATTACGTTGCGCTTTGCGTCGTAATTTAGGTTAGTCTGCAAAACGCAACAACGCATGGACCGGATGGTATGGACCTTCAGCTTAAGAATGTGTTTGATTTTAGCTAGCACAATTGTGATATGAAACCAAAGATGCCCAAAGAGAGAAATTGTGAGAGATTTAGAGGTACAGTAAAACGAAAAAGTAAACGGATATATATTTGTTCAATTTTGAAATATACATGTATATATTAAAAAATTTAAGGGATAGTTACAAGAGGAAGAAAATATAGAAATGAAATTAGATAGAAACTTGGTAAATGATATTTCGAGCGTATAAAAGAATTTTAAACTAAAACTTAATTATAACATTAATTTCTTAGAACCGTTGCCTTTGTATTACTGAATTAGGAATTTCTGCAGATTTGGCAATTAAGGAAAAACTGAAAAATTGTGAATTTTTTTCCTTTTGTATTGATGAAATGACTGATATAAATGATATCTGCCAGATTTGTCGCACAGTTAAAAAAACATGGTTTTGATGTTAATGTATTTCATTGTATTATCCACCAGGCTGCTTTAGCATCAAAGTTCATAAGCGATTTCCCTGTAATGAAGGCTGCAGAGCAATTAATAAATAAAATACGAGGTGGACATCACTCGCTTTCACATAGGAAATTTGTTAGCTTCTTAAAAACCAAAAATGCTTTACACAATGACCCTAAAATCATTTATATCAGTCGTTTCATCAATACAAAAGGAAAAAAATTCACATTTTTTTTTTGTTTTTCTTTAATTGCCAAATCTATAGAAATTCCTAATTGCGTAATACGTCGCAAAATGGTATTACGCGACAAAGGCACATATTCTAAAAAGTTAATGTTATAATTAAGTTTTACAAAAATTTTTCTTAATTCTGTTATAAAAACTCCATCAGTAAATGGTCTGCCCTGCTTCACAATACCTAGAGTAACTACGCTCGAAATGTCTTTTACCAAATTTATATCTAATTCCATTTCTATATTTTGTTCCTCTTGTAACCATCCCTTAAATTTTTTAATATATATATTTTTCATTTCCATAAAAATGTCATCTTTTTCCTCGTCATTATATCTTTTCATATCACTATGAAAAGAATCACAATGCCTTGTAATAACATGTTCATAATGCCCTTTAAATGTTTGATAACACAAAATACATTGAGCATTACCAAAGGCATTAAGAATCATAAAGAAATTTCGTAATGGTGCGACCATTTTTTCTACGCACTATCTTTTAACAAAAAACAATAATCTGGAAAAAAATATATATCATCCGATAAGCATGTGAACTTCTTGCCGTCTGGCAGACAACTAAATTAAATGAGCATAAAGGTAGAGGTCCATAGCTCGCTTTTTGCGCGTTATGCTTTACACGCGTTTCATCCTCTTGTTTCATTCTATACTTTGTTCGCGTTGAGTTATATGCACTGCTTTTCATGCGCCATTTTATTTTTGTTTTGCCAGATGTGTGCGTTTGTTTATAAATACTTATAAAGAAAAAATGGAGAGTGAAATCGAGTTTTTAAAAGAATTTTCGTAAAAGTAATCGATAACTAATATGCAAAATTTGTTACTGAGAAAAGTGTGGTGAAAAGTTAATTAAAATACATCGCATTAATGAAAATATTCACATATTTTATTAAACAAGTTTTTTTTACTAAAAAATTTTTTTTATTGAAAAAAAAGAAAAAAATTATCCACGGCAGAATAATATTTATCGATAACGTAAGAAATAAAGTATTATTTAACATCTTTAACATTCAAGAACAGCTGACTTTCTTTCATGGTGCTTGTAACGCGTACAAAAGTAGAAAGTAGACCTACTTTTTGCTTTGAACGCGCCTACGTAACTTGTCACATACTATTACATTGATTCTGCTTTTTTGACAGATGCATAGAAAGCGTAACGCGCAAAAAGCGAGCTATGAACCTCTACCTTAACAAATTGATAGGCACATTTACTACAGGTACACGCATTAGAGAAAACACTGTGGCAACTCTGTGCTTCTCACATTGTTTTACAAAGCATTTGTTAAAAAATTGTATGCATCAAACAAGGCACAAAAGTAATTGTCAAATGAATTCTTCGTTATAAACGTGTAAACAAAAAATTAGCGGATGAGCAATTTGCCCGATGCATGTACCTGTTTGATATGCCTTGTATGAAACGAGCATCTTTGTATAAAACTGACATCAATGTTCTAAACAGGGTTCCCAGATTTCTTTCGACTGACATCCCCAATTTTAAAATTTGTATCCCCAAAATTCACCAAAAGGCACTAATTGTACTAATTTTACCAATTCTGGAGATGTATCAAAATTGTCACAACAAATTCCATTATTTTTAAAATTTTTATTTTTTCATGCGTATATTTATTTATTGTATCTTCAAAAAATGAACTAACAATAAGTTTTCAAATCTTAAATCTAGATATAATAATTAGGCCCAACCCGTGTCAGGCATAAACTTAGTGATAGTAATCAATAATACATAAATATCGTATTAAGCACAAAAATATTTCCAAGCTGTTTCATCTGGAGTGTTGAGTATTAGAGCCATGGTGCCCCTCTTTTTTAAGCGGATGTGTCCAGTAAAATTCAAGATGTTACGACCAAGTGGATTAGGATGAGACTCGAGTTTTGTTAAGTATTTGCCTGCGTATTTTTTAATTTCTTCAGTCACTAGTGGCATATTAAAATCACGATGTAAATTTGAATTTTTGATGTACCATAGAGCCGATGTTATTAGTATTAAAACATTGTTTTGCCTTGGTTGGATTCTCTCTATATTGAAAGCTGAAGCAGTGACCCATAGCTGTATTCCGTAGCACCATATAGGTTTCAAGAGCGACTTTTATATCAAAAGTTTGCAATCTAGACTCAGCGTGGAATTTCCACCAATCAACCAATGTACCTGAGTTAATTTTAGTTTCATTTGTGTTAGCTTAGATTCAATGTGGTGTTTCCATGTAAGCCGTCCGTCAAGGTGTATACCAAGATAGTTTACATGTAAATGTTGAGGAACAACTTGATTGTTGATTCGAATTGGGAACAAGTGTCTCTTCGCAGGGTAAATGTTAGCTGAACACACTTTTGTTCGTTAACTTTAATTCTCCATAAGTTTAACCATAGTTCCAGCTGTCTAATATGTTCTTGTAGATATCGGGAAGCCTCGTGAGGGTTTTCGTGCATACTAAGGCAGGCTGTATCATCGGCAAATGTAGATGTATGGATATTGCTGCTCAAAGGCATATCACAAGTATAAATCAAATACAACACTGGCCCCATTATACTCCCCTGTGGCACACCGGATGAGATTGTTTCAGGCATACTCATAATGTATCCTTCCACAACAGTGAATTTCCGGGCAATAATGTAACTTTCCAAAAGATTTAGAATGTTTATCGGTAAGTAAGTCTTTAATTTTAAAATTAGGCCTTCATGCCACACTTTATCAAATGCATGAGAAACGTCAATAAACAGCGCAGAGCAATACTTCTTTTCTTCAAAAGTTTTTCGTATAAATTGAACCAATCTATGAGTTTGTTCAATGGTGCTATGCTGACTTCTAAAACCAAATTGATGGTCCGGTATGCACTCATTATCAGTTAGAATTGGGGACAATTTTATCATGAGTAACTTTTCAAAGAGCTTTGACATTGTTGACAGTAAACTTATTGGCCTATATGACTCAGCCTTGGTAAGATCTTTGCCCGGCTTTGGAATCATTTTAACCTTGGCAAGCTTCCAGCTGTTTGGATAATACTCCAGACGTAAAATGGCATTAAAAATGAATAACAGGATTCTAATTGCAATACGAGGCAACTTCATCAGCATCTGGTTACTAATTTCATCAATACCCGGAGCTTTTTTCGGGTTGAGTTCAGCAATTAGTTTTTGTACATCACGCGTCTTAAATTTTATGGGTCGAGGGCGTAGCGCAACTACACTCGGCAAATCAACAGCACCAGAACATGAGTTTGGGGTAAATACGGATTTTAAATGCTCAGCAAATAATTTACCTTTTTCAGATTCGCTTCTTGCCCAATCTCCGGTAGATGTTCGCAGAGGTGGTTTAAACTCGACGGGTGTTTTAAGCTTTCTAGCAGCGCGCCACAAAGAGTAATTAGATGCTGGTGTGACATCAAGATCTTCCAGATAATTTTTAAGAGATGCAGTTTTTTCAAATGCAAGCAACTCTTGGAGTCGTTTAGTGCACTCTTTAAACCTAGTTTTATGTTGAGGTGATCTGTGCTGTTGCCATTCCCTTCTAGCTCTTCTTTTTTCACACACGAGACGTTTAATATCAGTAGAATAAATTCTATTAAACCCAGTCTGCGGATGGGAGGTAGTGGCATGTTCAGCAGCCTGTTTAACATTTTCATTAAGGTTGGTAATGTTAGATTCAATATCATCGGGTGTTCTTACCGTAATATTTTCTGTGCAATGACTACTAAGATATTTTTTGAATCCCAGCCAATTAACACGATTTATCATCTTCACATAAGGATGAGGTAAGTCACTTCTTAATGGGCTACTAATTGAAACGATCGTGGGAGAGTGGTCGGACGAGAGATCTAGAGAAGCTTCAACTTGAATTAAATCCCTAGAGATATTTTTCATGACGCCAAAATCTACAATATCCGGAATTTTTTGTATGTCTGTAGGCCAGTAAGTGGGCTCCCCACTCGAAATGACGTCCAAGCCCATTTTTGAAATTGTGTTGAACAACGCTCGACCTCTGGGTGAGATAAGACGCGAACCCCAGAACGTATGTTTGGCATTATAGTCCCCAGCTGCTACGAAACAAGGGCCAAGAGATTTGAAGAAATCCTCGTATTGATCTTCAGTAATTGCGAATCTGGGAGGGGAGTAAATTGATGATATTACAAAATTAGTGCAAAAATTTTCAATACAAATATTCGTTGCTTGTAGATGTTCTTCAGAAATGTTGTCAATAATAAATGCTTGAATCTTGACCTTATTAGAATTGCTGATCCACCGCATGCTCTTCCTCTTGGGTTCTTTGAATCATATAAGGTGTAGCCCGAAATTTTAAAAAAACTTCTCGAAGTCAAATGAGTCTCTGAGACCAACACTATATCAATATTTTCTTCCGTGAGGAAGTGCTCAAGTTCATTTTTATGTTGGCGAATGCCGTTTGCGTTCCAGAAACATATTTTTAACGTGTTCATGGTTTGTTAACTAATGCTTGAAGCAGTGTATTCTGCATTCGCAGCATTTCTTGCATCATGCTAGTCATATTTGTAGTAAAGTTGTTTATAGTTTGCACCAGATTATCAATAGTGGCTTCAAGGCGACTGAAATTAAAGCTTGTGTTAGCATTTGTTGAATTACTTGGTGGGGACACTTTTTGCGTGGGAAAAGAATTTGTCTTAACAGCATCGGCATATGATACACGTGAAGTACTTGGTTGGCTCATTGGAGGAAAATTGGCGGAGAAAGCATTTGCTGATTGAACTGGAGCTAATTTAGGTTTTTGTCCCATGGTCTTTTTAACGAAAGAATATACAGGACATCCTCTGTAGTTAGCAGTGTGATTACCTCCACAATTACTACATTTTTTTTCAGCTTGATCTTTTGCCTTCGTACAGCTAGCAGAACCGTGCAATTCACCGCAGATAACACAAACTGTAGGTAATTTGCAGTAAGTTTTAGTATGGCCATATTATTGGCAATTGTGGCACTGTACGGGACCTGAACGCTTACGTGGCTCTTCAACTGTGATTTTTCGGTTCAAGAGAAACTTTACGCTATAAATTGGATGGGTTTCATTTTTTTTCAATTGTGTGTCATTCGGCTCCAGTTCGACCCGAAATAGGGGTTGGGGGACCTTTTCTCTGTTAATTATATTGGTAACATTTTTAACCTTAAATCCTTTGTCGATAAGAGCACATTTTACTTCTTCGGGCAAAACATATGAATCTATGCCCTTTAATACTATTTGTAGGCCTTTAGCACTTTTAAGTTGATAGGTGTAAAAATTTGTTTTGTTTGTTTCAAATTCACTAATAATTTTCCGGAAATCTTTTTCATCATATATTTGGATCTTAGTTTCATCAATATTACCTCGTTTAATTGGAATGATGTGAAAAGTATTTTCACCAATGGCCGACAATAGTTTTTTTAAAAGCGTGGTAGAGTTTTTTTTCTCTCAGATCGATAGGTGGTGTCTTAAAAGACTTTACCGATAATGCAGCGGGCTTGTCGTTATTGTCTTGCAATAGTGAAACCCGATTTTGACGATTAGTAGATGATGCGCTGTTATCCCTAGACATCTTTGGAGCAGATGAAATTTTTAAAGAATTTGGGCTTCGCCCACGCTTTACCACAGTTATATACCTATCCATTCCGACTTGGACCTTGGCTTTAGTGCTACTGTTATCTGTAGTGATAACCTTGTTAAGTGATGTATACGAGCCCGAAGGGGATGATATCGCTGACTTATATGAAGAAGTACTAGGCAATTGTAATGTTAACGAATCACTAGTTGGCATTGGACAAAGCGAAGTTGATCGCTGACGAAAAAGTGGCTTTGCCGTTAGAAAAAGACTATCATCAGATTTTTTATTTTTATTGTTAACATTAAGAGCTTCAGAACTCACAGTAAAATATGCATTTCTGCCGTTTGAACTCACTTCACAATTTTTTGTTTTTGAGGTACTCATGTAGAGTATTCCTCAAGGGCACTTTGTTTGCGGTTTTTGTTTGTTTTTGTTTCTTGCTATGTAAAAAAAATATCAGCAATATTTGCTTTGCTTATTTATCAAAGTTAATATGTATTACTGTTATTATGTATTACGAATATTTTTTGTATGATTTTTTGTTTGTTTAATATGTATATGAAAAAAAAAACTCCGCTAAGACGTCTGTTCACTATGAAGGTTCAGCGAGAACTGATTTTTACAATGTATATTAATTCGTAACAGAGATTTTAGCAATTCGTACTGAATTTTGTTTCTAATTTAATTTTTGTTGACTCCATTGCCGAAAAAACTAGTTCAATGCAAGCGTTGCTCGTTGATACACAAAGAAAATTTAATATGTACAATACTCTACCAGTTCTTTAAACGGCCGTGATCAAGTGGCATCCTGATGTGAACAAGCTTCTGCCCAAAACATGTTTAAGTTGTTTGTTATTTGTATATAAAATTGTAAGTATCAAATAAGGTAAAGAACTAATTGCCAAATAATTTGTAAGTTATATAGTACATATGTACGAAAACAATAAAATTATCTCTCCAATGCGAGTACCTGTTTGTCTTGTAATAAACACTATCGCCAATTCATCTATTTTCTTGTCAAATCTAGCGATTTTAAAGTACATTTTACGGGAAAAATTATGATTTAGCTATTAGCGGGAATTCTAGCGATTTTTTGTGTAACTAATCCTTTAAAAAGCCCTTTAGATAACTGCTATGTTTGCATATTTTATTATATTCAATAATTTAGTACTCCAAACCCGGAACTCGACATATAAAAGTTAGCAGATTTGTCTTGAGAAATTATTTTTATATTTTAATTGAAGTGTATATAAATTGAAAACTTTAAACTTATTTTCTGCATAACTAGCTTTTTTGAGTTATGACTATATTGCAATAAGAGAGCGATATATAAATATATAATGAATATGATATATATATTTATGTATAATAAAATTAACCTATTACATACATTGCTTTTAGTTAGTATATTATAAAATTTGAGAAGTATATAAGAAGTTAACAAGTTACCGTAAAATTGTTGAAAAAACCTAAAAATTATTTTTTTAGCTATTTATCGCTAAATTTTAAAAAAATTTTGAATTTTAGCTATTTTATTGTATATTAAGTAAAATACAAATCCCCAAAAAACCTCATAAAATCCCCAAAACATTAAAGTTATCCCCAATTAATTCCTCAATCCACAAACCAAAATTCTTATCCCCATTTCGAAAAATAAATCCCCTAATCTGACAAGACTGGTTCTAAATCATTTTTAATCGGACATTGTGAAAAGTAGAGCTGTGCAGCTCATGAACGAACTAGTTCAATTGAACAATCATCTCACTGAGCGCTGTGAGCCGTTCAATCTGAGTGGTTTCCAGATTTGCATCAAACTCTTTTAGTAGCTCGTTTTAGACACAAACCTGTAATTGAACCTATTTAAATTACATGCAGACTACTATCAAACTTTTTCAGCAGCTCGTTTTAGACACAAAGCTTTAATCAAACGCATGTAATTTTAATTTGTGTTTAAAACGACTTAATGAAAGATTTCCATACAAGTCTTGTGATTTTTTTGTGTCGCACAAGTACATCATTATGATAATATTAAAATATCTGAAATACTAAATAATTTTAATTTTTTTTATTAAAAAATGCCGCTCATTAAACTATTTTAATTTTATTTATTTTTATACTTCATCTGACCTATTTTTTTATGTATGACCACACACACACCGTATAAATTTGTCACTTTTTATGCATCTGTTTTCGCTCTTTCTTTATGCTTAACAAATGTTTCACTACACAGAATACACAGAAGTGAAAAAAGTGACAGGTAAAAAAAGCTTAAATCAGGTTTTTTAAAATTAGTGGAAACAAGAGAAAAATATAGTGTATTAGTACTTACCAATTAACACAGCTAATAAAGAGCGTTGTAGTCTTATTGCACTAGAAAGAAGAATCAAAACAAAAACACGCACAAAAGTTGAGGGAAAACGAGACAAACAGAAAAATATCCTTATCTTGCGTCTCGTGACACTTCTGTATGTTCTGTGATTATACTAGGTACATGCACAAGCCTTGCCCATGGTAAAATTATACAAGGTACTTGCACGACTACAACAAAATTACAATACCAAAAACACACGTATTTTGTTGATAGAAACAAACGAACAAATGTCAGAAACAGATGTCTTTTTTTATGTATGTTTATACCAAAAAAAGTGTATCAATATCAAGTGGCCTTATCAGCGCTATTGTATATGTATGTGCATTAAATTTTTTGTTCGGATCTTAGATGAAAATTCAGCTTAGATTTAACGCAGGACAAGAAAGTTCCTACAATAAAATAATATTTGCAGAATCATTGCAGGATAAAAGCTGTAAGTAACCAATGTTGGAAAAATAATTTAAAGTTTATGTTTTATCCTTTTTGTTAAAATAGTAAAAAGTCCTGTCTTCTTTATTAATGCTAAACGAGGGCTTCATTATTGAGAGTTGAACTTACACTGAACAATATGTATACCCATGAAACAAAAATACGTTAGAAAGGAATTCATTATAAAACAAAGTGACATAAAAGAAAATAGATAAAAACATACGAAGAAGGAATTGTAGAGTTGCCATTCTAAATACTTCGTCTATTCTTACACTTTTTACTATCTGTGTTGAATAAATAAGTAATAGAATCATGCGAAGAATCCATATTTACGCCAAACGATGCCGAAACAAATGGTAACTAAACTCCAACATCTAATACATCATTCCTCTAATTCTGTATAAAATTTCAAATGTTAGTCAGCAAAAAGTTAATGACAAATGGTCAAGTCAATTAAACGACTTTTTTGGTTTTTTTTCTCGAAATAAATAAAACCCCAATGAATTGCGTGAAATAAACCAAAACGAAATGAAAAACAATTTATTAGGATTTGATACTAAATGGATTTTTTATTGATGATATTGGATTACCTTTCAGGATGGGTGCTAGAAGAACAAAGTTTTAAAAAACGGAAACAATATCTTTAGCCATTTTTGACCATTAGACATTTATTAAGGCGCATTGATACCAGGTGGTCTTAATTTGCAACTGTGCCTTGTATATTTGTTAGTGTAAAATTTCCTGCTGTCAGAATATTTCCTAACTTTTTGCATTGATTGACAGTAGAGAATTTATGTCAGCTGGTGAATTAAGATCACCTGATGTGACTTCGCCTTGACATTTATGTTAGCCTGGTACTCTGTTCAAAGTTGTGAAAAATTTTCAGCATCATTGATTATTTCGCGTGAAAAATTTGACATGTACTAAATGTAGCCCAACTCGCGGTTTTTTTTATATATTTCTTGCTTTTATTGCTTGAAAGTATGCAACATTGTTAAAATTCCGTGCGAAAAAAGCACTGCTCATGTTGTTTCGCAACTAAACTAAAATGATGCCAGACTAATTTTGCATGGAAAGACATGATTTTACGTGTTTTTCACAACAAGAACAGAGTACTACTTTAGCGAATTTATTTCGCAAATATTTCACACCAAATACTTTTATATGTAGTTTGACAGCATTTCGCACGAAATTGTGAACAGAGTACCAGGCTATATGCGCAAGTGGGATAGTCCATTGTTCATAGCATTCAGCTTGAATATAGATTCACTAAAAAGGGAAAATATTGTCAATCACCAAGGCGAATTCATAACAGGTGAGCTTATCGCTACAACAATACAAAAATACCAAAATTAACATGCAATTCGTCAGTCTCAAAGCGAATTCAATAGACCCCATCTGTGAAAAACAGTTGACTAAAATACCAATACATACGTATTTATAAAAACATATTTTACTATCTATGTACATCTATCATCGACACAGAAAACAATATTTGTAAAATAAATGTAATTAAAATGTTGAAAGACAACGTAAAGAAACATTACTTGCTGCCTTATTGCAGTCTCTCCGATGGCTTGTTGAACGCGAAATCAGTGGTATAAAATTTGTTTTACTGGCTCATCATGGTCGTAAACACAATATTATGCTTAAATGTATGAAATTGTTCACAAAATTGGACAATCAGATACTTAAAAGTGTACAGCAAATAAACGTGCGCCTTATTTATACATACATATATGTATAAAAAGTCAGCTAGTACTAGCTGAGCCCAATGAAGTGCAACATGAAATGTTAAGGTGTGCATGAATATTTATTTCTATAAACTTAATTTATAATATATGTACATATATATATATATATATATATCTGTTTAAGGTTTCCCAAGTTGCACGAAAAAATTGTTGATGTATTGACAACGCTATTGCGTCGTTTACCAGCCACCAATATCATAGTTGAGAATTTGGGAGCCATTGAATTGGCCTATATAAATACTAAACATCCAGATTTTCATAAACATGCCTAGTCTACTAAAAGCTGATAACATGATGGAACCATATAGACATCAGTATCCATAATGACGTGCCGTAAAGTATTAATTTTTTGCCTCAAGTAATGCAGAACGTTTGATAAAATCTTATTTCTATATTGTGCGAAAATTCATATAAGATTCTGTACCAAAGGCTATTTTTTAAAAATCATCAATAAACTAATGGAGTTAATAATTTTGCAAAAGTTAATTTAGAATGCATGATTAAATCATCAATTTAATTTTTTTCACTTTTTCCATTTAATGTTAACAAACATTAGATAAAATAAGAGATTTTGACAGTCGGGGTCTAAAGCAGTCTTTGAACACCTGATAATCAGCTGGACTGTTAAGGTCACCTGTAATGATTTCGCCTTGGTCCACCACTGCTATTACTGGGTTTCTCCACGAGCAATAAAATTGCAAATAATTATGTTCTCATCTGTCAAATTCTATTTCCACGTGTGGACTGAAGAAACATTTATTTGCAAATAAATTGCGAAATAGTTGTTTGAACAACTAGACTCTAGTTCAGTCTAGTTCACATTGTTCACTTAGGGGAATAGTTCAATTGAACTGTGTAGTTTGTTCCTTTACAGGTCGACTCTAGTACTGGTTACTGGTTTGATGTATGGAAAAAAAATGTGTTTTCGAGAAAATCCATGAAGAATGTTTAGTTCATTAGTTTTGTAAAAATACACGATAGAATTTTTTGTTTAGTAATAAAAGACATAGATACATATGTTTTTTATTCAAACTTAAAGTTGATAAACTTTTTACATTCAACATGAAAATTTATTAGGATTTAAGGAAAAAATGACAAAAACCTTTGCCAAGGCATGTCCCAATCATAACAACAATATTGTTCACTGCATTTCAAGTAGGTTAAATTACTGTACATATTTAAGTCGAAAATATCAAGTTTTTTCGATTGCTGTAAAACAATTTTTTAAATGTTTAACAATTGTGGAAATGGCGCAATATTGCAGCTCTATATATCCTGATATACCCAAGATATCGGAAAACTGATAACGAATTTGAAAAGAGAAACATTATTTATATATAATCAATCAATAACTCGATTTTTTTAAAAATGTTCCATACATCAAACCAGTAAACAACCGACGATAGGTATGTAAGACATGTGCAGACATAAATAACTGAACCGTTTCTACTAGATGAATATCTGCAAGACACTAGACCCCTGCAAAAAACAATTTAAAAGAACTTACAAGACATGAGTTTTTTTTTAAATCCTTTACTGCAGCGAAGTCTTCTAAAACACAGAATATGAATTTATAAACACAATGGCGAACATTCTATAACAGCTTCCTGTGGTATAAAAGGTGGTACCCTGTATGAGAGGCAGTCAGTGTGAATCAAATAGTGGAGTTAACATCGTTGAAAGTAAAGAGAACGTGCGGTTGTTAATTATTGTGAATGTATTGTGAAAACTTGAATAACCTATTTATACAAGTAGCCTGTAAGTTAACATCAATATGAATACTTGTTTGATTGTTTGAATAAAATGCTTTTCTAAGTTTTCTTTTATCTACCAACTCAACAGGAATTTTATAAAATTAAAAGTTTGTAATCTGTTTGTACGACCATAATTTGTGTAATGACAATGGTCTCAAATAATTGTCGTTCCCCTTCGACAAGTTGCGTGGACGTGAGAATTGGAAATGGAAACGCCACGCAAAATCTTATTTGGTACTCAAGGGCTGTTGGCAAATTGTAGTGGCTGGACTAAGTGCAACCCCCACGGACAAGGATGTTTAATTAAACGAACGAGCGCTTGCTGAACTAAAGTTAATGTTAGAGCCGTCAAATTTCGCCCACATTGCGTTGTGTGCATTCGCCAACACAAAAATGAGCTCGAGCACTTCTTTCCGGAAAAAAATATTGGTGTAATGTTAGTTTCTGAGACTCATTTGACTTCGATAAGCTTATTTAAAATGAATGGCTACAACTGATATACTAAGGACCCGAGAGGAAGAGCATGCGGTCAAGACTCAAGCACTATATTCTTGATAACATCTGTGCAGAACATTTACAAGCAACTAATATTTGTATTGAAAATTTTTGTACAAATTTCGATATATCATCAATTTATTCCCCTCCAAGATTTTCAATCACTGAGGATCAATACGAGGATTTCTACAAATCTCTTGGGCCTTGTTTCGTAGCAGCTGGAGACTATAATGCAAAACATACGTTCTGGGGTTCACGCATTATTACACCTAAAGGAAGAGCGTTGTTCAATACAATTTCAAAAATGGGCTTGGACGTCATTTCGAGTGGGGAGCCCACTTACTAGCCTGCAGACATACAAAAAATTCCGGATGTTATAGATTTTGCCGTCATGAAAAATATTTCTACGGATTTAGTTCAGGTTGAAACTTCTCTAGATTTCTCCTCCGATCACTCTCCCACTATCGTTACAATCTGTAACCCACTAAGAAGTGATTTAATTGGCTGAGATTCAAAAAATATCTCAGTAGTCATTGCACTGAAAACATTACGCTAGGAACATCCGATGATATTGAATCTATCACTGCGAATCTTAACGAAAATATTAAGCAGGCTGCTGAACATGCTACTACCTCCCACCCGCAGACTGGGCTTAATAGAATTTATTTTACGGATATTGAACTTCTCGTATGTGAAAAAAAGAAGAGCTAGAAGGGAATGGCAATAACACAGTTCACCCCAGGTTTAAAGAGTGCACTAAACGACTCTAAGAGTTGCTTGCATCTGAAAAAACTGCATCTCTTAAAAATTATCTGGAAAACCTCGATGCCACACCAGCATCTAATTACTCTTTGTGGCGCGCTGCGAGAAAGCTTAAAACACCAGTTGAGTTTAAACCACCTACCGGAGGTTGGGCAAGAAGCAATACTGAAAAAGGTGACATATTTGCTGAGCATTTAAAATCCGTATTTACCCCAAACACATGTACGGGCGTTGTTGATTTGCCATGTGTAGTTGCTCTACCTCCTCCACCCTTGAAGTTTAAGATGCGTGATGTGCAAAAACTAATTGCTGAACCTAACCCAAAGAAAGGTCATTTTGATGAAACTAGCGATAATATGCTGATGAAGTTGCCTCGTATTGCAATTAGAGTCCTGTTATTAATTTTTAATGCCATTTTACGACTGGAGTATTATCCACACCACTGGAAGTTTGCCAAGGTCAAAATGATTCCAAAGCCGGGCAAAGATCTTACCAAGGCTGAGTCATACAGGCCAATAAGTTTACTATCAACATTTTCAAAGCTTTACCTTGGTACACACCTTGACCGACGGCTTGCATGGAAACACCACATTGAATCTAAGTTAACACAAATGAAACCAAAATTAACTCAGTTACATTGGCTGATTGGTAGAAATTCCACCTTGAGTCTAGATTGTAAACTTTTGATATACAAGTCGCTTTTGAAACATATATGATGCTACGGAATTCAGCTATGGGACACTGCTTCAGATTCAAAAGTAAAGAAAATCCAACGAAGACAAAACAAAATTTTAACGGTTAATAACATCGGCTCCATGGTACATAAGAAACTCAAATTTACATTGTGATTTAAATATGCCACAAGTGACTGAAGAAATTGCAAAATACGCAAGCAAATATTTAACAAAACTCGAGTCACACCCTAATCCGCTTGTTCGTAATATCTTGAACTTCACTGGACACATCCGCTTAAAAAAGAGGGACACTATGGCTCTAACATTCCAGATGCAATTGCTTAAAAATATTTTTTTTGCTTTGCACGACTCATGTATTATTAGCTACTATCACTAGTTTATGTCCGACACTAGTCGGGCCTAATTAATTATTAATTAATGTTAGTTCATTTTTGAAGATACAATAAATAAACATACGTATTAGAAAAAAAATTGCGTAACAGATAAAATATTTGTTGGTCTAAAATATAATAAATAAAATTTTTTATATTTTTTGTTATATAAGTATGTTCATATGTATTCAGTATATTTAATCTTCATTCAACATTTTTGCGAAATGATGTGCAAGGTTTTCCGCGTTTTTAAGAACATCTTCTCTGCACATATTTTGGGAAACATCTTTGAACTCATGGAATTTGTTAAGTAATTCTTCAAATTCATTTAGAGCCTCCTCAATGTTTTCATCGCTTTCCTCCAATTCGTAGATTCCTAAAATAAAAATAACATATCAAAAACTATGATTTGAATAAATGAAATTTATGAAATAGTTTAAAAACTTTATGTATTATACATCTTACTAGCTTAACCCGGTGCGCTTTGCTATCCCCACCACTTAAAGTAATTTTTTTTTTAATTGCTCCATAATAAATTTTTGCCGAAATTTGCCTCCCCCATCAACTTCCATTAGTAGACCTGTTCCATATGCAAAAATAATTTTGAATAATGTGATAATCCTTGTTTTTTTGCGGATAGATTTCCCTACCCCAAGTTAAAAAAAATGTATTGGTCACCTTCCATATCAAAAGCTAAGTTGGAAAATTGGTCCACATATAACCAAGTTATTTGATATTTGATATTAACTTTTTAAAGGCGGGAACTTTGCAGCCCCACCCCCAAATATTTCCAAAAAAATATTAACGAACCTTCTCCATATGAAAAAAGAATTTCGGATGACATATTTGATTTTTAATTTTTGGGGTGGGAATTTTCTAATTGGTAATCAATTTTCGGTGTAATCACTCTGCTCCCTCCACCCACCCAATTTAAAAAAAAAAAACAAAATTAGTGGAACTTTTTCATACACAAAAAAATTTTAAAATTGGTCCACAAACGACAAAGTAGTTTTATAATCCTTTTTCTGGGTGGCCACACCTCGCACACTCCACTCCCTCCTAATATTAAAAAAAAAACTCAATAGACCTCTTTCATGTGCAAAAAGCATTTTTATAATTGGTCGACAAATGACAAAGTTATTCGATAATCAGTTATTAAAGCGAGCAAATTGCACCCTCCCTTCGCCAATTAAAAAAAAAAAAATTAATGGATTTCTTCCATATGAAAAATTAATTTTAGAAATTGGTTGACATATGACGAAGTTATTTTTTTTTAAATAAACAAACACAACCCGGGAACAGATTAGCTTGTCTGCAGAAAACACCCAGGGTCTATGTCGGGAATCGAACCCACTCTGAGAGGATAGCATTGCTACTACTCAGCCACATAAGCTAATATTCACTTTTTAAATGCAGGCACTTTTCTTTCCGCACACCCCCCCCCCTATAATTAAAAAAAATCTGCGGTCCTCTTCTATATGCAAAATGAATTTTGAAACTTGATCTACAAATAATACAAAATATTGATAATCAATTTTTCTAAAAAAACCTATTTCAGTGAACTTTTTTCATATGCCATTGAAATTTTGAAAATTGGTCCAGAAATGACAAAGTTATTAGATAACACATTTTTGGGGAGGACACTGTCCTTCCCCCTCCCTACAATTTAAAAAAGTGGACATTTTCTATATGCAAAAAAAGTTTTGAAAACTGGTCCACAAACGACAAAGCAATTTGGTAATCCATTTTTTTGGCGGGCACATTTAGCCCCTTCTCACCCTTCCAACATTAAAAAAAATTAGTGGAAATCTTCCATATGGAAAAAGCGCTTTGAAAATTGGTCGATAGATGACGAAGTTATTTTTAATCAATTACTGAGGCGGCAATTAGCTGCGACACCCTCCTCCCTTCCCAAAAAAGAAATAAGTGGACTTTTTTATATGAAAAATAAAATGGCGGAGTTATGCTCGTTAATATTATAAAACAAACCTGTTAAATACCATGTGGAAGGAGTAACATAATTTAAAAAAGTGGGCGCGGGTAAAAAAATTAGCTTATAATTCAATCCAGATTCCCAGATAAATGTTGTGAGAATCTCAGGAAGATCGGTCAAGAGGTCTGGTCTCCTATAAGGTACAAACAAACAAAAAAACAAACACACATTCCGTTTTATGTATAGATTTACATTAACCCTGTTCGAATATTTTTGCGTAACAATATATCTATGACAGTAAGGAAAAAGTGCTTAAGTCATATTTTACTGTTTTGCAGGAGAGCACTCACAGAAAAAAGTATTCACCAATTAATGTTTTCAATTAATAATTTAATTGATTCAATTAAATTTTTAATTGTATTAATTAATTTGAGTGGAAAAACTTAATTAATATTATCAAATTGTTTATAGGTGAAAATTTAATTAATCTTTTAATTAATATTATAAATATTTTAATTAATATTACAAACTCATTCATATTCCTTTTTTGTGTGCTTTTAAGCTTTCAAGTTTTTTTTTTTTTTACAGTTGAAGTGAGAAATTCTCTGTTAACCTCTAATTTTTTAAGCAAACAACGTTCTACACACTATAAGTAATACATTTAAGTTGAAATGTGCCGAAGTACAGGGTGGGCCAAAACTTACATTGGGGTTTAAAAGTTTAATAACTTTTTCGTTTATTAATTTTTTTTTATTTTTTTCTCAGATTATATAATATATAAAATGGAAAATTTTTTACACTAAGTATGAAGAATAATGTCTCTTAAATTACCACTGTTTTCAGCTTCGCACTGATGGGCTCGTTTTAGAGCATTTTCCATAATATCTTCCAAAATTTCTGCAACAATGTTTGCCTTGAGTTCAAGGATTGTCTCTGGCTTGTTCACATACACTCGCTACTTCAAATAACCCCAAAGAAAATAGTCGGGTGCTGTCAAAATTGGCGATCGCGCTGGGCCAAATTGTTTCCGAATTTCTGGAAATTATTCGCTCTCCAAAAATTTGACTTAAAAGTGCCATTGTGTCTCGGGCAGTGCGGGCAGTGGCTCCGTCCTGCTGAAACCACATACCAGGTATGTTTTCAAGAGCAAGACGTAAAAAATTTTCTATCATAAACCGATACCGCTCTCCATTTACGGTTACAGCACTTCCATCTTCATTCTCGAAGAAGTAAGGCCCAATGATATTTTCAGATGTGATCCCACACCATATTGTACACCTAATGGGGTGCAATTGGCGTTTATGAATGGCTCTTGGATTTTCAGAACCCCAGAACCTACAGTTCTGTTTATTAACAAAGCCATTCAAATGAAAATGAGCTTCATCACTCATAATCATAATCGCCCATCAGTGCGAAGCTGAAAACGGTGGTCATTTAAGAGACATTATTTTTCATACTTAGTTTAAAAAAATTTTCCATTTTGTATATTATATAATCTGAGAAAAAAAATTTAAAAAAATTAATAAACGAAAAAGTTATTAAACTTTTAAACCCCATGGTAACTTTTGGCCCACCCTGTATAAGCTAAATTAAGCTATTATTCCAAATGAGATTAGAAGTCTAAAAAAGATAAGTCGCAAGTCATAGTGCTACAGATATTATCATATATGTCCATATGACGTAATTTTTCGGATCCGCACCATGTATGGGATATCATATATGCTTCATACATATTTTTTTTTTGCTGGGTTCAAAGCTTAAGAAAATATGTATATGCTGGGTTCCCAGCTCAAAAATATGTATGATCCATATATTTTTCATATATGAATGCATATAAATATATATGAATAAGTATGAATTCATGTATGGAAATGTATGGGATTATACATAGGAAAAGTATTATATATGAATTGATATATGGTATAATATATGAAATGCATTATAATATATGAGCTCATATATGGAAATTTAATTATGAAGCTCTTCATATGTGAATCCATATATAGAAATAAGATGTAATAATGGAGCCATGATATCTCAAATAAGATCGTTTTTGCAGATCAAAGAAGCTTGTATTTTATTAACTCGATATTTTTCTCTCTTATTTTACCACTGGTGAATTGGAAATCTTTTAGAAAATACAAACGATATTCAAAGTCTATGTGCGAACAGCCTCAACGTTTAAAAAATAAAAATTCTGGTAACAAAAAAAATCATTCTTGTAGTATTTTATATATTGTGGGCTTATTTAATAAATCAAAAAATCAAAAGTATAATTCTGTCATTAATTTTATAGAAAATAACGGAATTTTCTAGATATTTTTAAGAAACAAAGTTTACATTACTGCAAAAAATTATATTGAAAACTAGTATTAGTATGAAAAGTGATTATTTTTTCTTTTATAATTAATTTCATTAGCTTTTAATCTGATTTCTTAAATTATATTTTGTGCACGAATATGAGTTTTGTGTTTTTTTTAATAATCGATTCACCATTTCTTTTAAAATGTCGAATGTAATGTCTTTTAGTTCGTTTTGAATTATTTTGTTCCAGCAAATGTTTCATTAAACACAACCTTTCTGTACAAAAGCTTACAAAAAAAAATTATTTTAGTAATTTAATTTAATGAACAGCAGTACGCTTTCTTTACAGGGAATATTTACTCTTACATGTATGAAAATTTATGAATATATATTATCATATATGTCCATATACCCCCTCATTTTTCGGATCCGAGTCATAATGGAATATCATATATGCTCCATACATATTTTTCTAGCTGGGAGGTTTTACATTTTTTTTATTTAATATATTTAAAATATATAGTATATATAAACAATAAATGTACCATATATAATGTGTATGGAAATTATAAAAAAAATTTTTTTGAGGAGCTTTAGAAACTGCATTTGGTGCGGAAACTTTTTGGGCCAAAATAGCCTAAAAAAATCATTTTTATTATCAATGCTAAATTGCCCATCGCGTGCTGGGATGAAGAAATGTTGTCAAAAAAAAGTTATATCCCTAATGTCCATATACCCTCATTTTTTGGATCCGAACCATATATGGGGTATTATATCGTCGGTTGTAGGGATTGCCTTTCGGTTTTAACCGAAACCGAAACCGCGGTTTTTAACCCATAAAAACCGAAACCGAAACCGACAAAAAAAACCTCGGTTTTTAAGTTTTACTTTAGCATTATTTTGTTTAAAAATACAGCAAATGTACTTTACATTGAAAACTTTTATACATTACTAAGCATTTTGTGACAATGACAGGTTGTTTCAAAAACATTTAAAATTTAAAATAACAGACATACTAAAGCGAACCACCTTGTAATTGTTTTGCATTTCTCTTTTATTGCACTTGTTCGTAAACAAACGTTTGACCAGAGAACAAACTCGATTCTGATTTGTCGACGGTGGCGGCGGCGGTTGTCCAAATACATACATGGCGGCGGCTGGTAACAGTTGGTTAATGTCAACAATTCATATAAACAAACCTTCATCACCGCTCTTGCCAGTCAAAGGAACGTCATCTAGTAATTCAAAGCAATGATATTTTAAGTGAATATGTTACTAAAAAAAGCCCCAAAAATAATGTCTCATAAATTTTTTTTTTTTTTTTTTGAAAATGAAGTCGCAGAGATATATACAATAAAGAAACTAACAAATAAGTCGGATAAATCGGGCTAAATATTTAGCCGATTATAAATTAGCCGGCGGCGGCGGAGGCGGAGGCCTTAGCATCGGCTGTAAACCTGTCGGCTGCTTTTGACCGTATTATTAAATGCTAAAGTGAAAATTTTCTGTTTCTTGCTTAAATATAAAATTTGCACGTACATAAATACATTAAAGTTTAAAAGGTAAAAATCAATCGTAAACGCATATTTTTTAATTAATAATGCTAACGTTATTTTAGAAATGTCGGAGCTAAGGTCTGGTGTTTGGAGACATTTCAAATTATCAGAGCACCAGAAAAATACAACAGTATGTCAAATTTGTATGAAAGCCCTTAAATACTTAAAAGGGTCTACAAGTTCCATGACAAATCACTTAAGAGTGGTACATGCTATTGTCGCTGAAAAAGGGAAAACTAATGGTGAACCTTTACAACGTGGAACAGAATTAATGAACGCTTTCGTAAAAAAGCAATCCTTAGAAATTATTGTATCAAAGCTTGCAACAGTGGATGAACTCTCAATTAGAAGCATAACACAATCTAAATTCATAAGAGAATCGATTTCTGTTAAAGGTTTTTCTCTTCCTAAAAATGAAACCCATGTAAAGAATTTAATATTAAAGGATTTTGAAAGCGAAAGAAGTTTAATAATAAATCGATTGAAGGATGAGAAATCCGCAGGTGAAAAATTCAGCTTAACAATGGATGAATGGACTAGTGCTAGAGGTAGACGATATATGAACGTAAATATACACAACTCCAATGGAAAATTTTATAACCTAGGGCTTAGCCGTATTTTTGGAACATGTAATTTTGGAAAAACTCAAGAACTTGTACGGGAAAAGTTGCTTGAATTTCAAATTTCATTGGATTCAGATATTGTGGCATGTACTGCAGATGGAGCAGCAGTTAACCTTAAATTTGAATTAGAAAATCCAACAGAGCTTCAATTGTGTTTGGCCCACGGCATACATCTTGCGGTGATGGACGTGGTTTATGAAAAAAGGAGCTATAACCCATAAATGGATGAACATGAAATTGATGAAAGTGAGGACAATTTCGATGAAGATGAGGAAGAAGATGTATCACGAATTGGACAAAAAATTATAGCTTGTTTAAATTTTAATCTAGAAGACGTAAGAAAAATAGTTCGTTATTTTAAAAACTCTTCAGTTCGCAACAACATTTTACAAACAAGCGTTAAAAATTTGATCACTGTTAAAAATAGACAAATATAGAGTGTTTTTAGTACAATAATCAAAACAAGCAATAGAAAATTTATATACATAAATATATAGTGAAGTTAACAATTGAACATTAAATGACAGATTTTGTAGTGTTGAACTAAAAAATTCAATGCGAAAAAGATTATTAGTATTAAAAAAGTGATTAAAATTCGTTTGCAAATGATTAGAGACTTAGTTTTAGAATTAGGCAGCGAATGAGACCACAAAGTATAAAATGGAATTACGTTAAAATAGTACCACGCGAAAGAAAAAGTAAAGAGGATTTGATGACTGTGTGAGCGAGACCTCCGAAAACACAATTATCTTCCGTCTCGTGACATTTCTGGTATACTTTGTGGCTGAAGGTACATACCATCCGTTCCATGCGTTGTTGCGTGTTAGTCATGTATCAAAAAAGAATCAGTATAATTGTATGTGGCAAGTTACAGAGCAAAACGCATAGAACGTATAGACGCATAGGACAGATAAAGTAGGTTTACTTCCTACATTTGTATCCGTCGCATTGATCATGAAAAAAAGTCAACTGTTTTTGATAGCCAAGGATGGCAAATTATATTATATAAATATAGGTATAAATTTAAAATTTTTTGTACAAAAAAAGTTTGTAATAAAAGAAAAAGCTTTTTTTAATAAAGCTTACAACTATTTTCAAGAATAAAATACATTGAAATCAGTTTTTAACATATTTATTTCACGAACAAAATTTACATTCTAGTTATCGATTGCTTTTATGTACTGAGTGTCACTTCTGTTGTGTTTATTATTTTTTAAACAACAAACATGTAACTTGAATTTAGAATCGGAGAGAACGTACAGAAATGCATACATACAACGCATATGAACAGAACGGATGGTATGGACCTTCAGCTTAAGTCCATGTACAGATCTAAAGCTTTTGTTACTGATAAACATTTCAAATTCGCAGTCTGCTCTTTAGAAATAGAATGTGCCTTTTCCCTTAAATTAGTCGCTGCGAATTCAAACTTCTCAACAGGGTAATTTGATATTAATGCCCATTTTTTCAGTTGGTAATCAAATTGTAATTATTTTTAAGTTCTAATTAAATATTTTGCATAATAAATTAAATTTTGAATGCATAATTAAATGCCCACACTTGTGTAATTAACAGGGCAAGTTTTTAAAGCATTTTGCTTTAAAAACTTTTTTTGTTTATTTCCTTAGTTTTTTATGATAAATGCTTTATGTGATACACCTTGCTTATATTTGCTTATTATGCAAGTTGGCAATCATTTTCTTTAAAGAAGAAAGGTTTTGAGTCATTCTGTTAATAAAATGAAAGTTTAAAAGTTAGAAATAGAATGTCAAAAGAAACAAAAAAAAGAGTTCAATACCCATATGGCACAAAATTACCCGGGATTATTAAAGGCCAACAATTCTGTTTTGTTTTGTGTAATTTGTAATTGTACTATAAGTGGGATGAAAATGTATAATGTTCAACAACATTTTGGCATATCAAAACATAAAACAACTTCTGAAAAGAAGAAAAATGTTAAAAGCACTCAGTCATTGTTAACTAGATACTCAGATGATCCAACTATAAATCCATTTCATATGGAGTTATGCAAAATGTTTTTGACTGCAAATATACCTGTGCATAAAGTCAATGGTCGTGGCATTATATCGTTTTTGAAAAATTTACAAATCATTCTTTACCCTCTGAAACGATGTTAAGAAAAAAATATATAACTACACTTTATGAAACATATATCAAAGAGCTCCAAGATAAAGCAGCAAACAAAAAAAATTTGGGTGTCATTAGATGAAAGTACTGACTGTGAGAGCCGCTTGGTTGCAAATTTCGTGTTTGGTTTATTGGATGAAACGGAAAAAGAAAAGTCCTACTTAGTCCTAGTTTACACTATGCAAGTCTTATTGCTAAGCTGATTAGTTTGTTAGGAAAGAGAGACGAGGGAAAAAGAAACGTTGCTGTTCCCCTCGTCCCTCCATCAAACTAATCAGCTCAGCAATAAGACTTGCGTATTGTAAATATGGACTTACTAACTTAGCACATGTGGAACGAGCAAATGGTAGATCAATGGCGGCATTTTTCAACGATAGTTTGCAGTTATTATGGCCGAAAGGTAAATATATATATATGTAAATTGCTTCATTTTTAAATTTAACATTTAAGTATATACATACATATGTACATATATTCATACACATTTAACTGATGTAGGTATTAAATACCTACATCAGTTCTTCTGGTTACTGATGCAGCCCCTTATATGGTATCTGCAATGCGGTCATTAAAAACCCTTTATTCAAAGATGTTGCACGTAACATGTCTAGCCCATGGGTTGCACAGAATCGCAGTTTTTGTTCGTTTACATTTTGTTAATGTGAACTCCCTTGTTAGCAATTGCAAAGCCGTTTTTCTTAAGGTAAACATGTAATATATTTCAAAGCAGATTTACTTGTTATCAATAAAAATTTTTTTAAACATTTTCAGGCACCCACTCGTACCAGTAGCACGTTTCTGTAATTCTCGCATCGAAAAATTTCTCACAGAAAACGATGGCAATGAAGAAGAAACTATGTGAATTGAAACAAAAAATCGTTTCTCACATGCAAGTGTTTCTGTAATTACTTTTTGTGAGAACTGTTTGTCATTTTACCGTTTTTGACGTATGTTATTGGAAATTTGTGAGAAAAAGTGTTTCTGTAACAATATTTTGTGAAAAGTTTCTCGCAAGAACTGTCAAAACAACTCGCATTTTAAAGTGGTGCGAGAACAACCAAAATTTTACAAAAACATATGAACTTTATAATTTGTGTATAAAAATATGAAATATAAACTATTTAAGAAGATATGCAACGAATTGTTGGACCAAAATATTATTAAAAAGTCGATATGTTCACATTTATTTAGATTTTTTTTGGGAAATTATCTTTGATTTTTTTGAGTTGATAGAAAAACTTCTTTCAAGCATTTTGCATTCATTTTATATTCTTGTTCATTATTTTATTTTCTTTTTCTTTTAAATTATTTCTTTTTTTGTTATTGAAATAATATTTTTGTAACATTTTCTTTTCATTTGACACTTGATTGTTGGAAATATTCCAATAAAAACGAAATTAGTGTTGCTTCTTTTCACTTTAAATTACAGAAACACTTTTTTCTCACAAATCGAGAAACGATGGAATTTTTTGTTTCACACTTCATGTGAGAAATTTTTCGATGCGAGAATTACAGAAACGAGCTACTGAATTGAATACAAATAAGAGAAACTAATTATTTTTACATACACAGCTCTTTATATACGTACATACTTTCAAAACCGAAACCGAACCGAAACCGACCGGTTTTAATAGCTTAAAACCGGAAACCGCGGTTTTTTCATTTCCACGGTTTTTGGCAAACCCTAGTCGGTTGGTTATTGGTTTGAGCCACAGTATATTCAAAATACATTATGACTTCAGCAAACCAATAACCAACCGACGATATATGTTTCATATATATTCTTTTTAGCTGGGAAGCGACAATTTACATACAAAAACATATTGGAATATTTTAAAAACACCTTCTCCTGAAAAATTTAATTTTTGTCGCTTACGATTACATCGAAAATAAGGCTGGATATATTAAAAATATATTGACCATACATATTTTTTTAGCTGGGTAGTTTTAGTATTTTTACTTAAGTTAAGCTCTCTTTGTAAATGTTTGATAATAATAATTTTAATAATAAAAATAATAGTAAATTTAAATAAAAAATAAAAACCCACGACACAAGGAGATGCTTCAGAAAAGAACTGTCAGCTTCCAATTCGATACGCCGAACAATTAAAATGAAATAACTTTTATAGCAAAGAAAACTATCCCTAAACTGGTCAGCCTTTTGGGAGCTATAGTGACACAGACAAGCAGTTGCGGGAGAACACCACTAGAAATGGAATGATAAAAACGAATGCACCAGTTTTATTCAAACATATCTGAGAACAACCCCGATCGAATCATCTTTTGAATATAAAACCCTAAATTTAAGGTTGTGCCAGGCATTTGGAAGTTATGTTTCCACACACGGACAGACACACATGCACTCAATTCACATTTCAAACGCTTTGTCGGCGGTTAAAAGCAATTTCACTATCGGCCATGTTCCCAATCCGAATAAATTTCTCGTTTTCCAAAAATAAATAATGGACCCATTGATGTGTTTTAAGTGTTTAAAATCATACATACTAAATTAATTGCAGATATGATATTTCAAGCTCTAAAAAATATAAAAGTACAAAAGTCCGAACAAATTCTCTATTATGAATTTAAGTTTTCTAAATCGAGAGTTTTTAAACCGACTAGATTTACAGAACAGGTACGTATATTTTATTTAAAATTTTTGCTATAAAAGCAAATAAAGCAAAAACTATTAGTAAAATATATTTTTTCTAATAAAAACCATAAAATATTAATATGTACACACAAATATTGTTATTGAATCGAGCGTTTTGTTAAATTTTATCGTAAGCGACATGTTATCGAAAATATAATTTTTTATTAAAATTTAAATTTTATGAGACTACCATTAATTTAGAATTATCAAAATGCCAAAATTTTTGATAAGATACGAGCTGTAAAATTTTATCGTAAGCGACAATTTACGTACAAAAACATATTTGAATATTTTAAAAAGAAAAAAATTTAATTTTTGTCGCTTACGATTAAATCGAAAATAAGGCTCGATTTACAGAGCCGGACAAAAATATTCACACAGCACCTCACTTTAATTTTAAACATCAATATTTTTCAGGCGAAAAGACCTACCGAAATCTGATATTGTATAAATTGGTTGTTAACTTACTACTTATTAAGATACAGAGAGAAAATGGTCATTCGTCTGTTACATTATAAGAAATATATTAACTTATAAATTAAAGTACAATTTTAAAAAGACAAAAGTATTCACACAAATGATAATATTAATGCTATGTACACAAAAATTTAAATTTTTTCTTCGTATATGACAACATCTTTTATTGAATAATTTGACTCTGTTTTGAAAAGCGGTTCATAAACAGAAGAAAATAACAGAAGCTGAAAAAAGTCATTTTAGACCTCCTTGAACTAAAAATATTATGTGTGGAAATGAGCAAAATAGTGAAAAGAAGCTGATTTACTGTAGCCAGCATTATAAAAACATTTAAGAACTTTTCAAGCTTCTCAACTTCCGATCTCGAAAACTTGCCTCAAAAAAATTTTTGATTGCAAGGAAAATTAACTACGTCTATTATATTGACAACAGAGTATCGACAGTACCGTTTACATCTCTCGAGTTACAAAAAGATCAAGAAGATAAATCCAAATATTAGTAAGAGCAATAGAAAAAAGCGTTTAAGTTTTGCAAAAGATTTCAAAATTCACGTGAAGACTTTCTGGGATAGAGTACTAATTCCCGTTAAAAGCAAATTTAATACTTTTTAAATGGATGGGAAAATACGGGCTTGAAGGAAGCCAACTATTACAGAACAACCATATTATTAGTACCACTATCTACCGTCATGATGTGGAAAGGTATGGCTGCAGTAGGTGTGGAGAATTTAATTTTCTACGGCGCATGGTGGCTCAGAATCAATTTTCATCGGCCAAAGCCTATATTTTTTCTTGATATAGATTCTTAAAATTTTAACGCCAAAGGAAAGGAAACATATCAAAACTAAGGTAGCCAAAAAATTTGGTAAAAATATTCTTAGTAGTGGGCGTGGCATGCTGCCAAAAACAACAAATTTATGTTAATTTAAAAAAAAGACAAAAATTTCTCATATTTTATCTGAAATAAATTACAATTCCTCGAAAACTATTATCGATAAAGGGCTGCGGTTTTTTTTTGTTATGTTGGGTAAGCTGTTGTTTTTAAGATTTGGTATGTGCACACCCTGTACAATTCGTAGTTAGAGTACGATGTAAGAAATTTTAATCCCACATATTTTCGTAAAACTTGAAGTTTAGTAGTGTATAACTTTTGAGAGAATTAAATCTTGATGTTAGATTTTTGGTGGAGTCCATTTTTTATTTAGTTATTATCACTTTGAATGTTTAATTGAAAAAGATCTTAAAAGTATTGGTGATGACTTCAAGGCTAATCAAAAATATTTATGGTGAAATAGTGAATAAGTGGGGGATAGTGATAGAGAGAAAGAGATAGTTATAGAGAGAAAAGGGGTAGAGAGAGATAGAGACAGGTACACCAAAGAAACTTGCAGAAGGAACAATATTTGATAATACCATCTTGATTAATGATGCTAATAATGAGAATGATGATGACGATGATGAAGATGATTTCTACTCACAGACTTCCAATACCGATGACACTTATACTGAATTAACAGTCTTGGAAGCAAGAAATGAATTAGATACAAACTATGGTCCACATAAAGATTTCAATAATGAATGGAAATTTGGCAATAGTAACCTCAAATTGAATGATGATAAAACACAAGTTGGTGGTCAAATATGATAAATTTGGACTCGAAATCTATAAAAAGATTTTAACTACTACTAATCCATATAGAAGAGACTATAAACCTGATGGTAAAATCAAGGGTACTAGAGGATACAAATATAAATATATTATCAAGAAATTTATTGACGAGAAAAATCAGAAGAATTTATCCGAATCAATAGGATCTAAGCCAAAATGTAGCTATTTAGGTGACGGATTGATGCAATTTAGCGCTCATAAGCTAAAATATATATACTGAGACGATCCAAATGAGTTAGTAGATCGTCTTCGACTACTGCTTGCATCACAAGCTGCAGGTCATACTAATCACAATAACGAGATTGTATCAATTACTGAAGAACAACGTGAAGCAAATATAATACATTAACTCTAATAAATATATACATATGTATATAAAGTATGTCTGTTGATAAATTTGGACATTATTTAAACGATACTAGCAGCATAATTTTTTTGAAAAATGCACCTAAACTGCAGGGGATTTTTGTGAATACGAACAACAACATTGATGTCCAAATCAAAAGGATCAAAAATGTTGCAAAAGCTCTGGAGGAAAACGATGTTATCAATAAATTATTTCTGCAAACTCAAATCGAAAAATTAGAAGAGAAATTATTAACATACTTTAAGGAAGATAATACTATAATTCGAGAAGCTATTCAAATGCAAATTGAGGAGCTACAACGCGAAATAAAATTAGATATAGAAGAAAATTATAAAATTCAAAAAGATATTCTACAAATTAAATCTTCTTTTGAAGAACAAATTGAACAGCTTAATGAGAAAATTTATAGATTGGAAAATTACATGTTCGTATCAATAGCTGAAAGTGCGTCAAGTAGATCACAACACTCTCCAAAAAATCTGCAAAACAACTTAATGTCTTCAAAAAGAAATTTAGTAAACGAACTGCATAAGCAAGCTCCAAAAGTTTTTATGCATCGTTGAGTTGTAATGAAAGGAATAGATGATCTTTGGCAAGCTGATTTAGTTGAAATGGGGAACTATTCTAGAGAAAACAGAAATGATCGATTTTTTTTAACTGTAATTGCCACATTTTCAAAATTTGCATGGGCAGTATCACTAAAAACTAAACCTGCACTCGAAACAACCAAGGCAATGGAAAACATTTTTGAATTGGGGCCAGTACCAAAAAACTTACAAACAGATGATGGTAAAGAATTTTTCAACAAACACTTTGGAAAACTAATGGATAAATACAACATTAATCACTGCTCAACATATAGCGATATGAAAGCATCAATAGTAGAACGATTTAACAGAACATTGAAAGGAATGATGTGGAAAGAATTTAGCTTTAATGGTTCATATAAGTGGATTGATATATACAGAGATTTACTTAATGCATACAATAGAAAAGTTCATCCCACCATTAAAATGTCTCCGATTAAAGTCAACTCAACAAATGAGCAAAAGCTACTAAATACAGTATACAGTCATTTGAAGATGTACAAAATGTCGAAATTTAATGTTGTAGATCATGTACGCATAAGCAAATATAAGCATACATTTGAAAAAGGTTATACTCCAAATTGGACTACAGAAATTTTCACAATTACAAGAGTTCAAAATACAACTCCTACAACATTCATATTAGAAGATTATCTTGGTAATCCTATTAAAAGTGGATTCTATACTGAAGAACTTTCGAAAACTAGATATCCAAGTACATATCTAGTTGAAAAGGTTCTTAAAACTAAAGGAAAGGAGGTATACGTTAAATGACTGGGATTTTCTAATCAACACAATTCTTGGATAAGTAAGAATGAAATATTATAGCTGAACACCACCACCATCAACAACAATAGCAGTAATATTAAGAAACTAATGTTAGTTTTAAAATAAGAAAATAAAATAAATATGTAAATCATACTTATAAACCATATGTTGTACTAAATTTTATTTATTTGTAATGAGACAGTTATAATGTCAATAAGACTTACTCTGAGCTCTAACTCATCAGAATTATCTGCTAGTTACTTTCCTCCTATTGAATTACATGGTGCATATGAGTGTGCTCTAACTGATTTTTATTCATATAACACGCTCTAACTGATTTTTATTCATACAACAGTTCCCCTATATGAAACATATTGTTGTAGACACCTACAACAATATGTTTCATATAGGGGAACATACAATTGAAATACCAATTGGATCTTACGGATTAAATGATATTGTAGATTTTATACAAGAGAAATACAAAAGACTCTGTACAGAAAATAAGATTTTTATTGAAGCCAATAACAATACAATGCAAGTTAAAGTTAATTGTTCCAAGGATTCTGTATACTTTAATAAAGACAATACAATTGGAAAACTTTTAGGATTCAATAGAAAAATCCTAACACCAAACAAATATTATTACTTAGATCTTCCAGTCAATATTTTTAAAGTGAATCTCTTGCGAATTGAAAGTAGTATTGCTATTAACACCTATATGAATAATTCCAAATCGCACACACTTTATGAATTTCCGATTAATGTGCCTCCAGGCTATAAAATAGATGAGGTAGCAAGAAATCTCATCTATTTACCTGTAAACACCCGAGAGATAAGTTCACTAACGCTGCGCGTAATTGATCAGCACGGTGATTTAATTAATTTCCGAGGAGAGGAACTTACAATACGAATACATTAAGGCCAACTAAATAATGATAATATACAACACCAATACATTGAAAAATAAAGCAGCAACAACAAAAACAACAACATTAAAGCGACCTCTTCAACAGAAAGCACTAACAACATCAAATAAAAATTTTCTAAAGTCCTTGAATTTTAAATTCAAGACAAAATGAGTTCAATAATAGATGTCTTAGATAAACCCTTCTCTGACGAGAATATAATCAAAGAGGACTATCATACATATGTACCAAACTTACAATCTTACAACAATAATGATGAAATCAGAATTTCAATACACAATCAAGATTTGTACGTGCTACCCAGTGAAAGCTACATTTATGTAGAGGGGTTTGTTGCCGATGATAATACCTTCTTCTTCAGAGAACTTTAAATTAAAAAAAACTTTGTAGCATATCTATTTGATGAAATTCGGTATGAGCTCAATGGAATTGAAATTGATCATACAAGATATTTAGGAGCCACGAGCACCATAAAAATTTAGTTTCTCTATCACCAAACGAAAGCAATGTGATGCAAAATGCTGGATGGAACAAAATTGACGATGTCACTCTTGCAAATGGATTTTTCAATTTCTATGTACATCGAAAAATGCTTCTAGGATTCGCTGAAGACTAAAACAAAGTTATATTAAATGGAAAACATGAATTGATACTCTCGCGCAATAAGAACGATGAAGATCTTGTACGCTCGAGTGTTTCTACTGAAAAAGCTAAACTTACAATTTCACTCATGTCATGGCGAATCCCACATGTTCAATTATCCGACCTTTGCAAATTGAATATGATTAAAATTATTAACAATGGTGCTTCTATACCTATGGCATTTCGCAGTTGGGATTGTCATATTAATCCACAAATAAACACTGGAACTTGCCATATTTGGAATGTTAAATTGGCTGCAAATAGAGAACGCCCCCGTTTTGTGTTGATCGCTTTTCAACACGAAAAAAAGTTTGTTCATTGTGATTTGACTAATTTAAAAGTACATTTAAATTCAGTCTCATACCCATATGATGATCTAAACATAAAATTTAAAAATGGACGTTATGCAATTCTATATGATATGTATCTAAGATTCCAACAAAGCTACTATATAAAAGAATCTCAACCGCTTCTATTATTGTAGTAGCTGTCAGTCATCAGAATGAATCACTGAATAATGGCCCAATTTATATAAAAATTGAATTTCAATTTTAACTAATATTGCAGTAAAGACATCAGCTTACTGCATTCTTATTCATGATCGTATAATAGAATATATACCCATCAAAGGACAAGTTCGAAAAGTCTTGTAAATTAAGTAATATGAAAAATAACATAATTTTTATAGACGTGCAAGGTTTCAAAACTAATTCAAAAGATTTCATCGCGAAAGAAGTAGCGATTGTTTTCAACAATTTTGAATATAATAAATCTCATTATAAAATCACCATTTTATTTTAAATGGTTATCAATAAAAAAGCAAAGAGAAGCAAAGTGGTTAACAAAAAACTATCATCACCTAAGCTGGCGTGCTGGATCAGTTTCATTTCAAAGCGTTTGTCATTTTTTAAAAGCCAATGTAAGATGTTCTAAAATATATGTAAAAGGTGAAGAAAAAGGCGATGGTTGGAAAAAATTTTACACCGAAAAATTTCTAACGTTGAGGATATAGGCTGCATCAACTTTAAACAAATGGAAATTAAGTATCCAGATTATTTTTATTGTAATTATAATAATTTTGGTGTTTGCGCATTAAGAAATGCTATTTTACTCTCAAAAGAAATATCTTGCTTTAAATGAACTTTTTAGCTTTTTAAAATATTTATACTTAAATAAAATTTATACTTAAATTAAATATTATACTTAAATATATACACACAAGCATTAGGGGGTTCACATCATACATTCATATGTACATACATACATATATACATACATACATACATATATATATACATATATATATACATACATACATATATACATGTATATATACATACATACATATATACATATATACATATACAAACATACGGCATGCCGTTGGGAAAATCGTGAAAATTATTTTTTTTCAAATGACGACGGGAAAACGTGAAAATTATTTTTTTCAAATGCTGGCGTTAGAATCATAAAAATTAATTTTTCTAATGCCGACGGGAAAGTTATGACTGTTGCTAGACTGTGGGAACTTAAGGCTGACCGTGATTTGGGTAGGTGAGGGTGTTGTAGTAATATGTAACTGTTGTTTTAATATATAACTGTCGGAATTTGTGAGCGTATCTATCTGTGCGAATTTAAGCTAGGCTGTGATTGGTGGGGGCGGGGTGTTTTTGTAATATGTATCCGTGGGAATCTGTGTGCATGTATGTATGTATGTATGCCGTTAGGAATTTAAGGCTGATCGTGATTTATGAGGGGCGAGGAGTTCATGTAATAACCGTGGGAATTTGTGTGTATGTATGTCTGTAGGAGTTTAAGACTGTCTGTGATTTATGAGGGGTGAGGTGAGGGTTTTCATGTACAGTCAAATCCCGATAATTGGTACCCCGATAGATCGTAATTCCCGATAATTCGTAATAAACTGTCGGTCCCTTGAAAAAATCTCGTTAATTCGTAAGATTTCCATACATTTTGGTCCCCTCGCTAATTCGTAATTTTTTTTTTTTTAATAAAATCTTCTTTACCTCTTATAAATCGTAATTGTGTGCTAACTACCACTTATAATTCGTAATAAAAACAACAGAAACATGTAAAAATGATTTTTTGTTTACCGCTATTTTTTTCCGTGGGTTTTTGCTTTTGCTTGTGTGTGTGTTTATTTTTTTAAGATCAGTTTGTTACATGAATAATAAAGAAAAATGTCAAAGCGCATAAAACTCTGTCGGTGTTACAAAAACAAAAAATTTTTGTTTTTTATGTTTTTTTATCGTTTTAGTAAACAAATTGAAAAACCCCGTTAATTCGTATTTATTTTATTTTAACCCCGTTAAATCGAAACCCCACTAAATCGAAAACCCCTATAAATCGTAAGAAATGGCCGGTCCCTTGCAATTACGAATTATCGGGATTTTACTGTAATATGTATCCGTGGGAATCTATGTATGTACTAGAAGTGTGCGCAACCTATGAAAAAGTGCACAGTATTGTATTTTTTTCAAGAGCGAATATTTTTTGTAGTGGTAAAAGTAATTGAGTGTGAAGCAAAAATAGAGAACAAGGAAACAAAAAACACACAAAACCATTGTACAACAGTTGAATGGAGAGTTGTGTCAAGTGTGCAATATTTTTATTGAACACATCATAGTGCACCATACTTCATTTCACAAACTCAAAATTTCATAAAATATTAAGTGATAATAAAACTTTTTTACTTTTATATCCATCGTCAAAGACATTATTTTTATACATATTTAATTTTTTAGAGCCTTAAATTAATAAATTATAAAACTTAGAACAGTATATCTACGTTGTTTGTTTTTTCTTTTACACATACACATATTTTTACACTTGTGTGCTCATTTTACAATTGTCATTCGGTGTGCACTAGTGAAATATGCTTCCACACTACAATAACAAATGCCCTCGCTTGGTATATAAACAAATGCTGTTGCATACTTTTGATAAAATTGAGCACCAGTTTTAGTGTTCTCATAAAATCAAGAGCACTAAAAAGAGAGAACAATTCAATAATGTACAACATGAAGATTAAGCAAGAAAGCATCTTGTGCTCACCACTAGTGCGTACAGATTTACTGTAAAATCAACTCCCGTTTCTTGTGATAAGGTCATATAAAAGATACGTCTATATATTACATATGTACATATACAGTATTAACATATGTATATACATACAACTTTATATACATACATGCATATGCACATATGCAACTATCTCCTTAATACATAACTAAATTCTAACGGTGTACAAATTTAAAACTAAAAAGCAAAAACATAAAATTGCTCAAAGTTAAAAATATGAAAAAAATACAAAAACAAAATAAAGAACCGCAAGATAAGTGCATTTGTTAATACAAACAATTACTATTTTTTTGAGAAAAATTATACCAAAAAAGAATAATAAAAACCGCCATTTGTGCTAAAACAGAATCTATTTTTCCTTAATAAATTGAGATTTTTTTTTTTGCAAAGAGAAAAAACCTAATCTGCAACTAGTAGGGGAAAAATACATGCACACAAAATATACATACATACGCATCGTAGACAAGTAAATAAATAAATAAATAAATACTTAAATTGAACAACAACAAAAGAAATAAAAGTTCAACAAAATTTGTATTGAGAAAAAAAACACAAAGGACAAGCAAATAAAGTAAAGCAACTTGTTTATCGTTTAATTAATAAATATTTTATGATAATATAAAAAAAATTGTGTTAAAAAGAAAAAAAACAATCAAATTAAAAAAATTACAAAAATAAAATATAAATAAAAATATTGCACTACATATAAAATTTGAATTAGCACAATAAAACATCGTGGAGAGTCCCTCATCTCAATATAAAAAGCAAACAAAACAATAATAAAGCAGGCAAAAGGTACGTAATTTTTTACAAATATCATTTTCCATCAATCTCGGTCCAATACAAACAATAAATACTAACGATCTAATTCATAAAAAATATTTTAGGTTTATTACAGGTTTATTTGACAAATTTACCATAGAAATATGTCAAATAAGCTCTTAAGCGTTCTTTACACGGTAATACAATGTATTACGACATGTCAAAAAATGCTGTAAATTATACAAAATCTTATCATGTAAAAGCAAAATGTATCGAGTAGGAGAGAATACGCATAGAAAATTTGACAAGCGGTCGTTAAATGTTTATTTTCTAAACCATTTTAGAAACTTAAGTATTCTCATCACACCAGAGGTGTATTTCAAAGTAAACATCGGCTAATAATGGTATCTATTGAAGGTGTTGACACTTTTACAAAAACAACCAAAATCAACTCAGGAAATTTTCATGTTTTTGTAAATATTTTACGACTGCAACCATCAGCTACTTAACTGGTAAAGCAAAACCAAACAAACATAAACATACTTAAAAAAAATATATTTTGTAGTAAAATTACATTGAAAATATAAAATGTTTTCTTCAATATTTAGTTTTATTAGTACACATATTTTTTTTGCAATTTTCCAATTTTTTATTATTAACTCAGCAGTTTGATATCTTTGCTTGCATTTTACTTCATATTACTTATAGTATCAGTGTAAACATGAAAAATAGCTACAACAGACTCTTTTTCTCTTTTTGTTAAACACGGAGAGAATTTCATAATATTTTGATTCTAAATCTAACGTTTTTTTTCAACTAGTGTTTATTTCGTGAATGGTAACACTTAGCTCATATCTGATTTGACAGATAATTAGTTTTATCCTTCCGCTGAACGAATATGGTAGTGTATACGCTTGAACAACGCTGGGAAATATTGCGACATTACTTTGAAAATCATGATGCCGATTTTGCCAAAAAAAATCATCTTTTCAGATGAAGCTCATTTTGGTCTTGGAGGGTATGTAAACAAGCAAAATTGTCGCATTTGGGGCATTGGGCCATTTTTTTCGAAAATGAGCAAGGAGTGGCCGTTACAGTCAATGACGATCGTTATTGGGCCATGTTGAACGAATTTTTGTTCACAAAAATTGAAGAGGAGGATATTGGCCACATTTGGTTTCAACAGGACGGCACTACGTGCCACACAGCAGAAGCTACACTCGATGTTTTGCGCCCTGATTTTGAAGATCGCATTATCAGCCGCAGAGCTGATGTCGTTTGGCCACCTCGCAGCTGCGATTTGACACCGTTGGACTATTATTTTTGGGGTGCCGTCAAAGATAAGTGTTACGTCGACAAGCCAGAGACAATTGACGCTTTAAAGGACAATATTCGTGAAGCCATTGGTGAAATACAGCTGCACACAATCGATAATGTGCTTAAGAATTGGACCGATCGTGGAGGCTACTGCATGGCCAGCCGAGGCAGTCATTTGAATGAAATTATTTTTCATTATTAACCGGAAGGATTGTACTTTCAAATAAAAAAAAAATTTGAGAAAATATTTAGTAGTTTTTTTTATAGAATTTTCAAAAAAAAAGTTATCTGGCGGACCCTTTACAAAGTCGTAATACTTTGTATTACCGTGTAAAGACACCTTTAATAAACCTGAAATATTTTTTATGAATAAGGTAGTAAATCCCTAATTAAACGTCCAGCGAACATTAAATATTAAAATATTTAATATTTTTAAATTCGCAAATCCCGCGAATATTATCAAAAATTTAAGTGAATAAATCCCGAATCAAACGTCGCTAATCCCAGCGAACATTTAATATTAAAACATTTAATATTTTTAAATTCGCAAGTCCCGCGAATACTAACAAAAATTCAAGGGAATAAATCCATAATTAAACGTTGCTAAGCCCCAGCGAACATTTAAAATTAAGACTCTTAATTATTTTTTCTAAGTTCGCAAATCCCACGAATATTAACAAATTTGAAGTGATTAACTCCCTAATCACACGTCGGTATTTCCAGCGACCATTTAAAATTAAAACTTTTAACTATATTTCCAAATTCGCAAATCCCGCGAATAGTAACAAAGTTTAAAGCGATTAATTCCCTAATCAAACGTTGCTATCCCCAGCGAACATTTGATATTGGAACATTTAATTCTATTTTAGTGCTTAAATTATTAAAAAGTCAGCACAATTATTAAAGAGCTAAACGAATATTATTTGTTTATAACACAATAAAATAAACAATCAAACACAATTGTAAAAACCAGAGCCCAAATTCTTATTTGATTCCGACGATTTTGTCGCAGTATACATCGATAATCCGCGAATCCCACAATTAAAATAGTTGTATCATCTCAGCTTAAAGGTGCAAGGACAGGCAGGAGCGATTATAAAGAAATGCAAGTTATGCTCTGATAACTTCAGCCTGGCCTGGGAAGCACTAAAGGATCGATATGAAAACCAAAGAATCCTGGTCGAGAATCAGATCAAGATTCTTCTAAACTTGTCCCCAATCGCATTCGAAAACAGCATAGGTCTTCAAAAACTTCAGAGTACAATTAACGACTACTTAGCCGCAATAAAATCTCAAGAGGTCCCAATAGGGGAATGGGATCCATTTATCATTCTCTGTGCGAGCAAACTTCCAATGGAAACTCTATCCTTGTTAAATGGGAAAAGCTTGATAAGTTTCTCTCCCAAAGATGCGAAGTAGTCGAACGTTTAGAATCTCGAAACCAAGAACAAGACTCCTATAAAGGTAAAATGAAATTGGCAAACATTAGAACAAATACGCCAAATCCAGAAATCCCTAAAAATCCATGCAATATGTGCAACTCGGACCACTCGTTAAAAAATTTCTCTAAATTTATGAATTTAAGTCCTCAAAGCAGAAATAAATTCGTTTCCGAAAACAGAATATGTATCAACTGTTTAGCATATACTCATTTGCAGAATGAATGTCCCAGCAAATTATTCTGTTCTCACTGGAAAAGAAATCATCATTCATTATTGCATTACGCAAAGCATGATCTCACTAATTCCAATTCGTTCGATGATCAGAGGCCTGAAACCTCAACACAAGGTAGAGCAAAGGGAGCTCTATCAACTTCTACTTATGTTGCTAACCTTGACAATAAAAGCACCAACGAAACAACATTGCTTCCAACAGCAATAGTGAGCGTTAAGCACCAGGGGGAAAATTTCAAAAGCACGTGCTTTTCTTGATCAAGGTTCAGAGAAAACTTTTATTTCCAAACGACTTCAACAGCAACTTATGCTTCCGACAGACACACGAGCTTTCTAAATCCATGGCATCAATCTCATTCACAATGTCATATAGTGATATATTCTGAGAAATATGACCGGTATATAGATATACAGGAAATAGTCGTTCCAAAAATTACCCGTATGTTGCCCAGTTGTTCGCTCTCTGAGTATCACATTCCCGTTGATTCTATCAAGGATATTGAGCTTGCTGATCCCAATTTCTACCTGCCTAGTCCTGTGATTGGTAGTAACATACTCCCGCAAGTTTTCCTAGAGGAAACTAAAAAGTCTCCCCTTCCCTAATGGCCCAATCCACCATTTTCGGATGGGTCATTAGCGGGCCGGTCAGTTTCGAAAACGTTTCAATGTTCTCGATCGAAGTAACTGAAGTCGAATACGATCCCCTTTCCGACCAGTTAAGAAAGTTTTGGGAGCAAGAAGTTCCGTCCCAACGCCCCATGTCCGAAGAAGATGCATTTTGTGAAAATTTGTTTCAACGCACAACCTATCGTAATAATGAGGGCCGCTATGTAGTGAAACTTCCAATTAAACCCCACTTCCCAGAGAAAATACATCTAGGCTCTTGCCGAACAGTTGGAAATTCACAATACTTTAGTATGGAACGTTCCCTTTACAAGAAGCCAGAATTGACCGAAAATTATACTAAAGTATTAAAAGAATACATCACATGGCTATAACTCGTTCTGCCTCATCACTACAAGGGTGAGGGTAGTTTTTAATGCGTCCAAAAAGACGAGCTCCGGATTATCCCTCAATGACATCCTCTATGTGGGCCCCACGTTACAAAATTACTTTATAAGTTTGATTTTAAAGTGAAGATTATGTGAATTTGTAATGGCGCTATAGAGAAAATGTATCGTCAGATTCTCATCGCAAAAGAAGACACCCCTTTCCAACGAATTCTCTTTCGTCAGTGCCCGAACGAACCCCTCCAAGATTATGCATTGCAAACTGTGACTTTCGCATTGTGCCCCATATTTAGCCATGCGGACACTTCTCCAATTATCCCGCGATTCAGAACAAACGCACCCTCAAACTGTTTATATTGTGAAAAATTAAACATATGTATATCGATGATATCTTATCTTGCTCTCATGATAAGCAATCAGCTATTGACTCCTTAATTTTCCCAACATTTTAGCATCTCTCCCCAAAGAAGAAATTTAAGGAAACAAGTGCGACAAAAACACTCGGAATCCAATGGAACGCACTGACTGATTGCTTCTCGTCTACTATTGAAACAGTTGCCGCAGCTAGTTCTATAACCAAAATTAAAATCTTCCGGTAATATCCACATTGAAGATACCCCAATGGGTCGGGTTCTCTCCCTCTTTAGCAACCCAGATCCACGGATTTTGCGACGCATCGGAAAAGGAATACTGTACAGCTATTTGTGAGCCAGTGGGCCTCCCACTCTTAGAGTTCTATGGAGCAGTTTTGCTATCTAAGTTAACTAAACAAATTTTGAACTCAATGCCCTTAGTCAATCATGATGTCATCCTATGGACATATTCCTTTATCGTCATAGGATGGCTCGATAAGCTCCCCAATGCATGGAAAACGTACGTACGGCATTAATAAGGTCGAATCTAGAAAATATTTCTTGGCGGAACGCAAAGTCAGGTGATAATCCAGCAGATCTAGGCTCTCGAGGTTGTGATACTGATGTACTAGTCGAAAGCTCTCTATAGTGGATCGCACCACATTGGCTTCAAAAAACACCCGAGGAATGGCCAAAGCTCATATTTGCAAAAGAACATTCCCAAAAATCAGACAAAGTGTAGTTACCTTTTATTTATGCACATATGGAGGGAGGAAGGCTTTCCCATAAGTGAAGATATCTTAAACGGGTTCTCTAAATGGGATCAGCAGTGAGAGTCCTGACGTATGTAGTATGATTTATTGATATCATGAAAAGGGTGGTGCAAAATCCATCCACATCTCAACTATCCCACATACCCCAGATTAGAGTTGTAAATGTATTGAGTATTTGGGTATTGAGTACTCAATACCGGGTATATTTTTGAGTACTCGATATTCAGAAGCAGCTACTCAATACTTTCAGAGTTGCTAATTTCAGTAATACGCATAATATTGCAACCATGCCAATGCACAAAACCAATACATACACAACTTTAAGAAGAGACAAACATCAAATTCATACAAATAATAATACTCACAAAGCTGTGTATACGTATGTATGTACATATATATTTTATGTCAAATGAATTATTAGTCTCGTGTGTTCTGGAAAGAAATAAAATTGTTCGGCTTAAGAATTAGTCCAGTGTGTGAAAGAAAAAATTTAAATTGATAAAAATAACGAATAAAAATGTCGAAAAAAAGAAGCGTCTTATGGCTTCAATGACGATCGTGCAAAATGCAATATTTGCACAAGTATTATTTCTTACAAAGGTATGGCTCCCAGCGACCGGAGACGCCTTTTAAAGTCCCAAAATGTTGAAACAATTCTTTTCCTGCATTTCAACAAAGATTGAGGTGTGTATGTATCAAAAATTAAAATATGCTGCTGACAATATAATTCGTACCTTTTTTTGCAAATGGATTTGTAATGTTTGAAAACACTGCTATTTCATTTATTTACTTAATACGTTATAAATAAAATGTATGTATGTGTATAAAATACACCAAAAAAACAAAGAACAAATATTACTGAATTATTTTATTTTATTTTATTTTTACATTAAAACATTGTAAAACATAATAATGTGTATTTCAATACTAAAAGTTAATAAACTTTAATTTTTATGAATAAAATTCAATTTCTCTAAGTTTCCTTTTATTTTTTTCTTCCATTCGAAAAACCCGTTAAAGTATTGAGTAGTATTGAGTCAATACTCAAAGAGTATCGAGTAGTATCGAGTATTAAAAAGTATCAAAACATCTTAGCATCGGAGTCGGCAGCGACCATAATAACACCCCTCATTAGTCATAAAGAATTTTCTAACACCCAAAATAAATTAATTCATCTCACTCAGAGACTATATTATCCGAAAGAGTTTCATTCCCTGCTGAAATATAGGAAAATTTATAAGAAAAGTTCTCTATATCCTTTAAACCCTTATATAGACGAAAACAACGTTATACGTGCAAACGGTAGAATTTCTAATGCCGTTCTTTCCTTCAACGAACGGGCTCGACTTTCTGCAAACATTTCATTGTTTATACCCATAATCTGCTCATGCATGCCGAAATTAATTTGATGTTGAGAACAATTAGAGAACTGTATTTCGTACCTCGTCTAAGAAGTGCCCTTAGATTTTGTATTAGAATATGCACCACATGCATTCGATATAAGAAGCAGGTAAAATCCCAACTGATGGAAGCTCTTCCTCCAGAAAGAATTTCGTTTTCATTACCTTTCACTTTCACTGGTATTGATTTTGCCGGCCCATTTTCAATTAAGACATCACTTGTGCGAAATGCTCCTTACCACAAAGCATATGTGTGTGTTTTCGTCTGTTTTAGCACAAAAGCCATACATCTCGAGTTATGTTCAGACCTGACTACCGGGTGTTTTCAACCAGCGTTCACCAGGTTTATAGAACACCGAGGGCTGCCCAAAAAGATCATGTCCGATAACGGAACTAATTTCGTTGGCGCGGAACGTTCGTTTTCTTTGGAATATGAGGAATTTATCAAACATACTTCTCAAGATATGGCAGAGAAATACGCAACTCAAGGGCTTCAGTGGTCATTTATTCCTCCAAATACACCACATATGGGGGGATTATGGGAAGCGAGTATAAAATCCTTCAAAATGCATTTTAAAAGGGTTGCACAGAACACGAAATTTACATTTGAGGAATTCACTACTATTTTAACCCGAATTGAGTCTGTATTGAACTCACGACCGTTGTCACCTATGTCAGATGATCCCTACAAACTACTCGCCCTCACGCCAGGACATTTTCTCCGTGGGGGGGGCCTTTCCTGAAATCCGTAAAGAATCTCTGACTTTACGCAATCGTTGGGAGAAATTGAAATTGTTGCATCACCCGTTTCCCCGACGGTTGAAAGACGAATACCTCAAAGAACTCCAGAAGAGATACAAGTGGCAACACACAGAGAAGCAGCTTATAATCATCAAAGACGACCTACTTCCCCCAAACGAATGGAAGTTAGCAAGAATTACTAAAATATACTTTGGTAATTACGGATTTTTTCGAGTGTCAGACTTAAAACCCCAAACCGGGACGATCACGAGAGCAATTATAAAGCTGTGCATTCTCCCCGTCAGGGCCTGTGATATGGAGACCGAATCAGATTGTGTTTCTGAATTAACATAAATATTATGATTAATACATTCATTTCCCACAAACTTTATATCCTAATCCCATACACTTACCCTCCCATATTCCTTTCTTAACTTGCATTAAGACAACATATTATTAATAATTCCTTTTTTTACAGGTCGCCTCGAAAGCCAGAGATACACAAGTGTCGCATATGCAAACGCTACCATTCACTTCGGTATTGCAAACGCTTCTTAAAGATGACGATTGAAGACCGAAAACGTAAAGTAAAACGCCTCGGCTATTGCCAAAATTGTCTGGCAACTTCCCATAAAACCAGGGAACGCACATCCGTAGAAGTGTGTCAAAAGTGTGGTTGGGCGCATCACACCCTTCTTCACCATCCTAACATAAGAAATTCACAACACATGGTACAACAAGAGCAGCTCGTAATCCAAGACCCACTTCCAGGTAATCACCAGGGCCGTCAAGGCCATCAACGTAACCATGGAACGAATGAGCAGTCCTCTGCACGCATCCAGGAAGAGTCCAGAATCCGTAACACCAGCTCGAGACGTATTTTGCTAGGTACCTTGCGTGCACCCCAACGCCTACATAAAACAATTTAATATTACGGCCACTTCAGCTAAGGCGCCCAAGATGTTTAAAGTTAAACCTCATATTTGAGTAGCAAATTGTTTCGCTATTTAAAACTATTTTTTCACTACTGTATTATTTTTAAATCTTATATAACTTAAGAATGTAATTTTATATAATATTTGAATTTTATATTTATCCTTTGCTATAATTTAATCATTCAAAAAAACACTTACTTTATTTTCAACCCTGCGCTTTCCATTGTGAATTATTCTTATTTCGTCAAGTAACTTAACGAGCCGTGTGGACAAGTCAAGAAATAGTTATATTCTTTTCTTTGGATTCACTTCCGTTTTTGAACTCAAGAAAACAACACCGAGACTCCTCAATTGTAACCTTGCATATCTACTATAAAGCCTCTTAAGAGCAAATTTAATTTTAAATAAAAAGCGAATGTAAGTTGAATTTGAATTTTCAGTTGTTTCATTTATTCCCTAATAATTCATGTACCCTCTCCTGATACTAATATCCACACATCCATTTTCCCTCTAATATTGGATCTTATTTTACTTCACCGTAAGTAAATATTCTAATAAGATTATACACTTTAATTTTGGAATAAAGTAAAATACTCCAAAGTTAAACAATGTGAATTATTTTGATTCATCGTATTACAATTTGCTGAAAGCTTTTTTGTAATGAAAGCCCAGTTTTACCATCTGTTAAACTTAAGGCATTATTATTTATTGCCACAGATATATATTTGTTCCTGTTAACTCTTACAAGGAGCATAGAGCTGCACGTTTAAACCACAAATATTTTCCGTTTTTTGGAAAGTTTCTGATATAATAGTGATAAATAGACATGGTAAAAATCGCAATGCAGTTTCGTCTTATCGGCCAATTTCTTTGCTACCCGTAATGGGAAAAATGTTAAAAAGAAAACTATTTTTTGTTTGTTCAGCTATATTACTCGATGTTTCACAGGCCTTCGATAAATGGCACAAAGCTCTACATTACAAACTAAGAACACAACTTGTACTAGGTGATGGAAAATAACAAATCCACAAAATTTGGTGGCTATTATTGCATGAATTTTATAGAACAGAATAACATTGTTTGTTAGTCTAGGACTAGGTTAATAAAATGATTAGGGAGTTCACAATAGCATTTTAAAACGTGTCTTAATATTGCCACGTTTCAACTTTAATACTTTAATATAGTCGGGCAAGTTTGTTGTTTTTGTTTGTGTGTAAATTAAATTTATTACCAGGTAAATTTAAAAGTATAAAAACATGTCATTTTCGATATGGCAATATGGTAATGTTAAACTAAACATGTTAAAACTGTCATCGCAGTTGTAGTTGATGAAAAAATATACGTATTTTTCGCAGAACAAAAGTTATTTTGAAAAAATTATCCAACAATAATTTCTAATTTAAAAAATTTTGTTATTTTAATACGCACGGAAGAAAATAATTTAGTCTCTTATAAGCATTCGTGCAAACATGCATTTTACTCTCCTTCTCTCATATTATACACTAATATATAAAGAATATAAAGATGTATGTGTTTGCCTGACTGTGATATACACAGTATGTGTATTTATATCGTTGCCTGCTTAGATTTATCTATAACAATGGCGAATCTATCGCACACTAAAGCAAAGTTCAATATGTTTTATTTCTTAAGACCATTATTATAACTTGTCGTTAGTTAAAGGTAGGATTTTATTAGATGGATAAACACTTTTTCACTATTACAACTTCACTTAAACCAAAAGTGAGCGATAAGTTAAAGGCAAGTTCATTCTAACAGTAACTTTTATCGTGAGATTTAGTCATTTGAAGCTGCCCCGTTTTCATACGTTGCCACACTTTCTACTTTATATTTTATAGCCAAATTTTATTGAAACAAAATATGACACAAAACTAAAATAATATAATACAAACATATAGTAATAAAAATAGAATAATAAAAGAATTGACAAAACTGGTTTCACTACGTTTATAATTTGGCAAATAAGTAAAAGCAAGTTGCCAATAAGTATTTTTAACAATCAATATCCACAATATCAACAGAAATGTTGCCACCAAACAAAAATTTTATTACTTATTTTATCGGACAGTTGTAACAATGGGAAAATTTTAAACTTAGGATTAACTATCCGGAACTTTATCGTCAAGTCATAATAATGGCCCTTAATTGTGGTTTATGTTTAAATCACTTGCAAACCAAAGGCACTAATGTTCTGAATAGACGGAAACATTTTTCGAATCAGAAAAATCGATGATTCCATTATTACGAAAAAAAAATTTCCAGTCTTATTCTTTGTTTTTATGGAATTTTTTTTTTTTTTTTTTTTTTTTTTTTTTTTTTTTTTTTGTAAACGCAAATTGGGGCTTGACTGCATTCTTAATAATTGAATATTTTGTTTACTTTGAATAGATAACCTCTACTGCATATAAACTAATATGATTTTTGAAAAAAAAAAATTGTTTTTATAGCTAACGAAGAGGACATACATTTTCATGTCGAGAGGCGCGGTATAGGGTTTTATTTTAGATCCATGTACACTGGTCGGACTAGTATAGGGACGGCAGCCAAAAATACTTTCAGTTGAGATATCAACCTGAAACTTTCGCCATTGCTTTATTAATATGCAGGAAGTAAAACATAAAAAATAGGAGGGGTTGGAACATCCAAATCCACCTCCTTCTACAACAATTACATTTAATTTAAAATAAGTTTTAATCATTTACTGTATAAAAAGTTGGAACAACTCAATGAAATATTATTCTAATAAATCAAAAACCGATTTCATTAAAATCGATTTTTGTTTGCGTGGTAATTTTCGCTGTCCCGTTATAAAAGAATCTGAAGCGAGTAGTAGCCGATTTAACAAATCAGTATTAGTATAAGTATAGTATTAGAAACGCGTGTGCTGGAGTCGAAATTTTTTAATGTTCTTCTTCCTAGACTCAGCAGCTTCTTCAGAGAGCTCTCCAATTGATACGAGAGCATAAATTACAATTGTGTGGACAGAACGTGGAATATAATACCATGAATATTTTTTTGCCAGCACCTTAGTAGTATCCAGCGCATATTTTCTAAACTTTTCAACATTAATTGTATACCCGGATGACAAAGCTTGCAACAATGTTGCACATCTTTCTATTAAATCTTTATTCAGGCCAGTTATTTCAGCAGACAAGGTAGCATTATTGAAAAATTCTCGTGCCATTTTTCCATCATTAGAAGAGTCACTTCTTTCAGTTTTCGGCTTATCGACTATAAGTCCCATTTTTGTCGAAATTGCATTTTTTCTACTTAGAAATTATTGTTTTCCTTCTAAAGAATTAATTTTCCATTGTTTAAGTTCAAGTCTATACGATAACTGAAGAAAATATTCGAAAACTCGAATGCATGCGTGTCACCTTAAGACAGTCGAAATTCATAGTATTATTTTCGAACGTTTTTTATAAACAGATTTCAATATTATTCATTTCAGTCGACTTTGTATTACATACATATGTATGTAACACTGCGGACTAAATTTGAGTTAAAGCATTACATACTTTCCCATCTACCATTATAAGTTGCAAAATATGATCGATATTTGTAGTTTTTTGATCTGTTTTGAATTTGATTCGAATAAAGTTAGCTATAGGACGGCAGTAGCGTGTGGACGAAAATTTTTTCCAAATTATCTTGATACTTTTATTCTCATATGGTTTTGTTACAAATTGGAACGGGACATAGGATGTGACAAATAAGTGACTTTCTTCAAGATTACTATCATCAATTTTCTGCTTGTATTCGCTGTGTCTCGAACTGCCATCAAAACCCAATTTTCCTAGTAATGTAAGGCTTCTTACAGACTCAGTCATTATTTAATTAATAACATCGCCTTGTAGCTCTAGTATTCGCGTCGCGGTATGGACTTTGAAGCTCAATTTCAGTTTGTGTTATTTGATGTGGATAACATTTTTTTTCTTTAAAAATTTTGTCGTATCTGGGTAAAAAATGCTCATCAATTTTACGTTTATAAAATTAGTAACAAATATTGATGCTTTGTTAAGTTAGCTTCTGTTATAAGTTATATCTTGATTAATATTGAGTAAAATTATATCATTTTGGTTAAAACAATCAGAATATTTTTGCAAAACTTCTGATTTTGTTCGTTTACATTCTTGCCAACACATTTTTTTGGAATTTTAATTAATGCATTTTTCTAATTGGCTTGCTTCAAACGTGTATCCCTCATTTTCAATCTTACTTTTCAAGACATCGTAAATCTTGTGTGCTTTTTTTTTATACAAAAGCAACAGGCATTTTTTTGTGTCTGACGCTGTCAAATTATATATGAAATGTGAAGGCATTTTTTTAAATTTAAGCGGAGATATTTTTGTATTGATTTTAACAGTCTATGGCACGAAAACAGTAGAGCAAAACATAATCAGCTGCCTTGGCATAACAAAATATATAGTTAAAATTCTTTGACGTTGGGCAAAAAGGTGTTAAATCCAGGACTTATATTAAGAATTTAAGACATTTTTGTCTATCTTTAAATAATTACAAATGAATATAAAAAATTTAATTGTTTGAAATATTTAAAATGGGAGATTAGAAATTTTGGCGATTTTCGCAATAAAATTGGGAGAAATTGGCTTCAAAGAATTTCACAGTACACTAGGGTTGCCAGTCGGATTGGTTTTGACTGGATTGTCCAGCCTTTTAAGTACCTGTCCAGTTTCAAGCTAAAATAAAATTTGTCCAGCTAAAACAATTTTCCACAAAATGTTCTTAATATTTATTGCCTTAAATTTTGTTGTATAAATTTCCTTATGGGAACATAATAATATATTTGCAATAGTGTCGTCATTTTTTTTTCGTTTTTTTAAATAGTATTATAAAATAATACTACTTAAATATATGGTGAAAGTATCATCTCTTGTGTTTTCCCTGTTCTATCATCACTAACTAACATTACCCTCACTTGAACAGCTGATCTTATACTAAAGCTGAAGGTCCATACCATCCGTTCTATGCATATGCGTTGTATGCGTTTTCGTACGTCCTCTCCGATTCTCTATTCAAGTTACATGCAATACGTCTTAGTGCCAAGTATTTTTGTTGTTTAAAAAATAATAAACACAACAGAGGTGTCACCAGTACATAAAAGCAATCGATAACTAAAATGTAAATTTTGTTCGCGAAATAACTATGTTAAAAACTGATTTTAATGTATTTTATTCTTGAAAATACTTGTAATCTTTATTACAAAAGCTTTTTCTTCTATTAAAAACCTTTTTTATGCAAAAAAAATTTAATTTTAAATCCACCAATTTGCCATCTTTGGCTACCTATGCGTCTATACGTTCTATGCGTTTTGCTCTGTAACTTGCCACATACAATTACACTGATTCTACTTTTTTGGCACATGCATAAAACGCAACAACGCATGGAACGGATGGTATGGACCTTCAGCTTAAATCTTGTTGGAAAAACTTTACAAATTTCAAAATTAAAGGGACTGAAAAACGGGTTTCTCTAACAACAAAAATCTCGTTATACAAACTGTTCTAGATAGATGAAAACAAAAGCTAGATAAATTATCTACAAAACACTTATTATTTTTCTGTAATGTTCGATTTCCTTTTAAAGATAAGCCCTTTTTAATTTTAAAGTTAGACTCCCATATTATTTCGTGCTGCTTTTATTTTGATCGTAGCTGCACATATATACATATGGATAAATGAACTGAAAGAATTTAAGTTTAGTTATATTTTGCTATATTAATAAAATATTAGAGTATTATATAAAAAATTTAAGAAACAATCAAGCGTGTTGCGTATGTCGAGTCGAATATTTGTCTGCGAGAATTTCGTAGTAGATTAAAGAAAAGGTATACAAGTTTTCTTTCAGCTAGGACAAAACTCTCGTAGACGAATATTCGACTCGACATACGCAACACGCTGGATTGTTTTTTAAACTTTATTTCAAAAAGTCCAGCTTTTTTTAATAATCCCGCTTTTTTAATTCAAATGTCCCACATAAAACAAAAATAAATCAAATACCAATAAAGCTCAAAAATTCACAGTAGCACATAAGAAATATATCCAAAGTTCAACGATATAGCTTTGATCTATGAAAGATAACACAAAGAATGGCACTAGGTGGCAGCTGATATTAACAGATTATAATCTTAAGACATGAACTAATATGTAGAAAAAAATCCCGATACAGGGCGCGGCAGGAAACAGAACTTAAACTTTAAGTGAAATTGAAATATATAGTCGAAAGAGTACTAAAAAACACTGAGAAAAAAATTATTTTTATTATACCTAGACACTGATATAAACACTTAAAAATTGTAGTAGAATATAATTAATACCTCTGTTTTCAATATTCATTGCAATTTATTTCAACACTGAACAGTTTTATATAATTTTATGTTGTCTAAACGTTTAATTGAATTCAACTTACTGACACTACAAAAATTCAACTTGTTACTTGATCTATCCTTTGAACGCATTCTTAAAAATTACAGTTGGAATAAAACGAAAACAACTATATATTTTAAGAGCTTGTGCTATAGGAGACAGTGATACCACATTTAATGAAAAATTTCTCACTTTAATTTCTTTATTTTTGGCCTATGGGAGCGACCACAGTGCCATGGTTTCTTCGCAAAATTTTCTTATAATTGTATGTAAATTTAGTTTTTACTATACGATTTTAAATTTTTTGTTTTCATCCATACAAATCGACCCAGTCTAATGTATGTAATCTAAATTAGCATTTCAAAAAAAAAATGTCATATTTTCAATAAACACACACAAGCTCATAAAACTTTAATAGAATTTAAATACACACCCCCATATTCATAAAATTTAAAATAAATTTGAGATGTATTTTATTTAAAATTTTTCTAAAATGAATTTCAAATTCTTTTTTTTATGAATATGGGGTACAGTTGGGCATTTACATATGTATTGTTTAATATGCACTCAAAAACACAATTTCGAATTTAAACAGAACTTAAAAATAATTAAAACTTAATTACCAAGTAAAAAATTGGCCCTTAATGTTGACTGTATGAGCTTCGGTATTATTACATAAAAACAATAGTTTTTAAATAAAATTTAAATTTTTACTTACGGTTAGAATTTTGTGTTGGGATATGAATATTAGACCATGTATGATTTTTGAGAATTTCAAGCACTTCTGCAAACCCAACAGCTTCTTCGTTATCACTTTTAGCGCTTAAGTCAACCACATTTAAATCAAGTTTACATATGCTTTTTATGTCATCATATGATATTCCATGTAAATTGTTTTCATTCAAGTTTCGGGTGATTAAAGTTGAAACTCCTAGTCGGTTGTCTTTAACAAATTTAACTAAATTCTTCACTTCAGACAAAAAGTCCAACTAGAATATATTTATATTAAAAAAATAGGCTATTAAAATTTGTTTTTATCGAAAAAAGTTGTTTTCTATACAAAGCTACATGGTAAATTTTTCTTACTTATTACATACAATGTCATATACGAGGTCTGTTCAAAACGTATCGCGAATTTTGAATTTTCGCGGGTTACGTATATTCGATTTTTGATTTTTTTGTGGCGTTATGTTGGTACTCATGCCGACAATTTCGGCCATTTTGAATGTTCAATTAATTGTTGATAGCTGCTTTGCTTGCACGTGTTTTGGCTCGTCTTCGATTTTTACCTTGGTTCGTGCGGCAGCTTCCATTGAGATGATTGAGCTTTGGTTTCCACGTCATAACCATAATGACCCTCTAGAGCAAATTTGGGTCGTCGTGGACAGAGTCCAACAGCTCATTAGCAATGTTCCTGCGATGCTAGATGTCTAGGTCCTTAGCAACTTCTCTAATGGTGATTCGACGATTGGCCCAATACCATTTCTTCGCTTCATAAATTTTTTCGTCTGTTGTTGAAGTGCTCGGGCGTCCGGCACGCTCTTCGTCGTTCACATCTTCTCGACTTTCTGAGAACATTTTGTACCACCGATAAACGTTGCTTCGGTCCAAGGTAGGTTCTCCGTATGCCACAGTCAACATTCGGAATGCATCCGCGCACTTAATTTCGTTTTTCATACAAAATTTGATAAGTTCTTTTTCTATTTTTTTAGTAGGTAAAAGTCGAAGACGAGCCAAAACACGTTCAAGCAAAGCAGCTGTCAACAATTAACTGAACATTCAAAATGGCCAAAATTGATGGCATAAGTGAGATACGAGTACCAACATAACGCCACAAAAAAAAATCAAAAATCGAATATACGTAACCAGCGAAAATTCAAAATTCGCCATAGGTGTTGTTATGAAACCTTTATTTATTTAAGAAATATTGTTTCGTATTTCATGACAGAGGAATTTGAATTTCATATTATGAAATTTCATTATGTGTGTATGTTTGTGTTTGTGCATTACATCCCTGCAGAAAACATGGGGTTAAATGTCCCCAAGTCACCACTTTTGTCGACTATATTGGTGACATTGTGAAACGAGCGTATTCATATTAACATTGTTTTTGATGCGTAGAAAATATTTTGTCAGATACACACAACTATGCTTCTTCTTAATGTTTTATTGGTTTGTTGAAAATACAAGTGGCTTCAAGCAAAATTCAAGTTTTTATGAAAATTAGTTTACGAAATCAATATAAAAGGCAAATAAAAAAAAGTATTAAAAAATAATTCAAAAAAACAAATAAAAAGAAATTGCAAAAGACAAATAAAAAGCAATCCATTTTGTAATTATAAAAATTAAAATATTTTAAAATGAAATAATTGTGGATATTGTATGAGCCTGTAGAATATTTTGTGGGATCAGTTAAAAAGTCCAGTCCAGTAAGTCCAGATTCATACGTAAGTGTTTGATTTTAATAATTCGACGGAACCTTGAATTTTTCATTTATATTTAATACAAACAGCAAACTAAATCCTTACTTGCTGAACGAATGTTCCCTTTTTTAATGTATTTTTTTTATTAAAACAAAAATTTTTAATAAAATATTCATTTTTATTATCATTAGAATTACTAAAATGTACTAGTGACTATCTCTTTCCAATGTCTCGATATGGTCCCAAAAGAAATACCTACTCAGTATTACCAACGTCAGTAGTTGCTTTTCAATGACACGTACATGCTAAATGTCTATAGCAAAAAGCATTGTCTGGGGTACAATTCGTCAGTAGTACTGGGGGGTAATTATGTAATTCGATTCGAAAAGAAAACTGTTAGAATTTGTATGTTATTAACATTACAATCCGAAAACATTTCCGTTCGATTCGGATTACATAATAACCCCCCTGGTTACAAAGTCACTGTTAAATCACTACAATTTCACTATTCGCATTTTCTGCAGTGATCATCTCCTCTTTGTGTGTGTGTGTATGTATGTCTGTAGGAGTTTAATGCTGATCGTGATTTGAGGTGGGTGAGGGTTATGTTGAGATAGATAGATTGTGTGTATGTGTGTGTGTATGTAATTTTCTGACGTCAGTATTTATATGTACGTAGAAATAAATTGTTTTCTATATACTCGTACATATTTGGTGCTATAAAATATTATCATACACCTAAACTTCAATATGTTTTTTATATTGGAGGATGAGTTTGCTTTGTATTTTGTCAAGCTTAAATTTGTCCAGTGTTAAAGTATGTCTATCAGAAATTTGTTTATACATATTTGTAGAAATATTAATTTCAGATTTTGTGAAATTCTTATATACGGTCGTGGGGAATTTGTGTGTGTGGGATATAGTTTGGCTGTCTGTGATAAGTTTGTTTATTTAAGTACATTCGTCTTCTTTGACTGAAAGGTTTTTCAAGCGTGTCAAGCCACGTTCACCAAGGTGAACGGTTTGTATATTTTCATGATGTAGATATGTAAGTGTGATTGTTAAGAACTAATAAATACTTGAGCATGGGGAAGAAATTTGACATGTGTGTACATACATACAAATAAGTATTTGGCTCCCTGTTTGAATACATTTTTTGTCATGTGCGGTCTTTTGCTGTAAATATTCGCCTGGTCTTTTGTGTATATATGTGAAATATCTCCATAGTTTTTTTATTTCACATTAAAAAACGTTGTTTTAATTTTTATGTATATATTTACTTAAAAGTTTGTGATGAGTTTCTGTTTTAAGCAAAATAGATTATATAGTTGTAGTAACTATAATAGAAATATTTAATATATTTCATTTCCATTTGTTTAAAGTTGGTGTAGCATTTGTAGTCATTGTTAGAAATATTTTGATATTTTTTCCAACTGATTTTGAAACTAATCTAGCAGTCTAGCTTAGGTAATGATAGCTTTTTTGTTAGCCAGTTTGCTTCTTTTTATCGTACCACAAATGTACAGAAACATCAGGTTTGTGCATTCCGTTATTTTATTAATTGTAGCTTTAAGATAGAAAATAATTTATATAGATATTATTTTGGTGAAGATTCGGCGAATATATTTATCAAAAAATAGTTGAAGATTATATAGATATTTACCTAAATTATTTACTTAAAGTTAAGAAAATGTTAATAACCCCAATAGAAATAGCTCAATATAATAATGCACGAAAAGTGAATGCAGCTCATAGTGAATGCAATTTGAATTATAAAACACCTCAGTTCATACCAAATATTTTTCATAATCTTTCTGCATATGATATGCACCTATTTTTCAAAGAACTTTCTAGTATAAAAGATGCCGCAATAAAAGTGATTCTCCAGAATACAGGGCGTTATATTTCTCTTTCAATTTTCATCAGCTTAGACGCAAAACATGGATTTGAAATAAGATTTATAGAGTCGTTTAGATTTAAGGCTTCGAGTTTAGATACATTAGCGAAAAATCTTGATAGCAATGATTTCAATACTGTTCGATCATATTTCGTTGATGAAGATCATTTCAATGGTGTATTTTCATACTCTTAAATGGACTCCATGACTAAGTTGAAGGAAACTAACATACTTAGTAGAGAAGAGTTCGTCAATATTCTAACGAATGACGAATGTGATATAGTCGAGTATGAACATTAGGGCTATAACCAAATTTTTGGCATAGTGCCACGGAGTGGCAGAAGATTGTTTTAGTAATGAAAACACCTGTGTCCCGTCGTTTTAGGAAAAGAAAAACCTCACGCAGGGAAGCAAAATTCTAAAACCTTCCAAGAATTCTTTTTAGAAAAATTTTTTATTAATTATTTTTTTTTGTATTTATACAATATTCATGTATTAATTTATTCTATGTTTGCATAGTAGTTTTAAATTTATATACTATTGGATGAAATAAACTTTAAGTTTAATGTTCGCGATGATTTACACAGTGGATAAATATCTTGTACAAATTTATTGCTCTCTGCACATATATTACTCCTTTGTTTCAAAGGAATTGCTGAAGGTTCTTTTACCCAGTGTATTTCAAAACACGCCTTTGCTTTTTGAAATTGGGTCAATGATTGCTCTAAGCCTTTGTAATTTTCTTAAATTAATCACTTATCAGAAAACCAAATATCGTAAGATTTTCCACATATAAATTTGCAAATTGGATATAGTTTAAGCATAAGGTATTTTACTTATAACGAATTTTGAACCGCGATGAATTGTAAACCGTAAGAAAATTTTTAAATCTAAAGCAGCGGATAAATTCCAAAATAACATTTAAGTGATACGTATAGGAATATATACAAATATCAGGTGTATATTTTTTTAAAATTTCCGTGATATCAAAATGGTTGTTTTCAAACTTCAACCCGATCCCTGCGTGCACTTTTTAACGATCCGAAAAAATTATCATACTTTTTATTAATAACTTTTAATGTTCTACACGACTATACTATGCCGTTTTTGATATTCGCAAAAAGTGTGAAAAAGCTATAGCCCTAATGAACATGCTCAAGAAATATGGTGGGAGTTTAACTGCAGAACCCTCCTTGACTATACTGAGCTCTAGTTAGACAGATGTTCTTCTTCTAACCGACGTGTTTGAAATTTGTAAAGGTATATACGATTTGGACCCCTGTCACTATTATATACCACCAGGCTTATCTTGGGATGCAATGTTGAAAAGCACGGAACAGTTCACTGATTCCGAAATGTATATAGTTTATTCAAAACGGAATTAGAGGTGGACTAGTTCAATGCTCGCAAATATATTCGAAAGCGAATAATAAATATTTAGAAGCTTTTGAGACATCAAAAACATCAGAATTTCTGGTTTATTAAGACGCAAATAACATTTACGGTTGGGCGATGTTCGAATATCTTCCTTGAGGAGAATTTGAGTGGATATGTGATACTGATGATGATGTTACAAAAATTTCTGATATTGCAGAGTATGGCTACATTTTGAAAGTGGATATAAATTATCCCGATTCAGTGCATTATCTATATAATGATTTGCAATTATGCCCCCAAAATAAGCCCGTGGGGGATCCAATATCAAAAAATTAGTTGCAGACTTACGCTCAAAAACTAATTACACCATACACTATAGTTTTAAAACAAGGCATTTCAAATGGCCTCATTCTAAAACAAATCCATAGAATCCTCAGATCTAAGCAATTGGCTTAAAAAATATATTGACTTAAACACATTCTATAGGACAAATGCTAAAAATAACTTTGAAAAAGATTTTTTCAAACTTTTAAACAATGCTGTTTATGGGAAGACAATGGAAAACATTGAAAAACGTAGGGACATTAGAATTACTCCATCTTGGGAAACAACAAACAGGAATCATTTGAGTCTGAGAGCATTAATTGCGAGATCAAATTTGAAGCATTTGACAAAACTTTCTGATGATATGTATGCGGTAGAGCTAGAAAAAATGGAACCACTATATGATAAACCCATATATGTTGGTTTTACAGTATTGGAGATATCCAAGTGAAGAATGTATGGCTTCCATTATAGCTTCATGAAGCCTTAATTTGGAGAAAACGTTTCTCTCAACTATATGCATACTGACTCCTTTATTTATTCAATTAAAACTGATAATTTTTATGATGACATCCGTAATGGTATTAGGTTTAATTTTGATACATCAGAATATCCTATAGATAATCACTTTCGTTTGGAGCTATTCAATAAGAAGGTTTTGGGAATGATGAAAGATGAAAACAAAGGGGATATAATGACAGGGTTTGTTGGTTTAAGAGCAAAAATTTATTCTCTGTCGACTCTTCGCTCGGAAGATGTTACAAAATCAAAAGGGGTCAAAAAGTCTGTAATTAAAAAGTTGTCTATTAATGATTAAGATGCATTTGAATCTAAAATTATATCAGATGAAATGTTTTTGTTTAGAATACATATTTCAACCCGAAGCGTCGCGACGGTACTGTAACAAGGTACAGGATTCCATCAACAAAATACATATTTCAACTCGACGGTCCTATCACAACCCAGTAAAAAATTTTCATGTTTTTTGAAGCAATAAGGCAATAAAGCAAATCATAAGTCGCTTTAAAATATGAGCTGTTTAGAAGCAGTGAACATATATGAAGCAAATTATAGAAAAAAGGTGATTTAACAGCGCCACAATAATGCAGGTTTTAAAGCCAGAAATTTTGCTAATGTAATCTTGAAAAGCGCTTTTTACTTTAAAGAGCGCTTGAGATATATTTGCATGTTTTATTATATTAAAGAAAAAAAAAATGCTCTTTTGTGAGCGACAAATGTAGTACTCCAAACGGGGAACTCGCCATAGAAAAATCAGCAGCGATATCAGCAGGTTTGTAGGTTCTACTTTTGCTCTCATAGTAAATACCTGCTTTATTTGAAGCAATTTTTTTGCTGGGAAGGTACAGGATTCCATCATCAATACACAACATTTAGTCAGACGGTCCTGTCACAAGGTAAGACGGTCCTGCAGCTAGATAATTTTAGTGACCCAAACAATCCTGAAAATAGAAATAGGATCACATCAACACACGAAGCAATCGTAAGAAATATCATTCCTTGTACATAAGCTATGGAAACGTTTGAAGACTTGGTAGCAGCCCAACAGAAGACAGCGGAGCAAATAGAGGCAATAATCCGCAATTTCAAAAAAGACCCTTCCACAAGAAAAACTTCAGAGTACTACTTGGAACGTCTACATCGGCTTGACAAGGCATGGCTAGAATTTGAAACCATCGACAACAAAATAAGGTGACTCTCAAATCTACCATTACAACACAATTATTTTACAGACCAATACTTGCGTATTTCGGACGACACAATCAAATACAAAGAGCTGTTTGAGTCCGAAAGTAAAAAAGTGAAGAAACCAACACCATCGATGAGACAAATAGAAGAAGGCGCAAGCAGAGGTATGCAGAAAAAGACACAACTTGACAATATCACAAGCAAGGTTATTCGCAATCAGAGGGCATTGAGAAGAGCATTAACACGAACTATTGGTGAAGTCAGTGCAGAGGGAAATCAACAGGTAACATATTATCAAGACAAATTATTGCTCATTAATAAATACATGCATGAGCTCTCTACAAACAACGATACGTTATGGCAATTGACTAACGAAGAAGAAATAGATGGATACACCTTGGATGACTTCTACGAAATGCAAGCTGAGGTGCACAACATCCAATGCGAGTTACAGCAGTATGTGAATAATATCAGCGAAAATAATCCACGTAGCACTGAGCATTGTCAACTCCATCTGCATTTAAAGATCTTTATACCCAAGTAATCCACAACGCATCAATGAGCGAGGTTGAGAAAATGTTTAGCTTAACCACACATCTAGCAGACGAACCAAAAGCCAGTAACAGTAAATTATGAAATTGCGTGGAACATTTTGGTTGATCGGTACGATAACAAAAGGCTCATTGTGACAACGCTACTAAACAACTTGCTTTCTCATACAAAAATAAAAACCGAAACGGCACAAGCGCTAAAAAATATACATAATGTCACTAAAGAATGCATCCATGGTTTAAGGGTACAAGGACTGCCCGTGGACAGTTGGGACGCTATAATTGTTCACAATTTATTGAAGAAACTAGATCAATGTACTCAAACTTTATTTGAGCAATCACTAGAAAACAACAAGAACCTCGTAAGTCTAAAAGAGTTGCTTAGATTTATAGAGCACCGTTTCCAAGCGTTGGAAACACGCGGAAGGTCTCACGAATCTGTTTTGGGGAAGGATAAAGCCAAACTTGTAACAACAGCTACATCAACCCCAAACTGTAAAGTATGTGGAATGATAGTGCATCCCATATATTACTGTGAAAAGTTCCTAAATATGTCCCCAGCTGGGAGACTACAATGGATAAAAAAAGGAGCTTTGCGTCAACTGCTTTAAATCAGATCATGCTGCTAAGGCATGCACGTCACGGTCTTGCTCAAAGTGCACAAAAAGACACAACACATTGTTGCACTTAGAATTAGCAAGAGGAAACACTTCAGCAACTTCGGCAGAAGGTTGCCAAGAAACACAAAAACTAGCGTCTACATCGAATGAAAATAAGCCAATCGCAGCTGCAACAAACAAACAGCTCATCGGCAATACTTACGTATTACTAGCCACTGCAAGAGTAAAGGCAGTTGGAGCCAATGGTCACATATGCACATTCCGAGCTTTATTAGATTCTGGATCAGAAGTCAATTTGGTTACAACCCACGTACTGAACAAACTGTCATTGAATTCTTTAAACTCCTAATTGCGCATTGAAGGAATAGGTCGTAAAATTCAAAACGTATCCCAACGAATCAATATAGAATTACATGCATGTTCAGGCAGCTATACCACCAGAATCGAAGCATTTGGACTTCCAACCATTGTACCACCTCAGTCTTTGGACACGTCAGATTGGAATCTTCCTGAAAATATTAAATTACCAAGTTAACTTGAGCAGTGTTTACACCAGAAGAGCAAACAACAAACCAACTTATTGAAAAATTCTGGAATCTTGAAGACACGAATACTACGGAACAAGAACTATCTTTGGCTGAGAAACGATGTGAGGATAATTTTGCACAAAATGTAAAAGAAACAAGAACGGGAGATTCATTGTGCGCCTGCCATTCGCAGAAAATCCATCCATTCTCGAAAACTCTAAAACAATGGCATTCAATCGATTTTTTGCATTGGAAAAACGATTGAACCTTAATACTGAGCTTAGAACAGTATACAACAAATTCATGCAGGAGTACGAGGACTTGGGGCACATGGAAGAAATCCAAGAATACGACATTCCTGATTTACACTACGTCATCACTGCGAACTGAAACCTGACAGCTCAACCACAAAACTAAGAGTAGTTTTTGACGCATCAGCTAAAACATCCTGCGGTTCCTCTCTGAATGACATCATACATGCCGGACCAACCGTACAAAGTGAACTATTTTCTATTCTGTTGCGATTTAGAATGCACAGAATTGTCTTCACTGCAGATATAGGGAAAATGTACCGGCAAATCCAAATCGATGACACCGACCAGATGTTCCAGCTCATCATATGGAGATACAACAAGCATCAAGATATCCAATATTATCGTCTTAAAACTGTAACATATGGCACCTCCTCTGCACCATACCTAGCAACTAAATGCCTTCAACATTTAGCCAATCAAAACATTACAAAATATCCACAGCTGCGAAAGTGGTGTTCAAATCATCCTCAGTTATTAAGTGGAATTGCACCTGAAGACCAGGAAATTATCTTGGACTTAGACGAAACCTCAGATTGCTCAATTAAAACACTCGGATTGATATGGCTCCCAAAGTCTGATCAATTATGTGGACGATCACAAAAGCCAACGGCCACAAGGGTAACAAAAAGAATAGTCAGTTCCGAACTAGCCAAGATCTTTGATCCTCTAGGACTTTTTGGGCCGGTAGTTGTACGAGCCAAGATATTTTTGCAGGATCTATGGCAGTTACCGATTTCATGGGATGACGAGTTATCCATGAATCTTCAGAATAATTGGAATAATTTCGCACAAATATAGAAACCCTAAACAAAATAAAGATAGATAGATTCGTACTAAAACACGGAAACCCAGTCACTAGAGAAATTCATACGTTTGTCGATGCATCAGCAATCTACATTCGTTCAACATATAAGGACAAACATGTTTTAATCAGGCTGATATGTTCCAAGTCCCGAGTAGCACCCATCAAAAATCAAACGTTGCCCCGCTTGGAATTATGCGCCGCGGTATTGGTCAGACTCAAAAATTGTTCTTGCTTGTATAAACTCGTCAGCAGCATCCTTCCACACCTTTGTAGCAAACAGGATAACAAAAATTCAAAGTCTAAGCGATTCACATCAATGGCGTCACGTTAGTTCTAAAGAAAATCCAGCCGACGCAATAGCTCGAGGAGTGGCACCAGAAAACCTATCACAACATTCAATGTGGTTTTATGGTCCTCTATTTCTTTCGGGATAAAAAAGTGAATGGACAACCTCAACTTCGCAAGTTATTGATACACCTTGCAACGAAGAACGTAAAATAACGAAGCATGTTCTAACAATATCCGCTTCACAACAAAATTATGAAGACATTATAAATCGGATAAACCACCTGAACTCACTTAAAACTCTTCAACACACGATCGGTTATGTGTTGAGATTTATTAGAAATTCCAAAATTACAAATATTTATCGCCCAACCAAAAAGGGCGCTCGATGCATTTGAATTAGAAGAAGCTATGAACATTATCATCAAGATCATCCAAGCAACAGAGTTTGGGGAAGAATTAGAAAGGCTATCACATCTAACACCCGTGCATAAGTCAAGTCCCTTGGCCTCGTTAAACCCATTCATGGATGAGCATCAGATAATACGTCTCGGTGGTCGTCTGGAGCAGACAACATTATCGTTCAAGGAAAAACATACTGCGAATTTAACACATAACGACCCTATGACAAAGTTATTGATGCACAAGATACACGAAGAGAATCGTTATTGTGGCCCACAGTCATTGTTGGCAGCATGCAGGTCACAGTTCTGGATTACGAACGGGAAATCACTGGCACGAAGTACCGTCCACAAATGCATACGATGCACCAAAGCTAGGCCGGTGCTCTTCAAACAATTAATGGGAAATCTTCCGGCAGATAGAGTGACCGCAGCACGTCCTTTCATAACCACAGGAGTTGATTATTTTGGCCCAATTTGGATTCATCACAAAATCAGGGGCAAAAGGCCAGATAACGCCTATATTGCAGTATTTTGTTGCTTCGCTACTAAGGTCATTCACATGGAAGTCGTATCAAATCTATCTACAGAAGCATTCATAGGCGCACTACGACGTTTCATCAGCAGAAGAGGCCACTGTCAGACTTTGTATTGTGACAATGCTACTAACTTCGTGAGAGCAAACAACAAAATTGCTGAATTAAAAGAAGCAATATACTCTCAATCAGCGTAAGAGAAAATTACACGAATATGCAGCAATAAATCAATAAGTTTTAAATTCATTCCACCAAGAGCTCCTCACTTTGGTGGGCTTTGGGAAGCAGCTGTCAAATCCGCCAAACATCTTTTACTGAGAAGCGTGTCAGCTGCATCACTCACGTATGAAGAATTAGAAGCAATAGTGATTGAAATAGAAGCGATCTTGAATTCACGACCATTGATCCCTCTCTCATCAAACTACGATGATCTTCAAGCTCTTACCCCAGGTCACTTTCAAGTAGTAGAACCCTTGACATCAGCAGTAGATGTAAATGCCCAGTCCCTAAGCATATCGTTAGATGCAAGTTGGAGAATAACGTCAGAAATCAAACGCAAATTCTGGAAGGAATGGACGCAAAACTACCTACATGAGCTTCAACAAAGGGGGAAATGGAAATCTCCTTCACCGAACGTCATTGAAGGCATGCTTGTTATCCTTAAGGAAGATAATACTACAGTGCTACAATGGCCATTGGGAGGAATTAACCGCATTTCCAAGGGAGATGATGGACTTATCAGGGTCTGCGACAGCGAAGGGGATTTTCCAGAGGCCAATACACAGACTGGCACCTTTGTTCAACGACTTCTCACAGAACATCAGAAAGTTATACTATACAACCAAAACGAAAGGTAGTGTCATATGCCTCATTAGGAGTTTTCAATATACTTTTTGTTTCACTCCTTCGACTGCCGATAATATTAGCTTCTCCAATCAATGTTACAGAATTTCCTTCTTTCTTCCAATCCAGGATTGTATTTCGAAGGCATGGGCCCGACAAGGTTGATAACAGCTACCTGGAAATTCGATTTAACACCAATTTGGGATTGGAATAAGGTTCTGGAAACTGGTATATCATAATTTTCAAGGCTCTGCAAGCAATCGGTAGCCTTTGAATCATGTGAAATGCTTTCCATACAACTTCAACATACTTGGGACAATCTGATTCAAGAATCAGACCTTTTGCCTCCAAAAAGGAACCGGAGAGCTGCACTCGATGTTGTGGGAAATACGGCCCATGCTCTATTTGTAGTCCTGGACTCAGATTATGCAGAACATATGGCTCAAACTATAACTAACGTAAAGCAAAACAAAGAATATCTACATCTGTTGCTGAAATACCAAACTTCAGTAATAGACTCTGCCATTAACATTCTTAAGCAAAGCGAGAACAATACTAAAGTGCACTTTTCAGAACTCAAGAAAACCATCTATCAAGATCTAAATAAAGTTCAAAATGAGAATCCAAATTTACGAAAAGTCCAAAATTTAATGTCTCTGGCAATACACTTGCCTCAGATTTACAAAGAATTGAAACAGAGAGCTCACGCATACGAACCACGGTAATATAAATAGAGATGTGGAAATGTCGTGATTTAATCGTGTCACGCGTGATCGTGATCAAATTTACAATTAATCAAGCGTGAGTGCGTGACCGTGACTTAAAAAAAATTATCCTGCGTGATCGTGCGTGAGTTTTTTTTAAGAATCACGCACGAATTCTCACGCTCTCATGAGATAAAACTCCTGCGTGGGTATATAACTGTATTGAAAATTTTAAATTTTCTTATAATAAATACTACAATCCATATCTGAGCTGCCCAAAGTAGCACCAGAGTGCGAATATCAATCGGCTTTCGTGTTTCTCTCGGTGGCCAGGGATGTAACGAATGTTCGCTTTCGCATTCGCGAATTATTCGTTTACTTATCTATTTGTATTCGCTTAAGCATTCGCTAAAACGAATGCGAATATTTCAAGCAAATACTAGAGACAAAAAAAAATTTTACTTCTTTTATGAAAATAGTTTGCGATTAACAAACGTAAAAAAACGAAAATTATTTTAAGGAAGCATAAACAAGATACATATACTTACAAGTAAAGCATTCTAATCAAAGTTTTAAAATTTTAACGGGCGACTTTTCTAAAAATAAGTTCTCATCACATCAGAATGAAACCAAAATCCAGCGGTGTTTGGATATATTTTCCCGTTTTTTTTAAAGAAAAGGCTGTGTTTGATTTGCGCGAAAATATTTTTTGCTTAAGACTAGTCTGATGAAACGTTTGAGAAATGTTGAGCACCATTCATTACTTCGTACAAAATATTTTAAATGCAAACAATATTAACTAGTCCTTGTTTATTTTAAGTTCCATGCGAAACAAGTGCCACTCATATTATTTCTCATGTTGAAGATATATTTCATATGTTTTTCCCAAGATGAACAGAGTATTACTTCTGCAACATTTTTTCAGGAACAGCATTTCACATGAAATGTTGAACAGAGTATCAGGCTTTAGGACCAAAGTAGGAATGGTTGATTGCTTAACATTTTGTAAGCTTATTTGTAATAATTATCTATATTTATTTTAATATAATTTCATAAATCTTTCTGATTTACCAATTTGTATTTTTAATAAATTAATAAATATTTGCTCCGTTCAAGACTATATATATGTACATTAGGCTTATGCGTATTTTTTAAACACAAAGGCTCACTGGGTTTTCATATGCGTGCTAAAATTCTAAGACAAACTGCGTTTTTACTTTTTTGATATCTTAAAAAAAAGTTCCGCACCAATTGCATTTTCCGCAGCAAAAATGTGGATTTTTTAATTCCAAAAAAATTTCATATTTTCGTAATGACAAAAATTTTTTGTTAATAAACCATCTACTAGTACCCGAATTTTATAGATTTTAATCCGCTGATCACGAATCTGGTGTTTATTTTAAAATCCATTAAGTGGTTTTCGAAATAAGACCATTTGCAAATCGCACATACTCTAAAATACGATGAGTACTTTTGCAGTTATTCGCTAATTCAGATTTTGCAAAAAGATACTTATTTTTTCAGCACAATATTATTTATGCACATTCATACAGTTTGGTCCGCTGATCACAAATCTATCATTTATTTTTTAATATATTGAGTAATTTTTGCATAAGGTCATTTGAGATATCTCTGCATATTATTGTTATATTATTTATATATAGCTTGAAAGAAATAATACACACATTAAATTTTATAGTAAAAAATCATATTTAATATATAAAATATTATGTTTTTACTGTAGTGATATACAAAAATCGTATATTTTCATGTACAAAAAAAAACATACAAATATAACTTAATTATAAGTTTGAAATTTTAAATTTAGGGCACGCACTGATTTAAAAAATGGATATATGTTTCGAATAATTTTTACTCCCCTTTCTGCACAAATATTTGACCTTTGGCATGGTATTGCAGATGGTTCTTTGATCCAATGTTTATTAAAACAAGTTTCAGATTTAGGGAAATTTTCTAGCGCTTCGTTTATAATACCAAAATGGTTTGAATTAATGTTATGATTCGAAAACCAACTTTTTTGTTGTTTGTTTTCTTTACTCAATGTCAAATATCGTCCAATAATATAATACTCACTAGGTTTTTGGTGTAAGTAAAATAACGGCTTACAAAATTGATAATTTTGCGTATCACCCATTAAATTTCTTTGCCATTTTTCACTGTTGATGACAACTGCGTTATAACTTTTTTTAGACATACTTATTCTCAAATTTACAGAATTAAAAAGGTATGAAATTTACAACGCACACAGTTTACAACTGAATTTTACAATAAAAACCCTTCTGAAATTATGTAAAAGTCAATGCCAATTTCAAGAAATAGGAAACAACCAGTAATTCTGTGAAACTGAGTGATAATTTGACAAATGTGAGCAAATCCGCCATTTAAAAGTTACTGTCAAAAACAGCTGACAACAAAACCAGTGAGCCCTTCGCGTTTATCAAATTTTTTATTTTCTGCATAAGCCTAATGTGCATAAATGATATTGTGTTGAAAAAATAAGTAACTTTTTGCAAAATCTGAATTAGCGAATAACTGGAAAAGTACTCATCGTATTTTAGAATACGTACGATTTGCAAATGGTCATATCTCGAAAACCACTTAATGGATTTTAAAATAAACAGCAGATCGTGATCAGCGAAATAAAATCTATAAAATTCGGGTACTAGTAGATGGTTTATTAACAAAAAATTTTTAGTCATTACGAAAATATGAAATTTTTTTGGAATTAAAAAATCGTCATTTTTGGTACAGAAAATGCATTTGGTGCGGAACTTTTTTTAAGATATCAAAAAAGTAAAAACGCAGTTTGTCTTAGAATTTTTTCCTGCATATGAAAACCCAGTGAGCCCTTCGCGTTTTACAAATTTTTTATTTTCTGCATAAGTCTAATGTACATATGTAGTAGAACTACATATATTATAATAAAACTTCATATTTTTATATAAATTTATTTGCGTGATATTTTTTTTTTCATATATTTATTTATTGTATCTTTGTATGGGACATATTCTACAATTTATCCCATGTCTTAATTATTATTACTTGTCCTAATCTCGACCCCTGCCGTAATTTATATTAACTGAGAATCTCTCTCTCTCAGTAATTATATTGATTTTGATATTATCATATGTACATAAGCTTAAATATAAAAGCAGTTAACTTTTATGTACTTAGCGTGTAAAGAAAACTTATAATAATATAAAAAACAGCAGGTAGAAAATCATACTATCCATAATATGATCTTCTCATTGCATTTAGCTTTAACAGAATTTATTAATCATTGTCATTGTCGTCTGCACTAAGTATGCACGGTTTAAATTAAAAGTAGAATTAAAAGAAATTAAGAGTAAAATTAAAAGAAGATTAAAGTAGATTTAGAGTTAATAAATTTAATGAATTTAGAAACTAATATAATGAATTAAAATAAAATAACTAAAGTTCAAATCGTTTCATTTACTGAAATTCTCATACAATCTTCAAAAATGAACTAACAATAAGTAATCAAATCTTAAATCTAAATATAATTATTAGGCCCGACCAGTATCGGACATAAACTTAGTGATAGTTATAAATAATACATAAGTAGTGATAATCAAAAAGGAAAAAAAAAATAAACGTATTTTCAAGAAGTCCCATCTGGAGTGTTGAGAATAAGAGCCCTTGTGTCCCTCTTTTTTAAGCGGATATGTCCAGTAAAGTTCAAGATATTACGAGCGAGCGGATTAGGATGTGACTCGAGTTTTGTTAAATATTTGCATGCGTATTTTGCAATTTCTTCAGTCACTAGTGGCATATTTAAATCGCGATGTATATTTGAATTGTTGATGTACCATGGATCCGATGTTATCAAACGTAAAATTTTGTTTTGCCTTCGTTGGATTTTCTCAACATTTAAAGCTGAACAGTGCCTCGTAGCTGAATTCCATAGCACCATATTGGCTTCAAAAGCGACTTGTATATCAAAAGTTTGCAGTCTAGGCTGAGTGTTGAATTTCTGCCAATTAACCAATATATTTGAGTTAATTTAAGTTTCATTTGAGTTAACTTAGAGTCAATGTGATATTTCCATGTAAGCCTTCGATCAAGGTGTATGCCAAGGTATTTCACTTGAGAATATTGAGGCATATCTTGATTGTTGATTAGAATGGGAGAGCAAGTATCTCTTCTTAGGGTAAACGTTATATGGACACACTTTTGTTCATTTACTTTAATTCTCTATAAGTTCAACCATATTTCAAGCTGGGTAATGTGTTCTTGGAGATTGCGGGATGCCTCATCAGGGTTTTTGTGTATACTCATACAGGCTGTATCATCGGAAAATGTAGAAGTTAGGATGTTATTGCTCACAGGCATATCACAAGTATATATTAGATACAATACTGGCTCCAGAATACTGCCCTGTGGCACACCGGAAGATATAGATTCGGGCACACTCGTGAACTCTCCTTCCACAACAGTGAACTTCCTATCAATAATATAACTTTCCAAAAGCTTTTGTATGTTTATTGGTAGGTATGTCTTCGTGCCATACTTTATCAAATGCCTGAGAAACATCAATAAAGAGAGCAGAACAATACTTCTTTTCTTCAAATGTTCTTCTTACAACTTGGACCAATCTATGCGTTTGTTCAATGGTGCTATGCTGACTTCTAAAACCAAATTGATGGTCCGGGATGCACCCATTATCAGCTAAAATTTTGGACAATTTAGTCATGAGCAGCTTTTCGAAAAGCTTTGAGATTGCTAATAGTAAGCTTATAGGCCTATATGACTCAGCCTTGGTAAGATCTTTGCCCGGCTTTGGAATCATTTTTATTTTGGCAAGTTTCCAGTTATTTGGAAAATACTGCATTCGTAAAATAGCATTAAAAATAAATAGCAAGATTCTTATTGCAATATGAGGCAAGTTCATTAGCATCTTGTTACTAATGCCATCAATACCTGGAGCTGTCTTCGGGTCGAGTTCAGCAATTATTTTTTGTAGTTCACGCAACTTAAACCTTAAGGGACGAGGGGGTAGAGAAACTACACTCGGTAATTCGGCAGCACCCGTACATGAATTGGGAGTAAATACAGATTTTAAATGCTCAGAAAATAAATTACCTTTCTCACTATCGCTTCTCGCCCAGCCTCCGGTCGAAGTACGCAGTGGTGATTTAAGGTCAACGGGTCTTTTAAGATTTCTAGTAGCGCGCCATAAAGAGTAATTAGATGCTGACGTTACATCAAGACCTTCTAAATACTTTTCCAGTAATGCAGTTTTTTCCGACGATAGCAGCTCTTTGAGTCGTTTAGTACATTCTTTAAGTCAGATTTTATTTACGGGTGATCTGTGTTGTTGCCATTCTCTTCTAGCTCTCCTTTTTTCACATACAAGACGTTCAATTTCCATAGAATAAATTCTATTAAAGCCAGTCTGCGGATAGGAGGTAGTGGCATGTTCAGCAGCCTGTTTAATATTTTCGTTAAGATTGGCAATGTTAAATTCAATATCATCAGATGATCTTAGCTGAATGTTTTCTACGCAGTGACTACTAAGATATTTTTTGAATCCTAGCCAGTTGACCCCATTAATCATTTTCACATATGAGTTAGTTAAATCACTCCTTAGTGGGTTGAAAATTGTAACTATTGTGGGAGAGTGATCGGAGGACAGATCTAGAGAGGCCTCCACGTGAATTAAATCTCTATGAATATTTATTGTAACGCCAAAATCTATAACATCTGGTATTTTTCTTACGTCAGTAAGCCAGTAAGTAGGCTCCCCGCTCGAAATGACATCTAGCCCATTTTTGAAATTGTATTAAACAACGCTCGACCTCTAGGTGTACCAAGACGCGAGCCTACGTATGTTTTGCATTATAGTCACCAGCTGCCAGGAAACAACGTCCAAGCGATTTGTAGAACTTCTCATACTGATCTTCTTTAACTGAAAATCTGGGAGGTGAGTAAATTGATGATATCACAAAATTCGCACAAAAATTGTCTACGAAAATATTCGTAGCTTGCATATATTTTTCAGTAACGTTGTCAAGGACATAGTGCTTAAGTCTTGACTTAATTAGAATTGCTGATCCACCGCATGCTCTCCCTCTCGGGTCCTTAGTATCATATAAAGTGTAAACATTTATTTTAAATAAGCTTCTTGAGGTCAAATGAGTCTCAGAAACCAACATTATATCAACATTTTTTTCCATGAGGAAGTGCTCAAGTTAATTTTTATGTTGGCGAATGCCGTTTGCGTTCCAGAAACATATTTTTAACGTGTTCATGGTTTGTTAACTAATGCTTGAAGCAGTGTATTCTGCATTCGCAGCATTTCTTGCATCATATTAGTCATATTTGTAGTAAAGTTGTTTATAGTTAGCACCAGATTCTCAATAGTAGCTTCAAGGCGACTAAAGTTAAAGCTTGAGTTTGCATTCGTTGAATTATTTGGCGGTGGAACATTTTGTGTGCGAAAAGAACTAGTCTTAGCAGCATCAGCATACGATACTCGTGAAGTAACTAGTTGGCTCATTTGAGCAAAAGTGGCGGAGATCGCGTTTACTGGTTGAGCTGGAGTTAATTTGGATTTTTGGCCCATAGCCTGTTTAACGAAAGAATATACAGGGCATACTCTGTAGTTAGCGGTGTGATTACCTCCACAATTGCTGCATTTTTTATCACTTTGATTTTTTGGCTTATTGCAACTAGCAGTGTCGTGTAATTCGCCGCACACAACACAAACAGTAGGTAAATTGCAGTAAGTTTTAGTATGGCCATATTCTTAGCAATTATGACACTGTACGGGACCTGAACGCTTACGTGGCTCTTCAACTGTGATTTTTCGGTGTAAGAGATACTTTACGCTATAAATTGGATGGGTTTCATTTTTTTTCAATTTGATGTCATTCGGCTCCAGTTCAACTCGAAATAGGGGTTGGGGGACCTTTTTTCTGTTAATTATGTTGGTAACATTTTTTACCTTAAATCCTTGGTCGACAAGTGCACATTTTACTTCTTCGGGCAAAACATATGAATATATGCCCTTTAATACTATCTGTAGGCCTTTAGCACTCTTAAGTTGGTAAGTGTAAAAATTTATTTTATTTTTTTCGAATTCACTAACAATTTTTCGGAAATCTTTTTCATCATATATTTGGATTTTAGTTTCATCAATATTACCTCGTTTAATTGGAATGATGTGAAAAGTATTTTCACCAATGGTCGACAGTAGTTTTTTTAAAAGCGCGTTAGAATTTTTTTCTCTCAGATAAATAGGTGGTGGCTTAAAAGACTTTTGCGATGATGTAGCGGGCTTGTCGTTTTTGTCTTGCAATTATGAAAAACGATTTTAACGATTGGTAGAAGATGCGCTGTTATCCCTAGACATCTTTGGAGCTGATGAAATTTTAGAAGAATTTGGGCTTCGTCCACGCTTTACCACGGTTATATACCTGTCCATTCCGAATTGGACCTTGGGCTTAGTGATACTGTTATCTGTAGTGATAACTTTGTTAAGTGATGTATACGAGCCCGAAGGGGATGATATCGCTGACTTATATGAAGAAGTACTAGGCAATTGTAATGTTAACGAATCACTAGTTGGCATTGGACAAAGCGAAGTTGATCGCCGACGAAAAAGTGGCTTTGCCGTTAGAAAAAGACTATCATCAGATTTTTTATTTTTATTGTTAACATTGAGAGCTTCAGAACTCACAGTAAAATATGCATTTCTGCCGTTTGAACTCACTTCACAATTTTTTGTTTTTGAGGTACTCATGTAGAGTATTCCTCAAGGGCACTTTGTTTGCGGTTTTTGTTTGTTTTTGTTTCTTCCTATGTAAAAAAAAAATATCAGCAATATTTGCTTTGCTTATTTATCAAAGTTAATATGTATTACGGTTATTACGAATATTTTTTTATGATTTTTTGTTTGTTTAATATGTATATGAAAAAAAACTCCGCTAAGACGTCTGTTCACTATGAAGGTTCAGCGAGAAGGTAATATTTTAACGAACTGTAATATATGCATTCGCTTATGTATTATTCACTTTCGCATTCGCTAAACTGCTATTCGTTACCTGCCTAATACAGACATATGGTAGAATGAGCCTGAAAACATAATGCATACATACAATACATACGTATGTATGTACATATGTATGTGTAAGAACCTATTTTTCAACCAACAAACATAAAAAAATAATTATATATATTTCGTAAGCGTGCGTGATCGTGATAAGTTGTACACCCCTCGTGCGGGATTAAGAATATTTTATACGTGAGCGTGCGTGATCATGAAAATTTTCAAAATCATTTGTGGGTGAAAGTGCGTGAGTAAAATATTTTTCTGCGTGAGCGTGCGTGCGTGAGTCAAAAACCGCTCACGTGCACATCTCTAAATATAAGCCCACTTATCCTCACACCGAAACAGTTAAGATCAGAGATTGCTAAAATTAAAGGACACCTTCCCATGGGCCGTGCATTACCAGTTGAAGACACCGACTTGCTAGCCCTATACAAAATTATGAATGTTAAATGCACAGTAACTAACACAAATGTAATTTTCGTTATTGAGCTACCACTGGTGGACCAAGGAAAATTTTAACTTTACAAGGTCATTGCAGTACCCACACAAATAAACAATACGACCATTGTCATAACCCACATTGAATATCTTGCTGTTAACGAAAACCGCGATGAATACCTTGCACTAAACCTACTTCAGTTCAATAAATATACTGTAGTCAAGAACGACATATACATATGTCCAGCTTTGCAAATACAAATGGCCAAGGATTCCGGCAGTTATTCCTGTGAAATTGCTCTCTTCAACAACAAAACATCCCCTCATTATAATTTTGACTATATCCAGAACAATATCTCTTTTATTCCATTGCACAACGTAAACCAATGGCTGTATGCAACAAAAATTCCTATAGAACTAACTGCAGTCTGCGGAACTGATATCATATCACGACCATGAACTCAGCTTGTATAATAGAATGAAAATTTCTTACCATTCGTGGACACGAAACTAGTGTCACTACTTTGCTCAACTCATATGCAAACATTTGGTAATATCACCTCAATAGGAAAACCCTCTGAAGTCAAGAAAATATTAGAACCAAACCTCGTCTTGGATACTAAATTGGATCAGTTTACCGAGAATCAAAAACAACTAAGGCACATTAAGAACTCTTCACTTGAAATTCATCAGCCAGCAATTCATCACCCAAGTATAGGTTTCTTTGCTCTGCTTCTATAGTTAATCATAATCCTAACACTTACTGCCTGGCAATTTCGAGTCAAATGCAATAAAACCGCCTCAATCAACTTAACACCGGCACCGCCAAGGGCAACAACACGTCATTCTATTTCTGAAGTTTAACGCTACAGGTTTTCGCTGACTGCTCAACGCGGCGGAGAATGTTAATACCTTAGTTAATTGTTTTGCTTATTTTTATTATTAATAGAAGTTGTATGTATTTTTAAACAAATACCTTCCTTTCTTTTTTGTTATAATAATTATAAAATTTGTTTATGTAGTATTTTAAATTCATTTAATCAATGGTTTATTATAAAAATATATTTGAGGTAAATTCTCCTTATGTTGTATTTGAAGTTCATTACCCAAGTTTTGTTTACAACTTAATAAGTTTCATATTGCAAGCAGTCATTTACCTTTAGATATTCTTATACAATTAATTCAATCATTTATAAGCGTAGTATTACAATAAATGGTAAAATGCAAATTCAGGCTTTATTACAAGTGCTGAAATTGTACATTGCTATTAATTTTAATGTAGACGTAAGAAAATAAAAATTTTATAAAAGACTGGCAAAAATAAAGAAAAACAGGCAAACAAAAATTAACTTTCTTGATTGTTTAACCAGTCTTAGTGTTTCTGCTAAGACTTACTTTAATGCATATCAGCACATGGTGTTTCTACCTGGGCTAAAACTAAGAATACAAACACTCTGAGCTCCAAAGGAAACCTTTGGTGCTCAACATTTACAAACAGTTGTCAACGCAACATCAGCTATATACTTTCAGTATACTTTCAGTATATAGCTGATACATATCACTTAGGTTTTCTGATGATAAAGAAATATAATGAAAGATAAAATAAAATGGCGCGCTTGAGGACATTACATAGACCGAAACAATGGATATATAATAGAATGATTTCTACTACATTCCTCTTCTCTGGAGGAAGGTTGACGTAGTATTTATACCTAAAATTGGCAATAGGCCAGGAAATTTGTCACATCATGCAGACCAATCAGCCCAATATCGTTTTTGCTGAAAACTATAGAGAGACTAATTGATCTGAGCATTGGATTGACGGGTTTGAATACCGCCCCCTTGCACGCAAATCAATATGCATATGCTAACGATAAATCGACAAAGAATGCTCTGCATCATCTTGTTACAAAGATGGAGAGGGCTCATGAGTCAGGTGAAATTGCGTTGTGTGCTGTTTTAGACATTAATGGTGCATTTGATAATACAAAATAAGACTCAATAGATTGCTCTCTTAGACAAAAAGGTCTTGATCACGCGTCTGTGAAATGGATTATGTCTATGCTCGAGAGCAGGGACATAACTGCTTCTTTGGTATGGTTCCTATTAAGGCAGTCAAAGGGTGTCCCCAAGGTGGTATTTTATCACTCCTTTGGTCAGTGGTGATTGATGAACTTCTCCTCATTCTTAGTGAACAAGGACACGAAGTTATAGGGTATGCTGATGACCTGGTTGCGATGGCAACTGGAAAATTCGGCAACCTTCTCTCAGACGTCATGAACGATGCTTTGTGCACTGTAACGACTTGGTGTGGAAGACATAGCGTGGCGGTGAACTTTGATAAGAAGAAAACTTGGTCTAGCGACAGTATCGTTGAACGGATGCAACATTCCTTGTTGAATGCATAACACAGAAAGCCACTAGGGCGATCTGGGCGGTGAAGAGTTGTGCTGGGTGCACCTGCGGCATGAGCCCAAAAATGGTTATGTGGATCTATACAATGATTGTTAGGCCAATCATAAGGTACGGCGCAATTGTTTGGTGGCAAAAGACTCCGCAGGTTGTGGCGACAACTAAACTCTGTAAAGTTCAGATATTGGCGTGCCTTCTTGCAACAGGCGCAATGAGGTCATGTCCAACCTTAGCCATTGAGGCATTGATTGGACTACCACCCATACATATCTTTATTAGATCTTCTATGACAATGGCCGCTTATAAGATGGGTCTCGGGAGATCTACTCGTTGTGTTGACAACGGGCACTCATCGATCCTGAGTAGAATGCCCAGCTTAGGGCTGCTACGAATGCCTAGTGACAGGATGCACTGTTGACTGAGTTTCGACAGGAGATTAAATGTCACAATCCACCTAGGGAAATATAAGACGAAAACGGTCCCGATGTGGAGTTGGTGCTGGAGTTGTAGGGCCCAACATAAAAATCTCTTTGCAAATGGGCAAATGGCCTACGGTATTTCAAGCAGAAATACAGGCAATCACCAAATGTTTTGACATTCATTTAAATAGGGGCATTAGAGGCGTGCATATAGCTATCTTTTTCGATAGTCAGGCAGCTCTTAAGTCTCTCCTTTAATGGGATTTTCGTTCAAGGATGGTTTTAGAGTGCTTTGACTCATTACAAAAGCTATTCATACGGAACAAGGTTTCTATTTATTGGATACCTGGCCACAGCGGTCATCCTGGGAATGAGAAAGCGGATGAACTAGCCAAGAGGGCCTCTGCTACTCCGTTTATGGGCCCGAGCCGTTTTGTGGCATAAGTCGGTCGACTGTAACATATCTGATCAAAGAAGATGACACTTCGACCGCTAAGGAGATGTGGCTGACTTCTTCTGGCTTAAGGCAGGCCAAAGCTGCCATTAACATACAATGGCATCCTGAACCTCAACAGGAATAATTTACGGCTGGTCACTTTGGACTGAACAATTCTCTGTGGAAAAGTAACCAAGTTCATTCTGTTGTTTCAAATATGGCTTTTATTGTAGTGACAAAACGAATATAAAATGGTGTATTACAGAGTTCTAAATATTAGTTACATAGATAGTTGTATTAATAGTATTACAATAAAGTACTATTATTTATATGTCTGTTTTAAAATGTCTTAACACCCCTTCTCAATATTTACAATATTGTATCTGACTTAAGTTTTCATGTATGTAAATAATTATATAAAAAAATATTCAATAGTTCATTTTGTTACAATTGCAATTTAAAAATTATAATTACAAGAAAAATTTACTTAAATAAATTCTTAGTTATGGATATAAACCAATTAATTCTCTCAATTTTAATAAGGGCTTTTTTAAAATGTCAGCCAACATAGAGTCAATCAGACAATAATGAAACGATACCTTACCAAATTTCAATAAATCACGGATGAAATAAAATTTAACATCTAAAGTACTGCTCAAAAATATAGCGCACTAAAGATCTTTTTCCATCCATTCAATTAAAAAAAAGAAAGTTAAGAAAAAACTAAATTTTTTTTTGCTATTAAATCAATTTTATTCAATTTCATTAATTTGTGAGAAAAAAACATCTTAAAATAAGAAAATGAGAAAAAACACATTATTTTTTTAAACATGTCTTAAATTATTAATTCATAATAATAGCACACTTTTAAATTAAATACTTAAATTTCATTAATAAAAAAAAGGAACAGAAAAATTTTAATTCAGTATGAGGAAATGCTTCCACCTTTTGCTTTTAAAACACATTTGATTTTCTTTGGAACTGACTTCAGTATGTTATAGCAATCATCTAGAGTTATTTTGGACCAAAAGTCTTCTATGGCACTCTTTAATTAATTTTTGTCGTAATTTTGTATTTGATAAGGTTGCGATCGATAATAGACCAATTGTTCTCAATCAGGTTAATATCAGGTGAAGTTGGTGAACCAATCCATTGAAAATTTAGCCTTATGGCATGGAGACTTATCCTGTTAAAAAAAAGCCTTTGCAGATTAACGTCCGAAAATTTGGTCAAAATACGATAGAAGTTTATCAGAAATTAATTCGATGTAGCTCCTAGCATTTAAACGTCCTTCATAAAAAAGCAAAACACCAGTATCATGACCTGTAAGACATCCCCAAACGCTAACAGCGCCACTACCACCTTGCGCACGAGGCGCGAAACAAAATAGTTGATTGTTTTCGAGCATTGTACGTCGCACAAATGATCGATTTTTACGATTAATCAATTAAAAGTGGGATTCGTCACTAAAAATTACCTTATTCCAATCCATTTCAGTCCAATTTGCATACCTCTTACATTAATTTAACCTCTTTTTATCTTCACCTTGTTTCGATATGGACGCCGTTTTTGTGTATAGGAATTGGGGCCGTAGCTAACAAGTATACGTCGGGTTGTACTGGCACTTACTGTCTTTCCGATCGCTGATGACCATTCTGAAGCAAGTTGTCGACTACAAGCTGTTGCGATTTGTTTGTACAAAATGGCGATCTTGGGCGTGTGTTGTGCATTTTAATCGACCTTGGCCCATTTTATTGGCGAGATTTCATTATAAGAAATCTTTTTTTCTACATTATAAACACATTTTCGAAAAACGTTAAGCCTCCTTCATATTTCTGTATGTGATAGGTTTACAGAAAATAGAATTCTAATCGCAATTTTTGTTCTAAAGTGACTTTTTTACGCCCCTTTATTAAATAAAAGAAATAAAAAAATTTCGAACGCAATGTAACGAAGTTATTACAACACGTGGTTGGAAAACAATATACATTTCTAAAAATTTTTTAATACTGTACCAAAAGTTTCCGTTAGATGAGAAAGCAAGGTGTTTAAAGAGAGTGCGCTGTAATTGTGACACATAAATGTGGAACATATTTTATGTAAAAAGTTTTGTTACTCTCATTTTCTTATTAGAAGATGATTTTTTTCTCACAAATTAATAAAATTGAATAAACTTGATTAAACAACAACAAAAAAATATATAGTTTTGTCCTAACTTTTTTTTAATTGAATGGATGAAGAAAAAAGTCTTAACTGCGCTATATTTTTGAGCAGTGCTTTATATGTTTAGTGTTTTTTGTAAGAATTTTTACAATTTAAGTTTAAAATTTGTTAACGCACTAGTAATCCCAAATTATTATTTTACTTATTAAGTAAAATATTTTTTTATTAAAAATATATTGAAATTGATTATTGAGGGGTTTAGCTGGATTCTATGTGCATTTTACTGTTGCTAATGCAGATCATCATGGAACCTTTACCCAAAAATTTTTTAGAACAACTGGAGTTAATATGTTAAACTTTCATTTAAACAAATGAGAAGCTCAACAAATAACAAAGTTGAAACAAGAACTCAATAATCAACATGTTTTTTATTTTCTTACTTTATCATTACTACATTGGCTGACTTTTTTTCTGCTTCAAATTGTAGTTGTAAGAGTATGTAAAGAAAATAAATGTAAATAACAACAACAGCTATTCAAGAATAGAGTGCTGCCACACAAGTATTTTTTGACAGGGTGCTGTCAATTTAATAATTAGTGTTTTTTGTGGGAATTGTTACAATTTAAGTTTAAAATTTGTTAACGCACTAGTAATCCCAAATTATTATTTTACTTGTTAAGTAAAATATTTTTTTAATAAAAATACATTGAAATTGATTATTGAGGGGTTTAGCTGGATCCTATGCGCATTTCACTGTTGCTAATGCAGATCATCAGGGAACCTTTACCCAAAAATTTCTTAGAACAACTAGAGTTAATATGTTAAACTTTCATTTAAGCAAATGAGAAGCTCAACAAATAACAAAGTTGAAACAAGAACTCAATAATCAACATGTTTTTTATTTTCTTACTTTATCATTACTACATTGGCTGACTTTTTTTCAGCTTCAAATTGTAGTTGTAAGAGTATGAATAAATAATATGTAAGAGTACAGAAAATAAATTTAAATAACAACAACACCTATTCAAGAATAGAGTGTTGCCAAACAAGTATTTTTTTGTTTTGTTTCAATGTTGTTGATCTTTTTATAAGAGATTACTAAACATCGATTACTGAAAACGATATTTCTTCGCACGTATGGATGGGTCTCGGGAGATCTGCTCGTTGTGCTGGGAAAGGGAACTCGTCGGTCCTGAATACAATGCCGAGCTTAGGGCTGCTAGGAACGCCTACTGACAGGATAAACTGTGAACTGAGGTACGACAGGATATTCAACGACACAATACTACCTAGGACATTGTGGATCGAAAATGGTCCCGATATGGATTCCAGTTTATGTTGGTATGCGGATGGATCCAAAACGGAAGACGGAGTTGGTGAAGCAGTTGTAGGGCCCAACATAAAAATATTTTTGTCCATGGCAAATGGCCTACGGTATTTCAGGCAGAAATACAGGCAATCACCAAATGTGTTGACATTAATTTAAATAGGGGCATAAGAGGCGTGCATATAGCTGGGAATTTCGTTTCAGGCTGGCCTTATAGTGCTTTGACTCATTACAAAAGCTACATATACGGAACTAGGTTTCCATTTATTGGATACCTGGCCACAGCGGTCATTCGGAGAATGAGGAAGCGGAAGAACTGGCCAAGATGGCCCCTGCTACTCCGTTTATGGGCCCAGAGCCTTTTTGTGGCGTAAGTCGGTCGACTGTAACATGTCTGATCAAAGATGACACTTCGATCGCTAAGGACATGTGGCTGGTTTAAAACAGGCCAAAGCATTTATGCAGCCATTTAAATACAATGGTATTTTGAACCTCAACAGGAATAATTTACGACTTGTTACGGGGTTTCTTTAAGGACACTTTGGAAGATGACGAGACGACAGCGGACATTCTTTGTGACAGTTCCGTCTTATGTAACAGTAGAAGGCGTGTTTTTCATTTTAAGTTTCTGTGTTCAGATGATATTAGGCGGGCTTCTTCAATATCCGTGCTAACTTTCATAAAGAAAGTCATACAGAGATTGATTAAATTTAATTTACAGATCTATGGCACAAAAGATCCATCAGGTCTCGCAGCGCCGGTCTTTGGACCATATCTTCTCCTTTTCTATTCTATATCATAAAAACTTAAGTTTTCTTTTACAGAGCTGTCATTATCGTATGCAATTATGCTGAAGCAAGCCTATGGAAACATGTATCTAGCATCAGTATATTTACACTACGATTCAACGACACTACCACCGACGTCGAAGTTGCAACACTAGGTAACAGAAGCCAAACAAAGGGGTAAGGAAGTACTAATAGGCTGTGATGCCAATTCTCATCATAGTGCTTGGGAAAGTACTAACATTAATCGCAGGAGCGAAGCCCTCATTGAATTTTTTAATGCTAACGAACTGATTACAATTAACACGGGCAATAAGCCATTTTGTGCTAATATAATTAGGGAGGAGGTATTAGATACTACTGTATGTACGGAATACATTATTGACTTTATCCAGGATTGGAGGGTTTTTGATGAACACTCCTTTCTGATTACCGTTATATCATTACCCAATTAGTTTCAGGAAGAAAGCAAAAACCGACTGGGAAAGGTTCGGCAGCTTACTCAGGAATCGTTTACGGCAACATGTGAATACCTGAGTATGAAAAACATTGATAACAATGTGAATACGATTACTGAAGCTCTGGTTAAATCTTTCGAAGAGAGTTACCCTTTTCGAGAAAGGAAATCCTCCTATTAAAAGCCCTGGATAACAGGAGAAATTCGCTCCATAGGGAAGGATGTCCGTAGGCAACCGCAACTAGTTGGAAATGTCGATAGCCAGGGGCCAACCATCACAGATGGCATGGTTAGGAATGCAATAAGTAGCTCCTTCTCTTTCAAGGAAAGCGGTCAGGATGCATTTTTCCTGCGCTTCTACTGAATGAGGTGGATACCTTATCATCTTATCTGGTTAGAATTTTTAATGCCGGCCTAAAATTCACATACACTCCAAAAAGCTGGCAGGACGCAAGGTTAGTTTTTATTAGAGATGTGCAAATGTCGTGATTTTATCGTGTCACGCGTGATCGTGATCAAATTTATAATTAATCACGCGTGAGTGCGTGACCGTGACTTTAAAAAAAGTACGAGTGCCGAACATCAATCGGCTTCTTATACCTTACTCTCGTGTTTCTCTTGGTGCCCAGCTCTGATCTATGTACATAACATTTTTTTAGGGCTAAAAAGGTATAAATTGAAAAAATACGTTCAGCGCAAAATAAAGTAAAATTTTTCTAGTAAGCGCGAAAAGGGACTAGTTTTAAAACGTGTATGTTGAAAATCAAAACTACAAACATATTTTTGTAAAGTAATTTATTAGAAAATAAATCACTAACATGAGATCAACACATATGTACATAGCTTGAGATATTACACTTCAATAAGGTACATAAGTACGTAGATTAACGGCCCTTTTCACAATGTACAATTAAAAGCTAACAGGGACTTGCCGTTAAAGTCCCTGTTAGCTTTTGCATGGTGCTCTGGAATATATATAAATGCAATCTTGTGGTAACTGTAATATGATACCGGATTTAGTTTCTAGATCATTTATTGATGAAAATAGGACTAAAGAAAGAAAAAAAAATTATCCACGACTTTTTGGCGGCATATTTTTTTCGCAAATAAAAAAAAATTATTAATTTTTATTGTTTATATTTACAAAACTGTCCTCAAAAACAAAATCTAAATTATATATATACAAAGATGATGTACTTGGCAACAGAAAAAATTTGATACCCATATTGCCCTATTTAAAACGAAGGGTTACCACTCCATTGCATTTTTGTCAAAACGCGAACTAGATAAGTTGTACACCCCTCGTGCGTGGTTAAGAATATGTTCAAATCATTCGTGCGTGAAAGTGCGTGAGTAAAATATTTTTTTTCACATCTCTAGTTTTTATACCTAAGCCTGGCAAGGCGGGTTATGCTACTCAAAAGGCCTACAGACCAATAAGTCTTATTTCCTTCCTGCTCAAGACATGGGACGAATAGTGGACGACATGATCAAGAGCAGGATATTAGATGATAGTCTGATGCTTAGACAACATGCGTATGTCAAAGGAACGTCAGTAGAAACGGCTCTTAAGGTAGTTGACTACATCCAAAAAGCTTTCAATGACAAGTTGTAGACACTTAGCGTTTGTATTGACATTGAAAGCGCTTTCAGCAATGTGAGTATCGACACCCTTGTCCAATCCTTAGTACGGTTTCAAGTTGACCAATCAATAACTGGGTAAACTTCATGCTGGGGAACAGGTGGATAAGCTGTGGTATGCACTATGTAAACGTTAGGAACAAGGTGCAACGTGGGATGCCTCAAGGATTTAATTTCATCCCTTCTTTAGGTAAAAACTATACACAGCTTTCTAAAGGACCTGACTAATGAGGGTTATGAACCTGCAGACGATGTCATGATACTTTTTAACTATCTTTGCAGGGAGGCGGAAAACACTCCCAACATTGCGCTAAACTGAGCTCGGCCGAGAGGACTTAATATTAACCCAGGAAAAACGGAAATAGGTCTTTTTACCAGGAAAACAAAGATCATGCCGTGTATTGATCCTAGTTTCCAAGGAAAGACCATCACCTTATCCGATAGGATTAAATATTTGGGAGTTATCCTAGATCGGAAACTGTTGTGGAGAGGAAAGAGTCAATAAGGCTAACTCGTGCTGGTCTCTCTGCAGAAGGGCCATTGGGTCCAGATGGGGACTTAGCCGTTGCGACACACTGGCTCTATAGGAGTGCAATCAATTCTAACATACACATCGGTAGTATGGTAGATGTCAACAGGTAGGAAGTCCAACACTAAAATTTTGGAGAAGGTTCAACGAATGTGCTGCCTAGGTATAAATGGTGCTATGAGAACTACATCCACCAGGGCATTGGAGACCATTTTTATGTGCAACCTAAAGACATTCGTATTAGATACCAAGCAGCTCTTTCTACAAAACGTCTACAAGTGATGGGGGAATGGATCAGATAAGATAACATACCATACCATCAGAACATATGGACGACTGGGTGCGTGAGACTAGGGTTATAACTGAATGCGACACATTGATACAAGAAAGATACTTCTGGGTCAATTGAACCCTAGAACAAACACCCGTGGGAGTTTACTGCAAGAATGGCTCGAAGCTAGGGGAAAGAACGGGCCTAGGTTTCTTCATAAAAAACCGATGACCAAGACTTAGATCCTCTTGCCTGACCATAATAGAGTCTTCCAGGCGGAGGTTCGTTCGATCACGGAGGTTTTAAAATGGATCAGTGTGAATATTAGGCCCACACAGGTCAATATATTTACCGACAGCAATCGGCAATTAGAAACAAATGAAGTTCGAACTATAAGTTCGAAGAGTAAGCTCCAGTACCGTTTTAGATTGCAAGAACATGATAAAAGATTACGATGTACATGGCAACATTCGTCTTGTATGGGTGCCGGCCCACTACTGCGTAACCGGAAATGAACTGGCGAAAAAGCCTTCCAAGGCAGCGAAGATTGAGTTACAAAATTGGGAGAAGATGGCCACAGGACATGTTGGAGTATTGATATTGTGTAATTAGACCAAGGTTTTATGGGGCGACACGGACGAAGACAAAACAAGGGGACTGTTGAAACTAAACAAGTCCGAGCCAGGAAAGTCGACCAGCATCTTAACGGGGCACACTAATATACGAGGGGATTTGTATCGGAGCCACGAATGACAATGAATACAGGGCACGCATGGAGGACATGGAGACAATGGAGCACTTTTTTTGTCTTTGTCCAGGTTTTACCCAGCCGAGATCCCGTTATATTGGAGGTGGCACCTTACCGGGAATTACCCACCTTAGAGGTATTTTTCGGATCGTGTCGTGGTGGAAAAATTTGATACACGCCCATCTATAATTCAGAATCAAAAAATTAGTTCAAAAACGAAAGTAATACTGTCTCACAACTTAAATCAATATTGAACACTGAATTTCACAACATTCGTATTGAAAAAGTCATTTCACCCCATTCGTATTGAAAAATTAATTTCACAACGTAATACAGTCTTACTCTCTCTCTCACACACACACACATACACACAACTGAAATCAGTTGTGTATGGAATTTCACAATGAAAGTAATAGTCTCACTCACACATCCACACAACTGAAATCAGGGATGGTAAGAGACATAAAAAACAGGATTTCCAGATTTAAATTTTTGCTATTGTATTAAGAAAAATCATTCCGAAGGTATACATACTCCCATCCAGGCATGATCCATCATTTGTACTGAAATCGTGGTCGAGAATCGCCATAAACATACTACTTTTGATGTGGAAATTTTCATCATTTTGCCAATTTTCTGCAATTTTTTGTAATTTTTTATAACTTTAGGTATTTGTAAGTAATTTTAGGGCTTGTTTGCAATTTTGCAGTTTATCGCGAATTTTTGCAATAAAAGTGATTGTTCCCAATTCTTTTTTTTTTTGGCAGTTTTAACAATTTTTTAATAATTATCAGACTTTGATACATATCTTCTTGATGTTACCAAGTTATTGCGACCTTTCGTAATTTTTGCGAATTTTTAAAATTTTTTGCATTCCTTACAATTTTAGCGTTTTTTTATAATAAATTTTAAGGTTTTTTTTTCAATAAAAAAATTTTTAGCTAATTTTCGCAATTTTTTGCACATGAGATTATTTTTGATTCCTAAAATAAACTGAGTTTGTTCGTTAACAGTTTTTGCGGTTTTAGAGTTTTTTTTAAGCTATTCGCATTTTTGCAAATTTTCGCGATTTATAAGTTGTAAGGCTATTCTCGAGTTATTGCTTTTTTGCGGTCTATACGTTCAGCGTTGGGAGATTTTTTCCATTATTTTAATCCCTTACGAATTTTTATATTTTTTGCAATATATAATGATTTTAGTAGAAAATTGCTAAAGAAAAATGCCATGTATTAATCAAAATATAAATGGACATTTTGTTGAAAAAGAAAAGTAAAAAGCAAAATAATTAGTTTTAACTGTAACAAATACTTCCGATAAAGAATTGTATAAATGTAGTACACCTTTTATATGAAAGAAAATAAAAATAATTTTAAACTGGTTTATAATGTTAGGACTTTATGACTTTATGACACTTAAGACACCCGTGTGAATACCCCAATTAAATATTTCTATAATAGTTACTACAACTAGAGAGATATAATCTGTTTTACTTAAAACAGAAACTCCTTACAAACTTTTAAGTATATATACATAAAAATTAAAACAACGTTTTTTTAATTTCAAATAAAAAAACTATGGAGATATTTCACATCTATACACAAAAAAATATTTAGAACAACAACAAAAGGCCGCACATGAAAAAAAAATTTATTCAAACAGGGAGCCAAACACTTATTTGTATGTACATATATACATACATACATGAAATCAATTTGTATATATGTATGTATGTACACATATTATCAAATTTCTTACCCTTGCTCAGGGTTCCCAGATTTCTTTCGACTGTCATCCCCAATTTGAAAATTTTGATCCCCAAAATTCCCTAAAAAGTAGTTTTTACTATCCCCAAAAATCCCTACTAAAAATATTACTATTTTAATTTATTTAACTATTTTCTTATTAATATTTTATTTGCACTGTGGTTCATATTATTTGTACACATGGTTTATATTTAAATATGTACATATTTGTATTTATTTTTCTAACAAATTAGTTAATGAGATTAATAAAATCAAAAAGTTCAGAGTCCAAATCTTCTGTATCGTTATCTAAAGAATTTTTTTGGAGCATACTTTTAGAGTTAAAGAATTTTACCATATCTGGAGATGGATCAAAAGTGTCACAGCAAATTCCATTGTTTTTAAAATGTATATTAATTCTTAACAGAGATTCGAGCAATTCGCACTGAATTTTAATATTAGATTTAGTTTTTATTGAGTTGCTTGCAGAAAAAACTCGTTCAACGCAAGCGTTGCTCCTTGATACACAAACTACATTTTAAATCATTACATCTTGATATGAATATACTTCTACCCAAAACATGTTTGCGTTGTTACAAATATATAAAATTTTAAAGAACTAATTGTCACATGTCTTGGAAATTATATACATGTAAGCCAAAAAATCAGCTGATGAGCAATCTCGCCAATGCGAGTACCTGTTCGATATGTCTTTTAATTAACCTTGTTTAAGTCTTACCAACAACAAATCTTAAAAACGACTTTTATTTTAAGCGTTTTTTTAACATTTTATATTATTTATGAAATAAAAATTGGAAAATGTATTGAAATTAAAATAATCTAAGAAATAAATAAAAAATATTACGTAAAATACAAATCCCCATAAAATCCCCAAAACATAAAAATTATCCCATTTGCAAAAATGGGGATACAAACAACACTGCTCTTGCTCAAGTATTTATTAAATCTTAACATTGTTGCCATTTTAGCATTTTCACTGGCAGATCTGACATTTTCATTAGTTAAAAAGCATTCAACTTTCAAAAAAATCTGCTAGATGCTTTCTGGTAGAATTTGTTGAAAATAAAAATTTTAATTCGTTAAAAAAAATTTTCTGTATAGAGGACTTTTCTCATAAATGTAAATGTATTGCAGGCTAAAAGTTTCCTGATGATCTGCACTAGCAACAGTGAAATGCGCATAGGATCCAACTAACTCCTCAATAATCAATTTCAATGTATTTGTAACTAAAAAAATATTTTACTGAATAATGCTAGGAACACAACTGGGACGAACGACGAATTTTTCGGTGCGAGCTTTCGTCATAAAAAATAAAACACATTTGTGCATATGAAAATGAACACAACACCGCCGTAGAACGAAATTCGTTGTGCGTGACGAATTCTGAGATAGATTTATTTCTATTTTGTACGCCGACGAACGATGAAAAACCAATTTTTCTCTCTCTTTTCACACACAATAACCAACTTTATTAATAATGAGAGCAGAATTCGCTGAGTAAATTCGTCGTTTTTGTGCTTCACACGACGAATCGACGAATTCGTTGACGTAAACGAAATTCGTCGTTCGTCCCAGTTGTGTTTCTAGCATAAGCAAAATAATATTTTGGAATTATAGTATGTAAAAAAATTTTAAACGTAATTGTAACATTACCAAAAACACCAGTTATTAGCTATTTTATATTTGTATGTGCTGTAAAAATACCTGTAAATACTAATAAGTTTGTATAAACATGAAATTCAAAGCCATTTCAATAATTCTTTCTACATTTAAATCTCGCATTTTACTTTTCTTCTGTAGAACATTTTAGCAGAATTTTTTTACCGATTTAGTATTCTCTCATCATCATTTTCTGGCAACACTGGATCTTAACAATCATACTTACATATCTGCAACATGAAAATATACAAACCGTCCACCAAGCCTCGCTTGTAAAGCCGTTCAGTCAAAGAAGACGAATGCACTTAAATAAACAAACTTATCACAGACAGCCAAACTCTATCCCACACACACACAAACAAAAATTTCACAAAATCTGAAATTAATATTTCTCCAAATATAAACAAATTTTTGGCAGACAGACTTTAGGACTGGACAAATTTAAGCTTGACAAAATATAAAGCAATCTCATCCTCCAGTATGAAAAACATACTAGGATTAGGAAGTTCAGATATATAATATTTTATTGCACCAAATATCTACGAGTATATGGAAAATAATTTATTTCTAAGTACATATAAATATTAGCGTGAGAAAATCACATACTGACATACTAGAATTCATCTAGGAAAATTTCAAACTATTTCAACAACACCCCGCCGCTCACAAATCACCCCAGCCTTAAATTCCCACATACATACACATACAATCGATCAATCTCAACAACCCAAATCACGGTCAATCTTAAACTCCTACTGACATACATACACACAAATTCCTACAGACATACAAATTCCTACAGATACATATTACAACAACACCATCACCTATCTCAAATCAAGTACAGCCTTAAACTCCTACATCCATTATATACATACAAACACACACACATACACACAATCCATCTATCACAACACACCCTCACCCACCTCATATCACTATCAGCCTTAAACTCTTACAGACATATGTATATACTAGTGGTGAGCACAAGATGCTTGCTTGCTTAATCTTCATGTTGTACATTATTGAATTGTTCTCTCTTTTTAGTGCTCTTGATTTTATGAGAACACTGAAACTGGTGCTCAATTTTATCAAAAGTATGCAACAGCATTTGTTTATATGCCAAGCGAGGGCATTTGTTATTGTAGTGTCGAGCATATTTCACTAGTGCACACCGAATGACAATTGTAAAATAAGCACACAAGTGTAAAAATATGTGTATGTGTAAAAGAAAAAACCAACAACGTAGATTGTTTGAGCGTGTTAGTTCGCATGAGATACTGTTCTAAGTTTTATAATTTATTAATTTAAGGCTCTAAAAAATTAAATATGTATAAAAATAATGTCTTTGACGATGGATATAAAAGTAAAAGTTTTATTATCACTTAATATTTTATGAAATTTTGAGTTTGTGAAATGAAGTATGGTGCATTATGAAGTGTTCAATAAAAATATTGCACACTTGACACAACTGTCCATTCAACTGTTCTACAATGGTTTTGTGTGTTTTTTGTTTCCTTGTTCTCTATTTTTGCATTACACTCAATTACTTTTACCACTACAAACAATATTCGCTCTTGAAAAAAACACAATACTGTGCACTTTTTCATAGGTTGCGCACACATCTAGTACATACACAGATTCCCACGGATACATATTACATGAAAACCCTCACCTCATAAATCACAGACAACCTTAAACTCCTACAGACATGAACTCCTCGCCCCTCATAAATCACGATCAGCCTTAAATTCCTAACGGCATACATACATACATGCACACAGATTCGCACGGATACATATTACAAAAAGACCCTGCCCCCACCAATCACAGCCTAGCTTAAATTCGCACAGATAGATACGCTCACAAATTCCCACAGTTATATATTAAAACAACAGTTACATATTACAACACCCTCACCTACCCAAATCACGGTCAGCCTTAAGTTCCCACAGTCTAGCAACAGTCATAACTTTCCCGTCGGCATTAGAAAAATTAATTTTTATGATTTCTCCCGCCGGCATTTGAAAAAAATAATTTTCACGTTTTCCCGTCGGCATTAGAAAATCATACACATATAAAAACCTCAAACCTATAAACCCCTTAATGTATTCCTACAAAGTATTCCACGCACAAATTCCTACGGTCACACAAACATACATACATTTAATATAAACAAAAAACAGTTAATGTAAACAAAAAACACTTAATGTAAACAAAAAAACTCTTAATGTAAACAAAAAAATAAAATTCTCGAACTTCACACAAAAATTTGAAAGAACTTCTAGAAATTTTGCACTAAAATTCTCAAATTTCACACAAAATTTCAAAAATTTCAGTTCAGAATTTTTAGAAATTTCACACAAATTTCACAAATTTTAATTGGAAAATATTTCCAAGTAGGCAGGTCCAAGTTTTGGTCTCAGTACTTTTGATGGCCGAAATTTTTGATAGGAACTTGGACTTTCTCACATTTATGTTTTTTGAGGATATCAATTTACTCATTGCAATAAATTTTGTCTGTATTGGAATCACTGAAAAACTCAATTTGGTAAAAATACGAGGTATGATCTTTCTACTAGAGACCATCGATATGTACGTATGTATCTATACAGAAAATTTCTTTTAATTGAACCCTAAAGTATCAACAAAAAATTTTTTTAAATTAAACAATAAATTATTAAAGGCCATGACTCACTATCATACAAAGTCGCGCGATCTACGAAAAAGTACAACCTTGGTGTGATGAATTGTTATTGTCTTTTGAAAATTTTCATAAACTCCATCATCCCAGGGTTGTATTTTTTCGTAGATCGCACGACTTTGTATGATAGTGTATCACGGCCTTAACACATAGTCTGCACAACTACACCAAAATTTGTATTGGTTATGCATATATGAATTTTAACAGTAGATTTTTCATAAAAAGCTGCCCTATTTGAACTATTGAAAAATCGTAAATTTTATGGAAAAAATCGTCAAATCGTCATTTTGCTATTTTCGGCACCAAAAATCGTCAAAATGACTGTAAATCGTAACATCTGGCAGCCGTGCGAATTATATTTGCCTTTTGTATTGATTTTGAAATAAAACTAAAGCAAACATTTGATTTCTAGTGACGGATGTTCTTTTGAACAACTGTCCTTTATTGAATGAATCTTAAGACTGATTATTAAAATATAAAAATATAATAATATAAAATCATTCCACCAAATGTGGGATTCCAAAAATGTAACTTTAAACTTATATTTAATTAAAGGTAAGCAACATAAACATATTTATATAAATGCTGATGTTACTGTCTGGCAAAGTGTGGGAACGGAATTTAATTGAAGCTATTAGGTTCACTACACTTTACCAGCAATTACTATTAGATATAGAGTGGGTACGTAACTCCTCCACCCCTTGTTTAAAACACTCCTGGGTTTTATATATCATATTTTTAGTTTTTTTTTTTATTATTATTATATTTTCTTCAGATTTTTTTTTTTATTAAATTTTGCTTCTTAGGCAAATTTATTTTTATTTAAATAGGAAACCAAGTGAAATACAATATTTTTCTTAAATTAAAAAGATTTCAAGTTGTTTGTGTTTTTTTTTTTTGTAATTTAATAAATCTATTTACAATTGCAAGTACAATTAAAGTTAAGTTGTTTCTGCTTGGTTTAATTTCTTTAGTGGTTTTTAAATTTTTTCATGTTTTTTTTTTTTTTTTTTATTAATAAAAATTTAAAGGTTTACTTATTACTTAGGTCTGTATTTTTTTAAGATATCTTCTAGTTCAATGTCTTTTATTTCTGGTTTATTTATAATTTTTGTTTTATTAACTATATTACTATTTCTACTTTTTATTATGACAATTAATATAATTATAATTGCAAGCACAAATACTATGTTTATTCCGTAGGAAATATTTTTGTGGACTTTCAGTTCCTCTATTTCTTTTACATTCTCAAAGTTTCTTAGTTCTATTTGCTTAAAATTAATTGGTGTTATATTAGAAATTGAAAAGTTGTTATTCGGGTAAAAGTATCTGTCCTGAAAAGCTATTCTATTATTCTTGAAGATCTGGCTGTTAATTTTTAGTTCGCAATCATAAAAGAAAGTAAATAATTTTTATTAATTTTTAGCTTTCGATCGTCACAGTCCTGTATAATTTCTAAGCCGTTGGCATTTTTTATTAAAATCATATCGTCTTCAAACGTTTCTATGACAGTCGCATTATTATACTTAAAATTACAGTTATTTAACAGAGTGCAGTGTTTACTATGTTTTAAATTTTTGAGATATACATTCTCCTCATAAGTGAAAACATTGTGTTCAATTTCAATAATATAGCTATTTGGCTCGTTAAATTCCATATAATGTTTATTTGGTAAGGCTGTAATCATTTTTAGGTCAGTTTGAATGTAGACAATTGGAATTTTTATTGCAATAATCAGAATTCCGTCTTTGTAGTTTAAAACGTCAGCTTTCATGGATTTCAATTTAAATAAATCAATTTGGAATTTATCAATTTCTTCTGATGTTAAGATGCTTGGGTGAAAAATGTGATTTTTAGCGGAAGCAATGTTATCTTGAATATGTTCAATTTTCCCTTTAAGGTAATTAAGTTTGAACATTTGGTCTGCATACAAAAGTCTTTGAATAATTTCGCTCTGTCTATTCTTAAAACTCATGAATGCATTTCTAATATTTGTTCTGTCCTCTTCTACTGCTGATTTTAAGGTTTGTATCGAATCATTAAACTGTGTGTTTATATAAATTTGTTTATTAACTGCGGCTATTGTATTATGATTATTTTCATCGATTACACACCAAGATGCTCAAAAATTTCTTGGCGATCATCATCATCCATAACTCCAGCTAGCCACTTATAAGCATGTCCAACAAAATTAAACATTCCCCTTTTTCTCCTTATTTCTGACGGAGTGATTGATTTTATTTTAGATTTTATAATTTTTATTTCTGTTTCAATCATTTTCATATTATCAAGGTATAAATTTTTTATATTACTCTCGACCTGATTCAAAATCTGATATAATTCCTTGGTATCAACCAAGTGCAATACTGTAAACGTTTGGTTTATCACCTCAACTTTTCCTACCCTAATTTGTGCATAACCTGACTCCTCAGTGATTGGATTAATCCGCAGTGTTCCCTGTGTCTCAGCTGCTAGGATCATCATTACCATTACTATCAGGATCTGCAAATTTAAAAGGATTTTAATACTAACGATAAGAGCGTTTTCTAAAGGTTTTTTTTTCTGGGCACTAGTCGTTTCTAAAACGTCTTTTAAGGTTTTTAAAACGTTCCAACAAATGCTCAAAGTCAATATCGTCTTCATCACTATTAGGATTCGTTTTGTCTATACGGTCAACTGCATATTTGCAAGGTCTTTTAATGTTGGATTCATGTACATTTTCCAAAACCTTTTTAATCAACTTTGGTTGTTCTTTATGCCTTAGGCTTTTATAGTTTTTTATAAAGCCTTCTTCTCTGTTTTCTATGTAGTTTTCACGGGATTTATTTATTTTTTGGATTTTTTTAATTTTTGCATCTTTTAGTCTTTGTTTTATAATGGTATGGTCAATCAATTTATTTTGTACATCTATAGGACTACATTTAATTGCGCTATGATAAGTGCTATTATAGAATTTTATTGCCTTAAGGATTTCAGTATTTATTGGAAGTTTTTCTTCCAAATTAAGGGCTCTAACTTTTTCTGTGACCGTATTGTTAAATCTTTCAATGTCAGAGTTACTGGTATGGCTATTCGGTTTCGTAAAATGATATTGAATTCCTTCTTGATCAAGGTAGCTCATTGTCTAACACAAATTTGGTAACATTGCCTTTAATGGCTAAAAATGCTCTAATTTTTCTAACTAGGGTTTGACTATTTCTGTCGATCAAATGGAATGAAATTACGTGTTTTGAAAATTTGTCGATAAAAATTATGAATGAGTGTTTACTGTTTACGTAAGTATCGACGTGGATTATTTCGTTTGTAGTAGAAGGGGTTTCAGTTATTTTGAACTTATTTTTTATTGGGTTTCTGTCATACTTAGCTGACGAACAAATGTGACAGTTATTTATTATTTTATGTATTGATAATTTCAAATGTGGATTATATATCTTATGCTTGATGCTCTCATAGGTAGCTACAATACCTGAGTGTCCACTTTCGTATTTATGAAACAATGATATCTGTTTATTGAGTTCAATATCATCCTCAATATCTCTAGCAAAAAAAGAACACTTTATTAATTTAAAGTTGTTTCTATCTGGGAATTCCTCTATCAACTTTAGTTGAACCTCGTAATATTCGTGATCGTTTAATTTAGAGAAAATTCCTATTTTTCCTTTAGCAACCTCCCTTCTTAAAATATTGGATATGTTATTATTTGTAATGTCATGTCTGTCTATATAAACTCTTTTATTGCCAAAAACCGTTTCAATGTCTTTTTCTTTAATATCCACTACAATGATTTGAGTTTTAAAACGATTTACTACCGTATCCAGTATTGGAATGCCATCGTGGAGATCCTCCTCTTGAGAGTGTGCAGTCTCAACATCTAAAGAACCTTCAATATTGCTTGTTTCACTGCCGTCCATCAATTCCTCTGATGTATTTATCTCGTTTTCCTCGACATTGATTCTACTTAGGAAATCCGCGATGTAGTTGCACTTCCCTTTTATATATTCTATCTTAAAATTATATTCGCCTAAATCAATGAGGTATCTCTGTAGCCTAGGGCTTATATCTTTGCCCGCATATTTACTTATGAGCCACTTCAGTGGTTGATGGTCGCTTTCTAAGTCAAATTCTTTCCCATAAATATATGGCCTAAAATATTTAACACCCCAAACTATTGCCAACAATTCTTTATCAATTGTTGCATAGTTTGTTTCGTGTTTGTTCAACGTTCGCGAAGCATATGCTACTGGGTGACCATCTTGAGTCAAGACGGCTCCAATTGCATTATTGCTTGCATCAGTGACGATTTTGAAACGTTTTGTAAAATTTGGATATCTAAGTATGGGTGAACTCGTTATAAGCTCCTTAAGTTTTTCAAAAGCCACTATATAGCTAGGGTCATTCATATTAATTTTTGTGTTTTTCTGCAAATACTTGGTCATTGGGTATGCAATTTTGGCATAGTTGTTAATAAATTTCCTATAGAATCCGGTCATTCCTAAAAACGACTTAATTTGTTTTGCGTTACTTGGAAGTTTCAAATTCTGTATTATTGAGATTTTTTTAGGATCTGGTTTTATACCATTAATTGTTAATACGTGACCCAAAAACTGTGTTTCTTTCTTGAGAAAGTCACACTTGTTAATTTGTATCTTTAACTTAGCCTTCCTTAAGGTTTTAAATATATCTTTTATATTATCGATATGTTCCACTAAGGATGAACTGAATATTAAAATGTCATCCATATACACTACACATGTCCTGTTTATAAATTTTTTTAGTACAGAATTCATCAATCTCTGAAAGGTTGATGGTGCGTTACGAAGGCCAAAAGGCATTCGAATAAATTCGTAATGCTCATAGGGTGTAGAGAATGCCGTCTTCTTTCGATCTTCCTCCTTAAGGAGTATTTGATGGAAACCTTTTGCCAGGTCCACAGTCGAAAAATATTGGGCTCTGCCTAATTTGTCTAAAATACTGTTAAGGTTAGGTATAGGGTACCTATCTCCTACTGTGAATTCGTTTAGTTTGCGATAGTCTACTACTAATCGCCATTTTTTCTCTCCAGAATTATCGGCTTTTTTAGGTACAATCCATAGAGGACTGTTGTAAGCAGAATTGCTCTCTTGAATAATGTTTTGTTTTAACATATCTTTTATTTGTTTGTTTATTTCGTTTTCATGAATTTGTGGATATCTGTATGTTTTTGAATAAAGGGGTTTGTCAATTGTAGTAACGATTTGAAGTTATATTTGGGTTGTGGCTGAAAGATTATCGCCTTCTACATAAAATAAATCTTTAAACTCAGTAAGAAGACTTTAGATTTTTCTTCTTTCCTCTTCATTTAAGTGACAAAAATCAAGTTTGTCTACGACATTTGTTTTTGCAACTGGTTCTAATACGCTTATATTCTCATAAAAGAAAGAACAAAACATTTCCTCGAAAAATAATTTGTTGCCAAAAATTTCTATATAACCATGTTCATTATTTATTTTTGCCTTAAGGGGTATCAAAAAATTTTGTCCAATTATTCCATCATATTTATTATTACAGAAATTAATAATTTTCCAACTCAAAGTTCCCTGAGCAGAAAATTCTTTTGGAAAGGGAGTTACAACTTTAAATTTAATTATGTTTGTGCCGTTAATTGTTCTGTATTGAACGGGTTTCATTAATTCTTCTATTTGAAAATGTTCTTTTAAAACGTGAGGTTTAATAATACTAGTTGAAGAGCCAGTATCAATCAAAAATCGTATTTTTTGTTTCCCAATAGTAAGTATCACTATCGGTAATTGGATTGGGGAGGCTGTATTAAAAAATTTACCTCTTTTTCCTCTCCATTTCCTATGTCCATATGTGTAGTTTGCTTATCTACACTCATATGAGAGTTCCTTGTCCTATTCGAACACCTTTCGTTTATTTGGTGGTTTTGAAAGTTATTTCCCTCATTATACCTATTAGTCTTATTTTGCCAGTTCCCTACATTATTATTCTGACGGTATCTATCCTGTTGATTTCTTCCAAAGTTTCCACTGCTTTTTTCCTGAAAATAATTTCTTTTAGAACTATAACTTGGCCCATATTGAGAGCTGTTTGTCACAGAGTTTTTCCAATTGTTATTAGGTTTTAACTCGGACTTTTGCCGGTTGTAGTTTTGATTAAAATTTTGATATCCGTTCACCTTGTTCCTATAGTAATTATTGCTGATATTTTTATTTGCCTTATGCCTACTGTCAATAGCCCTACTATCGTCTAGCAATCTAAGTTTAGTATATTTGTTTACTATGTCGTTCAGTGTCAAACTTTCGTCTAGATGAACTCTGAGTGGTCCATCTATTTTTTCAATTAATATATTTACTAAGTCCCTGTCTACATTTTCTGATCTATATAACATAGATTTATTGTCATCCAGTTCGTAAATTTCACTTATTTCATTTTTAGCTAATTCGAAACACTCAAAAAGTTCTCTTAAATTACTTACTTTAATGTATCGACACCTGTTAAAAATTTCGGCATACGATGTCTTTGGCCTGGCTTGGGCCCTCAACTTTGCTTTTAATTGATCCCATGAGATGTCTCCAAGTTGCCTTATATATGTTGCGAAGTCTGCAGTGATTTTTTCGTTTATTATTATCTGGATCCCAAACTTAATTAATGCGGTGTTACCTTCACAAAGATCGATTAACATCTCGATGGATTTTATGAATCCATTGATGCTATGGTTGTTATTTAGCGGTCGAATTTGTCTAAACTATTGAATTATGTCTTTCGGTTCCATTGGAATGTAATTCTGCTGATGAATCTGCTGTTGCTGTACCTGATGTAATTCCTGCTGTTGTTGTTGTTGCTGCTCTAAATGCAGTTGTTGTTGTACCTGATGTATTTGCTGCTGTTGTTGTTGTAGCTGTTCTCGTTGTTGCTGCTCTAAATGCAGTTGTTGTTGTTGTACTTTAAGTTGTTCGGTCTGCTGCATAATTTTCTCTTCTTGCTGCCGCAGAACAACCTCCAACTCACTAATTCTTTGTTCTTTTAAGTCTCTGTTGACGTCGAATTTATTCATTGTGTCTATGTTTCAGATTTATTTTGAATATTTGTACAATTTAATATACGATTCTCACAATTCTTTTTATTTTATTTTTAGCAATTAACAGTTTTTGTTTACATACAATCAAGTCTGTATTGAAAATCACTTTTTAAATGAACTTTAGTTCAAAGAAGTCTACTATTCTTTTGTTTTTGATTTTTTAATTTTTTAACTTTTTTAGCTTTTTAACTTTTTTGACTTTTTAATTTTCTTAACTTTTTTAGCTTCTTAACTTTGGCCGTTTACCGACTGCGCCAATTATATTTGCCTTTTGTATTGATTTTGAAATAAAACTAAAGCAAACATTTGATTTCTAGTGACGGATGTTCTTTTGAACAACTGTCCTTTATTGAATGAATCTTAAGACTGATTATTAAAATATAAAAATATAATAATATAAAATCATTCCACCAAATGTGGGATTCCAAAAATGTAACTTTAAACTTATATTTAATTAAAGGTAAGCAACATAAACATATTTATATAAATGCTGATGTTACTGTCTGGCAAAGTGTGGGAACGGAATTTAATTGAAGCTATTAGGTTCACTACACTTTACCAGCAATTACTATTAGATATAGAGTGGGTACGTAACTTGCGCACACAACTAATTTCAATGCATGTGTGCGTTTGAATGTGCGCAGAAAATAAAAGACCATACACACAACGTGTGTGCGTTGTACATGCATGCCGTTTGTATACGCGCCCATGCGTATGAAGAAGCAAGCATCACAAGTTCTTCCGTCACGAAGTATTTTCTTCTTTACTCCTATACCTGAATACAAATGTCTTGCCAACAGTGTTGTTTAGGATTTGTTTTAGAAGACTTGGTCTTTTGCGGGAATCTAATACTTAATAGTAACATACCAAAAAAGTTTGTCTTAAGTAGAACAAAACTTAGCAAATAATTACTATAGGCTGTGGAGCAGTGATCCGCAAAATAAAATATGTTTGTATTGGTGAGAAAAATGATAGTAAAATAAATTTACACTTGAAGAAAAGTTTTGTAATTTAAAATCAGCGATGCCAATTTAGCGCGTTTAGCGCGTTTCTAAAAAAAAACGCTAAATTAGCGCGTTTTGAATAAAGTCATCATCATTTCAGTTCAATATTTTTTTCCTTTTTTTGCATAAATTAACAATTTTCTAGTATTAAAAACTCATACAATTTTTTAAATTGGTTAATGATTCAGTTGTCGCAAATAAAATTCCCTTGACTGTGATTAGAATTCAAAACGAATGGCAAATATTTTGAAATTTCACAACTAAATATATGTACTCGTACTCGTGGCCAAAAAAATTTATACAACTTATTGTGCATCTATTCTAGCTGAAGTACAAAAATCATTTGAATCACAAAATTATTCGATAATTTATATAATTGTTACAAAGTTTGACAAATAAAAGAAAAATAAAAACTCAGGATTTCGATTATTTGGAATTCAATTCTGATTCTGTATTAAATGATTTTAGTTATTTAGGCTATAATTTCGAAGAAACAATATTATAAAATCTGAAAAGAGCTACCAAAAAAATCAATTGTATTTATTAATACACATGAACATAATCGACTCTTATTAAAATTTAGCGCGTAGGATAATAGCGCGTTTTGGCTATAAAGAGTTGACAATGATGTAAGTTAGCACGTTCTAGCGCGTTTTGCGAAGAGGAATAGTGCGTTTCGGTTATAAATAGTTGGCATCACTGTTAAAAATAAATGGTGTGGTTATTATTTGTTTGAATACTTTTTGTAAACAATTTAATAAAAACATAAATGAAAGTAAATAATCTAATAATCCATTCAACAATGTAGTGTAGAAGTTCCAAATTAAATTTATTCACTGCGCTGTGAAAACTATTGCAATGCTTTTTTAAACTATCTTCCTTATTATTTTTAAATGTTTCATACCATAAAATGCATTGCATAATACCAAAAAAAAAATTTTATCACGAAATATTTCTTAGCTCCCATAATTATTTTTTGATGTACAAATTTATGAAATTTGAACTTTAATTTCGTTCTGTGTGTTCAAAAAAACTAAACATAAAACCAGAAAAAAACTCGTACATGCGTGCACAACTTCATTCGTGACGACTAAATGAAAGAGCATAAGCATGTGTGTGATTTTCTTGTCCACAATTGTGGTATGGCGTGCGGTCCACTGCTGTGGAGGTAGTCGTATCCCTGGATATTTTTCTTTAAAGCTGCAAGACGCGAAGGAGCAGGAAGCTTTCATTGTAAAACTTTCAAACTTCGCATGAGGTTATATGCTTGTGTCTGTTAATAAAAAAAGGGCGAATGGCTCCTATACACTGCGTGCATAGGCCGGAACTTGGTCTGCCACACTACCCTGCGCCTAGATGTATAAACGTATGTTTTGTGTAGCGAAATAATTATAAAATTAATTAAGAATTATAAAAACACTATGTGAAGCATCTAGAAAAACGTTTGCTAAATATAATATAATTGATACTTACATCACTGGAATCGAAGTAGAATATAGATCCCTCTATTTTCGTTTTAACTGCTTTTGGAATTAAGTTTAAATCGTCGCATTCAAAAAGTAAAACTGCAGTGTTATAGTACCTTGTAGAAATGGATAATTTATATACTGGGAAATCATATGAACCGGACGGTATAGTCATGGAATCCAAAAAGACGTCACCATTTTCACGCAATATTTCTTAAAAGACACAAAATATTATTATTATGGTGTAATGTATTAAAAGTGTAATACACAAGCGTTTGCTTAGTGATCAAAGTATATTGATATTTTATTTAACAATTTCTTCAGCTTATTTACTTATTCTAATACACATACATTCATACATTTTGAATTCTAATGTATTATAGATTGTACCAGACTGTGTGTATGTTTTTGTATATTTGAAGTTCAGTGCCATCTCGCTTTAATCATACATAGTAACCTTTTTTTCAAGTCAGCATAATTTAAACTATTTAGCAATAGCGAGCGTTGACCGTAAATTATAAGGATATTATGTAACCGAAATTCCAGCGTTTATGACTAAGTGTGTTTGCAATTAAAAATCGTTACTGACCTATCTCAAGACGTTGACTTTAAGTTATTTTAATTTCTTTGCATACTCTTGAACATTATTGTTTATTATGAATATCATGTTATTGTCACTGTTTGGTGAGGTTCATGCATACATATGTCATACTATGTACTCGTATACACTACAATGGGTGCCAAAAATATTTAAAAAAAAATGGCCGGCACTGAGGTATTATTTATGTAATTTAATTTGTTTTTGTAAAAAATGGTTCTCTAATCTAATAATTAAACAAAAAAGTAACAATAAAATTTCAACATGAACAATATTTTGTTAAAAAGCTAATTGAAATTTATAAAATATTACTCCCCCCCCACCCTAAAGTATTTTTTTTAATTGCTCCATAATCAATTTTTGGGGAAATTTGCGTCCCCCATCAACTTAAATTAGTAGACCTGTTCCATATGCAAAAATAATTTTGAATAATGTGATAATCCTTGTTTGTTTTTGCGGGCACATTTCGCTTACCCCAAGTTAAAAAAAATTATTGGTCATCTTCTATATCAAAAGCTAAGTTGGAAAATTGGTCCACTATGACCAAGTTATTTGATATTCACTTTTTAAAGGCGGGAACTTTGCAGCCCCACCCCCAAATATTTCCAAAAAAAATATTAACGGACCTTTTCTATATGAAAAAAGAATTTTGGATGACAAAAATATTTAATTTTTAATTTTCGGGGTGGCAATTTTCTGGTTGGTTGATTCACAAATGACAAAGTTAATTGATAATAAATTTTCAGTGTAATCACTCTGCTCCCTCCACCCACCCAATTAAAAAAAACAAAATTAGTGGAACTTTTCCATATACAAAAAAATTTTGAGGATTGGTCCACAAACGACAAAGTAGTTTTATAATCCTTTTTTTTTTGGTGGCCACACTTCGCACACTCCTCTCCCTCCTAATATTAAAAAAACTCAGTAGACCTCTTTCATGTGAAAAAAGCATTTTTATAATTGGTTGACAAATGACGAAGTTATTCGATAATCAGTTATTAAAGCGAGCAAATTGCACTCCCCCTTCGCTAATTTAAAAAAAAATTAGTGGACCTCTTCCATATGAAAAATTAATTTTAGAAATTGGTGGACATATGACGGTTATTTTTTTTTTTTTAATAAACAAACACAACCCGGGAACAGATTAGCTTGTCTGCAGAAAACACCCAGGGTCTATGTCGGGAATTATGACGTGGCATGTTGGTTAGATTTTGTTGTCAAATTCGTTTTCAATTTATATTTGTTTGTTTACTTGACAATAAAATAATTTTTCTTTACGAATCAGGTAGGCTTTGTTTCTTTTGAAAAAAATAAAATCAAATTCTGAAAATTTTTAGAAAAGTATTATTTGTGACTTTGAAGAGAAAAGAAGAAAAGTTATTTTTTAATAGTGAACAATTATTAAAATAAATCGACTTCAAAGAAAAAACTATTTATTGGTCCTTAGTTTATGTTTAAGTTTAAATTTATTGAGCCTTTTTTTTAATTCTTTATACAGAAAAACTTATAAATAACCGTAAATTATAAAAAGAAATATCTTAAGACTATAATGTAAAATCTTAATTTACGTAAAATTGCATTCAGCACCAAGCTTTACAGAACCATTGAGTTATATACATATATTAATTAATACATTAAAATGAAATTAAATCAAATATGCTTCTGCTCCCAAAGCTTTCATATTTCGAGTAAGTTTTATATATTACTTCAAAATATTCTTAAAACTAACTTATAGATTACTTAAATCAAGAATTACAAAAAAGAAAAGAAAAAAAAATAAACTAACTAAATATTTAACTATCCCCTGTGTGTACCAGGAGTAGTCTTATCATAAAATGCACAACGAATTGAATTGTTCAAATCAAAAGATGGAGCATGCTCAGTTATATAACCCATTGGAGATAAATAATTGACATTGGACCAATTAAAACGACTTTGGCTGTCATAAATACCTTTTATGAAGGTATTATCATGATTGTTGGACGGTGGACGGCCTAGTAAATCAAACACAGATTTCAGCTTAACTTCAATTCGTAACTTGACGAGATGTGATGCTTTAATCTATAATTTAATTATAATAAATTGGAGTACAGAGTTTTGTTTCTTATTTAAATTTCACTTACACTTGTGCTTTTTTTAAACTAAATGAAAATTTACTAGTGTCCGGTCTCACAACGGAGTTTGCCAGTCGCAAACGTAAAATTCACTGATAAATAAAATTTTTAATAAAGCTACAATTTAAACTTGATTTGCATATATATATAATAAACTCAACAATTTGCGCAACTAACTTCTTTTCAATATGGCGAATATATATCTATTGAGTTTGTCAGACGACATATATGTCAGGTTTTTCTGCTTGATGTTACCAGTGTTGCCAGATGATGTTTACAACAAACAGTGGAGTGATAAAGTAACTTTACCACGCAACATCCCCCCCCTCGTAAACTTCGTGCAGGCTGCATGGGGTTTACCCTTTTACATCTAACTTCGCTAACTTGACTGCAGGTCGTGTGAAAATGCCATCCTTGGTTTTGACAACAGCGCTCCGTACCTGGTTATCTTTCGCGCGAAAAACGTCGATAACTACACCTCTCTGCCAACTGTTTCTTTTCGCATTTTCGTCGACGACAATCACGACGTCACCGATGGCAATAGGGTCTGCTACACTCTCATGCCATTTTGCGCGCCTGGTCAAGCCAGGCAAATACTCCCTCAACCAGCGCTTCCAAAACTGGTCGGCCAATGCACTAGAGATTCGAAAATTCTTGCTCAAACCCACCCCGCTATCGTTTGGTACAGCTCGCTCTCGCACACCACTCGAACAGCCAATCAAAAAATGATTTGGCGTAAGTGCCTCACTATCAGATGTCTTTAATGGCACGTAAGTTAATGGGCGAGAGTTTATTATGTTTTCAACATCTGCCAATGCTGCTCTCAAAACTTCTTCACGCAGGCCCACGTCAGGAAGTATATCCATCAAAACTGACTTGACAGTCCTAACCATCCTCTCCCAACATCCCCCCATATGTGGGGAGGCAGGCGGGATAAATTGCCACTCAATTCGTGGATATTTGCACTTAATCTCACCCGATGAAATCTTCTCTACCTCGCTCAGCAGCACACGATTTGCTCCTCTAAAATTCGTCGCATTATCTGATAGAACACGTTGCGGAACTCCTCGCCGGCTGATGAATTGCTTGAACGCCAATAAAAATGAGTCGGTAGATAATGGAACGATTTCTATGTGTACGGCGCGCAATGTTTGACAGTCATACACGTAAATAACACGTCCCATCGTTTTTCTCGCCGCCTGCCAATTGCCACTTCCAATGGCCCAAAGTAGTCAATGCCAGTAAAATGAAATGGCCTTGTGAAGGCAGCCAATCGCTCAGGAGGCACATCGCCCATTTCAGGACAGCTCGGTCTCGCCGCTCGATTTTTGCAAACTTGACATTTTTTCGCAACATCTTCAGCCAGAGCTCTCAGCCCACCTATTCGAAAACGCTGTCGCATCTCATTTACGACAATTTCACTGTGATGGTGATGATATTTGCGGTGATAAAATTCTGCTAGTAAAAACGTTATTGGATGCTTACGTGGCATGATTATTGGCCGTTTAACACTTGTTGCGACACCTTCAATTGCATCGATGCGTCCTTTTTCCCTGAGTAGACCAAATTCATCTAAGTAGGGGGAGCCTTTATAGATCGTACTTTTTCGGGGCACACGCTTGCCGCTACGCAGCAATTTTATCTCATCGTCATATTCATCTTCTTGGCACTTTCGCATTAAAACGTTTTCTATGCTGTCAATATCATTAAGGTTCATTAAGGCTTCGATACTTTCTGTCGGGAATGGTGTCTTACGAATACAGCGTAAGAACTTCAGTACGTTCCATTGTGTATTGCGATATTTCTCCCATTTACTAAATCGGGCAGGGTCAGGCACAATTACAGCCAATGTGGACATAATGGGTTTCTTTTGTTTAATATGAAACAAAAATTCTTTCGTTGCTTGTGCCTCACTGTTAAGGTCCATTACGGGCCAGCCAGATTCATCGCCTTTCAGAAAATCAGGGCCTGTAAACCATCGTGTGTTGACATCAAACTTTGGGTTTCCGTTCCACTTCGTCCCATCGTCGGCCACATTTTCAGATGACGAGACCCATCGCCACTCTTTCACATTCGAGCCCTCCAAAATCTCACCGATACGCAGTGCCACAAATTGCTGGTATTTTCTGGCGTCAGACCGAATCCAATACAGAACATTTTTGGAATCTGACCAAAATACGCGACGCGCTATGTGTATTGACAGCTCGCTATTTACGAAGTTCGACAGGCGAAGGCCTAAGACGGCTGCTAATAATTCAAGTTTCGGAATTGAAACCGGTTTTAGAGGTGCTACTCTAGTTTTAGTAGCTACTAGACTGCATTTTATCACGCCATAGCAATCCGCGCGTAAGTACACGAGAGCAGCGTATGCATTAATGCTTGCGTCCACGAATACATGCATCTCAATATTCGTACAACCGCTGAGAATGTCATAGCATCGTGGGATACGTATTTTTGATATTTCAGGTAGTAATTTGACCTATAGCCACCATTTTTCTTCTTCATCGGAGTGCACAGGCTCATCCCATGTTACGCCTGTGCGCCAAATTTCCTGCAGCAGTATTTTTGCGAAGATAACATAAAACCCTAATAGGCCAAGTGGGTCAAATATTGTCATAACGACCCTCAAAATTTTACGCTTAGTTGGAACAGTTGTGTCATCGAAAACATCAGAACCAAATTTTTGAATAAATGTAAAAATGTCTGATGTGGGCTCCCACCACATGCCGAGTATCTTTTCGTACTGACCTACTGGGTCTTGTATACATTTAATTTGCTGTTCAGCTTGCACTGCTAAAGCATTCATTACGCGCTTTGAATTCGAAAGCCAATGGCGCATTTCAAACCCTCCATCTAGATGAATTCTGTGTACAAGTTTGGCCTTTTCGATCATTTCCTCCTCAGTTTCTACGCTCTGTAACCAGTCGTCCACAAAAGTATTTTCAATAATGGCATCCACAGCACTCGAATGCATCTCACGAAAACGTTCAGCATTTTTATTTTTGACATAGTTTGCTATAGACGGCGAGCAGGACGCCCCGAATGTCATTACTGTCATCGCATACACTTCTATGGGCTTCGATATGTCTCCATAACGCCATAAAAATTTTTGAGACACTTGATCATCATTTGTCACACGCACTTGATGGAACATTTCGCGAATGTCACCGGACAATGCTATTGGCTTTTCACGAAAGCGTATGAGAACTCCAACAAGCGACTTCAGTAAGTCAGGGCCTTTCATTAAGACAGAATTTAATGAAACTCCATTAACGTCGGCAGCAGCATCCCACACCACTCTAGTTTTGTTTTTATTCTTATTAGTGACAGTAAAAATTGGGATATACCACGACTTTCCACCGCTCGTTATTTCGCCTTGCTGCAACTTTCGAATGTAGCCTTTTTTTTCGTACTCATGTATTTTATCGTTGAGAAAGGTTCTCAGCTCAGGGCTTCGGGTCATTTTTGCCTCAAGACATTGCAATCTACGGCGAGCCATGGGCAAAGAATCTGGAAGATTTATTTTGTCAAACTTCCATAGCAGACCTGTTTCCCATAACTTGTCGCTCTCTATATATTTAGTTGTTGCTTCCATAATTTTTAAAGCGCGCTCATCATCTTTCGAACGTAAACAACTAACAGTGGTTTTTACGCCAATTGCGTCGAGTGAAAAGTAACTTCTAAGCATATCGTCCATGTGATCGTTTGTGTTACAGGGGCATAAATGCATTAACCTTAATGAATCGGGGCCTTTTCCGCATTGGCGGCCGTATACACTCCAGCCAATTCTACATTTCGCGGCGATTAAGCCATCAACACCGTTCTCTTTAACTTCAAGAGGGACACAAATATTTGCGTTATCAAGCCCAATTAAAATTCGTGCTTTAGCTGCTGTATATGGAAGTATAGGAATATTTTTGAATTCAACACAAGAGTCAATTTCAGATTTTTCAAGCGTTTGTTCAGGCAAGTCTAATGTCGATACTGTACGAACATTGCGCATGCTAAATTTGCGTGCATTGTTATCTCGTGAGGCAATCTGAACCGTGACTATTTTTGAACTCTCTTCCTTTTGCATAATATCGCCTGTCCATTGTAAACAAAGTTCTTCCATTGGCCCTTCCAGGCCGAGAGCAGCGGCGACCTCATTCTCGACAAGAGTGCAGGCAGCACCCTCATCAATTAGTGCAAATGTATTTAGCGACCTATTCTTTCCAAAGAGCGTAACAGGTATATACCGAAATAAAGTCTTCTTTTTTTCTTTTGCATGAAAAAGCACTGATTGATTGTCATTTGTTTTACTTGTTACAACTGCCTTATCATTTGTATTGTTTTGCTCTTGGTCTCTTTTATTATGCAGTAACGGGTTGTGTGGCATTTTGCAGCCATCGACGCTGCATTGCTTTTTTGAGTTACAGCGACGCAGAAAATGTTTTTAAAACAACGCAGGCAGAGTTTTTTCTCTCGAATAAACTTCCATCTATCGTCTATTTTTAACGAAGTAAATTCTCTACATTCTGCCAAGCGATGTTCCTGTGTGCATTTTGGACATTCGTTAACATTAGCAGTTGCATTTTTGTTGCTATCAATAACATCATGCACGAATATTCGCTCTTTTGATTCTTTACGGTGGCCCTTTGTTTCTTCGTTCGTACGCGTATTTGTTGCTGCGTATGACGTCACTTGAGTTGCGCACGTTGCTAAATTAAAAAGCCAAGTATCAAAGAGAACTATGTCAACTCGGGCAAAGGCAATGCGAAAGCGACCCCAATCCAATTTCAAATCACTCGGCAGTTTATCTAGCAAATCATTTAAGAGCATTGGGTCATTGAGATAGTCCGCAAGCCCCATTGCTTGCATTGTCGCTCTGTAATTCTGGACGGCAAGAGCTAAATTAATTAGTGTCTCCAATTTCTCTTTGCGTACAGGTTGTTCTTGTTTTAATTTATGTTGAAGAGTGTGGTGTATTATCTCAGGCCTGCCATAAAGCATTCGCAATGTTTCAATAGCAAAGGGCACGGTAGCTGGTATCATCAGTTTGCCACGCACTGCGTCTAATGCAGCACCTCGTAAGCATTTTTGTAATCTTATGAGATTTTCCTGGTCTGTAAAGCCGCATCGTTCTGTCGACTGTACATAATTTGTGATGAATATGGGCCATTCATCTGGCTTTCCTGTGAAAATGGGCAAATCTTTGCTTATAGCGTGGCGAGCAGCGACCTGTGTACTAGACAACGTGTAATCTGCTGTTGAATTTTGTAAAAATGTACGTTGAGTATTAATAAACGGTGCTGCGGTGCAGCTATTGTTTAGCGTAAACATTGGTATTGACGCCATCGTTGGTTGCTGTTGCGAAAATGAGCTTAAAAAGGCATTGTTTGGAACATTGTATGGAAATGCAGTAGGAACAGTGGATAACTGAGGTGCTTGCGCATAAATCTGTGGCAGTGCTGCTGGATTTTGTGGCTGGGGCATATTAGCGGCAGAGGCTGCATACTGATTGAAATAGTTCACATAGCCCGCGGTATTATCATAAGCTACATTGGTGGATGGATAAGAAAAACTTGCATTTCCTACTGACGTATTTAAAAGATTCGAAGTGGGGGCGGTAGTGTAAGCAGAGGAGACTGATGACGATTTTAAAAGGTTAGCAGAAGTTGCATTTACCTGAGGCTGTAATACATTTGTCGTCATTGTCTTGCCCATTGTGGCAGCATTACTGCCAAACTGAAATAACGTTGGCCTTGAGAAATTATTTGATGTAGAATTTCGCTGCATCTCATATACAACCGAACTCGAAGCTGACGGTGCAAAGGAGAGATTTGGTGCCATTGCATTTTGCGAAGAAATGTCGTCATTTGCGGCATTATGCTGAATTCTCACACCGCTCAGCTGTGCCGAAATATTTGCATCAATATTATCGTTGTTTGAACTAGATGTGGCAGTTTTCTGATGCACAGGAGCCGGCAATAATGGTTGTTTCCAAGTAACCTTGTCTTCCGCAGTTGGGGGCACTTGTGTCTTTGATGCAGGTGTGGTACGAGAGCGTTTCTTAATTTGTACCTTTCTTACAGCACCAGAGCGAGTGCGAGATATAGTTTCGTCGAGGGGTGGATAATTTTCATTTGTAGATAAAGAAATACTACTTACCAGTGCAGAGGCTTGTTGGGGAGTGGATGTATGTGCTCCAGAGACTGTATTTACCGTACGCAATGGTTGACCTATAGGTTGTTTTGCATTTAGGTAATTCAACGATGCTGCGCCGCAGTCAGCGGCATTATTGACGTCATAATTGTCACCAGCAATGTTTGGTGTCGGCTCTCCAGATGAGGTGCTTGTCGTTTGACTATTACCTCCAGTTACGCCATCTCCTTGATTGTCCATCACGTGCTGCGTGCGCCCTTACTAATTGAGGTTATGTTGAAGCGTGAAACAGCAAAATGTAAAAAGTATTAAAGAATGTTGGACGGTGGACGGCCTAGTAAATCAAACACAGATTTCAGCTTAACTTCAATTCGTAACTTGACGAGATGTGATGCTTTAATCTATAATTTAATTATAATAAATTGGAGTACAGAGTTTTGTTTCTTATTTAAATTTCACTTACACTTGTGCTTTTTTTAAACTAAATGAAAATTTACTAGTGTCCGGTCTCACAACGGAGTTTGCCAGTCGCAAACGTAAAATTCACTGATAAATAAAATTTTTAATAAAGCTACAATTTAAACTTGATTTGCATATATATATAATAAACTCAACAATTTGCGCAACTAACTTCTTTTCAATATGGCGAATATATATCTATTGAGTTTGTCAGACGACATATATGTCAGGTTTTTCTGCTTGATGTTACCAGTGTTGCCAGATGATGTTTACAACAAACAGTGGAGTGATAAAGTAACTTTACCACGCAACAATGATGCTGAACTCTAAGGATAAATCGTTGAATAATGTCACAAACATATAAACCGACCGGAGTAACTTTTGATTTAGAATAAATAAATTTATTTGAATATCTTTTATTTGGGGAATGAAAGTGTTTTCCAATACAGCATCTTAAAATTTTCCTTTCAAAAATCTCAAATTCTTTTAGAACAGATGGAGAAATGCTGAACCATATAGGAAAAGCATATAAAAATACTGGTCTAATGCTAGTTTTATACAATAAAAGTTTTGTTTTCGTTGGTAAACTTCTATTTTTAAAAATGCGTGAAAATATTCCCATTATTTTATATGCTTTTCCTAAAGCAATACGAGCATGTTTATTAAATTTTAGAAGATTACTAAAATTAACTCCAAGATATTTAATTCTGTCCCTTATAAGAATCTCTGTTCCGTCAAGATTAAGGTGAAGTAACTTGCTCTCGGGAACTACAAAACCTTTACATTTACCTGAAGCATTTCGAATGCAAATGGACTCACTTTTTGAAGAATTAATTTTTATACCCCATTTATGGTAAGTCTTTAACAATCATTAAATGGTGAGAAACTTTATTTAAAGCTCCAATTGGAGACTCATCGTGCGCATATAGTAAAGAATCATCAGCATATAAGAGACCTGTAGAATCACCCATTATGTGTGACTTTCCACATAAAATACATAAAAATGTTGAACAGGTGCGGTGCTAAAATAGAACCTTGTGGAACTCCACATTTAACTTCACCTTGAGCGGATAGTTTATTATTAAATACAACTTTGAAAGATCTATTAGTGAAAAAACTTTTAAACAATTTTATTTTGGCCAGATAAGAACTAATACCTTTTTAGAAAGAATTGCTGTTCTTATTGGATTTGGAACAAAGAAGCAAAAGTGATTTTACGCCTGTGGACTTATTTGCTTCTCGGACAATAAGTAATCTGTGAAGTGGTGGTAGTCCAATAACAATCTTAGCTGCGGGCAAGCATATTTTCCTTAACTGGGCTAAAAACTTCCAAAAATCAAGTCCAAGTGGAAAAAAAGAAGTTACCCAAAATTGTAGGTCCGGCCTTCATGCCCTTACAAAAAAAAAAAAAAACAGACCTAAAACTGTTTTATATTGAATTCAACTATTAGCAAAGGCTTTGAAGATGAGAGACTTCTTACGTGTGTTCCCATTTAAATTTTAAATGATTGTTTTGAAAACGTATTTGAACTATTAATTTTCTCAAATTTTTATCTTAAATCTTTTAAATACGCGTTTTCTATATAAAACAAACAAAAAATATTTTGTGACTAACTTTACTTAACTTAACTTAATTAACTTAACGTAACTTAACTTAAATTAAATTAACTTTATTAACTTAACATTACTTAACTTAACATTACTTAACTTCACATAACTTACTATATAAACCAACGCGGATCACTTATATAATATATAATAAAAATATTTATATCAATTCAAAGTTTAGCTATCAGAGGTAACAAAAAAACTGAATCACATATATAAGAAATTAAGAGTTTGTTTCAGAAACTTAACGTAACTTAACTTAAATTAAATTAACTTTATTAACTTAACATTACTTAACTTAACATAACTTACTATATAAACCAACGCGGATCACTTATATAATATATAATAAAAATATTTATATCAATTCAAAGTTTAGCTATCAGAGGTAACAAAAAAATGAATCACATATATAAGAAATTAAGAGTTTGTTTCAGAAACTCTCTTCGTCTTCCGGCGCCTGACGACTTCGAGCGATAATTGAACTGTAAGTTTATACATATATATACTTTTATTTCTTAAACAAATTGTTAATCATCACAAACACACAAACTAACATCTTGAAAAAAATACATACTTAAATACAATTTCAAATACGTGAATTGATCTAAAAATTTTAAAAATACTTCGGATCGAACAAAGATCAGTTTTTAAATTGCAATAATAAAAATAACTTAAAAATTATTGAAGTTACCGTTAATTTGATTTGTTTTTGTTTCAACCTGTAACAGTTTAATTTAACGTAATGAAAATACTTAAATCTATGTTGTCATTAATTTCATTATAATTTTTTAGAATACTTTTGATAGATACTCAAATAATAAAAAAATGTGAAATTTGTGTTTGATTGAATTTGATAAGCAATTTTTTTTTTGGGAACTCGAGTCAAATCCTAATCCCGTTGCTCGTAACATTTTGAATTGGACACATCAGTATAAAAAAAGAGGGACACTACGGCTCTAATACTCAACACTCCAGATGTAAATGCTTGAACATACTTTTATTTTATTTTTTTTTTTGCTTAGCACGACTCTTATGTATCATTAATTTATTATCACTAAGTTTATGTCTGACACTGGCCGGGCCTAATAATTATATTTAGATTTAAGATTTTAACATTTATTGTTAGTTCATATTTGAAGATAAAATAAAATAGATTCATATCGAATAAAAATTATTTCTGGGTTACTAAGTTACTAAGCCTACTATGCTTATTTTTCTTTTTGTGATTTTCAAAAATATTAATATTTGTGAATTCTCAAATAGTTTATGAAAGTCTGTGCATAAGATAAGAGGTTTGTGACTGTTCAAAATGTGTGGTTGAAGTCTACTGACGATTTGTTAAAGCAACAATGATATGCATATAGACATCGCTTAACTACCAGGAAATAAATTTCACTTATAAATAAATATACATATGTAAAAAAAACTGCTATACGCAAGTCAAAGATCTAGAAAAATCATTTGAAAGCAAGGTCAAGAAACAAGAAGCTATAACGAATGTGATCTACTATAGAGCGAACAGAACTGATATTGTTATCATTGGTTTGCCTAGTGCACTACCTAACCTTGAAAATGTTGTGGATTTGTTCAATTTCGTTGGTATCTCAATGGACGGGAATGATATTCAGCATGTTTCTACTATGAATAAAACCAAATTCGTATTAGTCAAATTTAAAAGGGTACATATGCGAGACAATTTGATGTTTGAATACCATAAGTTTATATCACAGAAGCTTAGTGATATTATTCAAGGGGATGTTCATTCTAGAGTGTATCTTAATGGCCACAAAGTATACCAGAGATGTCACGAGATGGAAGATAATTGTGTTTTCGGGGCTCTCGCTCACACAGTCATCAAATCCTTTTTACTTTTTTTATCTCGTGGTATTATTTTAACGTAATTTAATTTTTTACTTTGCGGTATCGTTTGCCGCATAATTTTTGTAAATAAATGGTAAAAATTAATATATGTGAACGAAAATGCTTAAAACGAAGTCTCTAATCATTTGAAAAATATTTAATCGCTTTTTTAATACTAATAAGCATTATGTTTTTAAATTCAATAACTCAAATTCCTCCATTTAATTTTGTACAAATGTTCATGTGCTCAAATGTGTTTTCATTTCATGCTTTGTGGTCTCATTCGTTTTTTTTTTGACATGCTTTTATTTATTTATTGTATCTTCAAAAAATTAACTAACAAAAGTATTCAAATCTTAAATCTAGATGTAATAATTAGGCCCAATCAGTGTCAGGCATAAACTTAGTGATTGCAATCAATAATACATAAATGTCGTATTAAGCACAAACATACATACATAAATACGTATACATTTATATATGGAATACATAAACAGACATTGTACATTATATTTTCTATGTAATACAAATTTAGGGGCAATTTCACGATGTCGACAACGTTCGACACACTTACACTCAAAACAAAAACAAATTTTCATATTTTGTTGTTGTTTCAAATGCGAGTGTGCGACAAGTCGAACGTTGTCAACATCGTGAAACCGTCAAATACATATGTAATTATATGCATAAGTTTTTCTTTATAAGATTAATTACTACATAAATTGAATTTTGATTACAAAAAATGCTCTTAGAAATATTTTCTTAAATTTTACGTTGCCAAGCCAAATGCATGAATTATTGTTTTTTTATGGAGTGATTTTCTGCCTTCAGTCATCATCAGCTGGTTACTAAGTATTATACAAATATATTCATTACAATTTTTAATCAGTATTTGTATTATTTTATATATTATTTTAATTTTATATATGCTACTCAGCTAATGTCTTTAAAATCGGTCACTTTAATTGTCAGAGTTTTAGTGCTTCGGTCACTTTAATTGTCAGAGTTTTAGTGCTTCTTCTAGAAGTACTAAAATAGATGAAATTAACAATATTCTGCGAGAGAGTATTTTTGATGTGGTGGAAGTAAGAGAGACTTGGCTTAAGTCACATATATATTGAAGTTATGTTTTTCAATAATATTTATTAATTATACCTTGAGTTTTAAAACTTGTTTGTTTTCATTTTTTTTATTCGTCTTTTAAATATTTTTATATGTAAAACTTGTCAACTATTTTTCCTCACTTCAATAAAAATTTTACTAACAATAGGTTATGGGCCCAGAAGTCAAACAAAATAATTTAAAAAAATAAAATCAATAAAATCTGTGTGTGAGTAATTCAAGAATCAAGAAATGGAATTCTGTAAATCCGTTAAACATTTATCTGGTGAGACGGATTGGCCTATATGGAAGAGAAAGGTTAAGGATCTGTTTGAATTTTATGAAGGATCCCTAGATGTAGTTGAAAAAAGACTATTAAAACCCGAGCCCATAGCAAATGCAGCAACTGAAGCTCAACAGAGAATATAAGAAACAATGTGAGTCATATAGAAAGGCAAATTGCTATGCCAAAAGCATTATTACAAGCACGATTACTGATGAAATCTTTCAAAAAGTGATGGATAAAGAATGTGCTTCCGAAATGTGGCAAGCTTTGAAGCAACAATTTGAGGCAACTTCAAAGGACCAGCTGTTCAAAATGTGTACTGAGCTATTTTCTTTTCAATGGAATAATCAAGAAGATGTTTCTACTCATATATCAAAGTTGAAGAACTTATTTAATGAAATTAATAATGGTTTGAAATTAAGACACAAATCCATTACCAGATCTGTTGCTAGTCTGTAAAATTCTATATGTATTGCCAACCTCATTCGAAATGTTTAAGTCAAGTTGGATGATGCTAACCCGAGATGGAGACAAATCTGTATGGATAGCCGATGGAAGGCCAAATATGTTTAAAAATGATAGAATCAATTATTCAATTCAGTTTCAACAACAATGGATTGGTGGATTAGACAATGGTGTTACCCATTCAGCATAATTTTTTATAACATATGAACGTTTCAAAGATCGTCATTATATTCAAGCCGCTGGAAAAGAAACACTTAATGCTAAAGGAAAAGGTACCATTGAATTTTCATCAAAAATAAATAATAGAGAAATCAAAATAAAGTTAGAGGATGTTTGGTATGTTCCTGAAATTTAAAGAAATCTATTCTCAGTTTTGGCAGCTCACGATAAAAATGCCAATTTAATTTAAATGGTAAGCTTGTTTTAACGGGAAATCGTGAGGTTGATGGTTCTTTGTATAAAGCAAATATCACACCAAAATCACCAATCAATAAAGTAAACATAACCGTTGACAAAACTTCGCTATTACAATTATATCACGAACGATGGGGATAAAACGCGCACATCTCTGGGAGGGAACACTTTTGGGGCATGGGATCGGTCTCATTCGATGCTCAGATGTTGTCCACATAAAAATAAAAAAAGTGAAAATTGATTATTTTACCCTTAGGTCCCTTTCTCTATGCGCTGTCACGTATACATATGTATGTATGTATATGTACATATGTATGTATGTTCATAATAAAAAATGTTTTTTTGCACACATACATACGAGTATGTATGTGTTTGAATTTTTATTAAACTTTTTTAATACAAAAACAATCACTATTGGCCTCCATATTGAGTTTTTTATCCTAGACAAATCGATTGATGTAAGAATCATCAAAATCGGTCCACGCGTTCGGATGCAAAGGAACACACATCCATACATATCGTCGATGATTTAACTAACTGACCTAACTAACATTTTAACAATTTAACAGGAGAGCAGCTTTTATGGTTGTTTTATACATTCATTCTTATGGTTGCATCTGAAATCTTTTTACTTATATAGGCACAACAGTAATGCTTACAGTCATGATAATTGTAGACAAGGTGTATATGACTTATAAAGTCTAGTAAAGGACTTAACTCATTTTCCAAAAAAATGTCAGTTAGGTCAGTTAGTTAAAACAGCGACGATATGTATCTACATGCATAGGCTAATAAATATAATGAATGTGTATTAAAAAACGACTTCAGTTGGAAACACATGCATGGTTGCATATTTATGTAGCCGCCACATCCTTTATAATGTGTGCAACTAACTTAAATTTTTTATATGAGAATAATTTAAAATTGAAAATAAAATATGGTAAATGTGCATGTATAAGAAGTGCACTTAAACAAGGATTTTGGAGAATAATTACAGAAAAAATATATTCTGTGCAGTTAAGTCAATGCGCATTGATTTTTGGTATGAAAATAGTTTAAAATTACGAAAATTTTAAGGCACTTATCTTAAAAGTGCAGGTATAGAAAGTGCACTTAAAAACTAATTTGTATGTGATTTTAAGGAATAGACAGAAATTTAGCATTTTAGGCAGTTAAGTCCAAAGTGCACTTAAACAAAAGGCAGCTAAATCAAAACTAGCGTATTAGTTTTTCAACTTTTTTACTTACATAAATGAAAATTTCTGTAAAATATAATTAACTAGCTTAACCCGGTGCGCTTTGCTCCCCCATTAACTTCCATTAGTAGACCTGTTCCATATGCAAAAATAATTTTGAATAATGTGATAATCCTGGTTTTTTGCGGGTACATTTCGCTACCCCCAGTTAAAAAAAATGTATTGGTCATCTTCCATATCAAAAGCTAAGTTGGAAAATTGGTCCACATATGACTAAGTTATTTGATATTTGATATTCACTTTTTAAAGGCAGGAACTTTGCAGCCCCACCCCCAAACATTTCCAAAAAAATATTAGTGACCTTTTCCATATGAAAAAAGAATTTTGGATGACAAAAATATTTGATTTTTAATTTTTAAGGTCGGAATTTTCTTATTATTATTATATTAGTGAAGTTTTTCTATATGCAAAAAAAAATTAAAATTGGTCCACAAATGACAAAGTTAATTAATTGGTAATCAATTTTCTGTGTAATCACTCTGCTCCCTCCACCCACCCAATTAAAAAAAACAAAATTAGTGGAACTTTTCCATATACAAAAAAAATTTTGAGAATTGGTCCACAAACGACAAAGTAGTTTTATAATCCTTTTTTTTTTGGTGGCCACACTTCGCACACTCCTCTCCCACCTAATATTAAAAAAAAACTCAGTAGACCTCTTTCATGTGCAAAAAGCATTTTTATAATTGGTTGACAAATGACGAAGTTATTCGATAATCAGTTATTAAAGCGAGCAAATTGCACCCCCCTTCGCTAATTTAAAAAAAAAATAGTGGACCTCTTCTATATGAAAAATTAATTTTAGAAATTGGTGGACATATGACGGTTATTTTTTTTTTTTTTTTTTTAATAAACAAACACAACCCGGGAACAGATTAGCTTGTCTGCAGAAAACACCCAGGGTCTATGTCGGGAATTATGACGCGGCATGTTGGTTAGATTTTGTTGTCATATTCGTTTTCAGTTTATATTTGTTGTTTGTTTACTTGAAAATAAAATAATTTTTCTTTACGAATCAGGTAGGCTTTGTTTCTTTTGAAAAAAATAAAATCAAATTCTGAAAATTTTTAGAAAAGTATTATTTGTGACTTTGAAGAGAAAAGAAGAAAAGTTATTTTTTAATAGTGAACAATTATTAAAATAAATCGACTTCAAAGAAAAAACTATTTATTGGTACTTAGAAGAAATTTTGGCCAGATAAAGACTAAAACCTTTTCAGAAAGAATTGCTGTTCTTATTGGATTTGGAACAAAGAAGCAAAAGTGATTTTACGCCTGTGAACTTATTTGCTTCTCGGACAATAAGTAATCTGTGAAGTGGTGGTAGTCCAATAACAATCTTAGCTGCGGGCAAGCATATTTTCCTTAACTGGGCTAAAAACTTCCAAAAATCAAGTCCAAGTGGAAAAAAAGAAGTTACCCAAAATTGTAGGTCCGGCCTTCATGCCCTTACAAAAAAAAAAAAAAAACAGACCTAAAACTGTTTTATATTGAATTCAACTATTAGCAAAGGCTTTGAAGATGAGAGACTTCTTACGTGTGTTCCCATTTAAATTTTAAATGATTGTTTTGAAAACGTATTTGAACTATTAATTTTCTCAAATTTTTATCTTAAATCTTTTAAATACGCGTTTTCTATATAAAACAAACAAAAAATATTTTGTGACTAACTTTACTTAACTTAACTTAATTAACTTAACTTAACTTAACTTAAATTAAATTAACTTTATTAACTTAACATTACTTAACTTAACATTACTTAACTTCACATAACTTACTATATAAACCAACGCGGATCACTTATATAATATATAATAAAAATATTTATATCAATTCAAAGTTTAGCTATCAGAGGTAACAAAAAAACTGAATCACATATATAAGAAATTAAGAGTTTGTTTCAGAAACTTAACGTAACTTAACTTAAATTAAATTAACTTTATTAACTTAACATTACTTAACTTAACATAACTTACTATATAAACCAACGCGGATCACTTATATAATATATAATAAAAATATTTATATCAATTCAAAGTTTAGCTATCAGAGGTAACAAAAAAATGAATCACATATATAAGAAATTAAGAGTTTGTTTCAGAAACTCTCTTCGTCTTCCGGCGCCTGACGACTTCGAGCGATAATTGAACTGTAAGTTTATACATATATATACTTTTATTTCTTAAACAAATTGTTAATCATCACAAACACACAAACTAACATCTTGAAAAAAATACATACTTAAATACAATTTCAAATACGTGAATTGATCTAAAAATTTTAAAAATACTTCGGATCGAACAAAGATCAGTTTTTAAATTGCAATAATAAAAATAACTTAAAAATTATTGAAGTTACCGTTAATTTGATTTGTTTTTGTTTCAACCTGTAACAGTTTAATTTAACGTAATGAAAATACTTAAATCTATGTTGTCATTAATTTCATTATAATTTTTTAGAATACTTTTGATAGATACTCAAATAATAAAAAAATGTGAAATTTGTGTTTGATTGAATTTGATAAGCAATTTTTTTTTTGGGAACTCGAGTCAAATCCTAATCCCGTTGCTCGTAACATTTTGAATTGGACACATCCGTATAAAAAAAGAGGGACACTACGGCTCTAATACTCAACACTCCAGATGTAAATGCTTGAACATACTTTTATTTTATTTTTTTTTTTGCTTAGCACGACTCTTATGTATCATTAATTTATTATCACTAAGTTTATGTCTGACACTGGCCGGGCCTAATAATTATATTTAGATTTAAGATTTTAACATTTATTGTTAGTTCATATTTGAAGATAAAATAAAATAGATTCATATCGAATAAAAATTATTTCTGGGTTACTAAGTTACTAAGCCTACTATGCTTATTTTTCTTTTTGTGATTTTCAAAAATATTAATATTTGTGAATTCTCAAATAGTTTATGAAAGTCTGTGCATAAGATAAGAGGTTTGTGACTGTTCAAAATGTGTGGTTGAAGTCTACTGACGATTTGTTAAAGCAACAATGATATGCATATAGACATCGCTTAACTACCAGGAAATAAATTTCACTTATAAATAAATATACATATGTAAAAAAAACTGCTATACGCAAGTCAAAGATCTAGAAAAATCATTTGAAAGCAAGGTCAAGAAACAAGAAGCTATAACGAATGTGATCTACTATAGAGCGAACAGAACTGATATTGTTATCATTGGTTTGCCTAGTGCACTACCTAACCTTGAAAATGTTGTGGATTTGTTCAATTTCGTTGGTATCTCAATGGACGGGAATGATATTCAGCATGTTTCTACTATGAATAAAACCAAATTCGTATTAGTCAAATTTAAAAGGGTACATATGCGAGACAATTTGATGTTTGAATACCATAAGTTTATATCACAGAAGCTTAGTGATATTATTCAAGGGGATGTTCATTCTAGAGTGTATCTTAATGGCCACAAAGTATACCAGAGATGTCACGAGATGGAAGATAATTGTGTTTTCGGGGCTCTCGCTCACACAGTCATCAAATCCTTTTTACTTTTTTTATCTCGTGGTATTATTTTAACGTAATTTAATTTTTTACTTTGCGGTATCGTTTGCCGCATAATTTTTGTAAATAAATGGTAAAAATTAATATATGTGAACGAAAATGCTTAAAACGAAGTCTCTAATCATTTGAAAAATATTTAATCGCTTTTTTAATACTAATAAGCATTATGTTTTTAAATTCAATAACTCAAATTCCTCCATTTAATTTTGTACAAATGTTCATGTGCTCAAATGTGTTTTCATTTCATGCTTTGTGGTCTCATTCGTTTTTTTTTTGACATGCTTTTATTTATTTATTGTATCTTCAAAAAATTAACTAACAAAAGTATTCAAATCTTAAATCTAGATGTAATAATTAGGCCCAATCAGTGTCAGGCATAAACTTAGTGATTGCAATCAATAATACATAAATGTCGTATTAAGCACAAACATACATACATAAATACGTATACATTTATATATGGAATACATAAACAGACATTGTACATTATATTTTCTATGTAATACAAATTTAGGGGCAATTTCACGATGTCGACAACGTTCGACACACTTACACTCAAAACAAAAACAAATTTTCATATTTTGTTGTTGTTTCAAATGCGAGTGTGCGACAAGTCGAACGTTGTCAACATCGTGAAACCGTCAAATACATATGTAATTATATGCATAAGTTTTTCTTTATAAGATTAATTACTACATAAATTGAATTTTGATTACAAAAAATGCTCTTAGAAATATTTTCTTAAATTTTACGTTGCCAAGCCAAATGCATGAATTATTGTTTTTTTATGGAGTGATTTTCTGCCTTCAGTCATCATCAGCTGGTTACTAAGTATTATACAAATATATTCATTACAATTTTTAATCAGTATTTGTATTATTTTATATATTATTTTAATTTTATATATGCTACTCAGCTAATGTCTTTAAAATCGGTCACTTTAATTGTCAGAGTTTTAGTGCTTCGGTCACTTTAATTGTCAGAGTTTTAGTGCTTCTTCTAGAAGTACTAAAATAGATGAAATTAACAATATTCTGCGAGAGAGTATTTTTGATGTGGTGGAAGTAAGAGAGACTTGGCTTAAGTCACATATATATTGAAGTTATGTTTTTCAATAATATTTATTAATTATACCTTGAGTTTTAAAACTTGTTTGTTTTCATTTTTTTTATTCGTCTTTTAAATATTTTTATATGTAAAACTTGTCAACTATTTTTCCTCACTTCAATAAAAATTTTACTAACAATAGGTTATGGGCCCAGAAGTCAAACAAAATAATTTAAAAAAATAAAATCAATAAAATCTGTGTGTGAGTAATTCAAGAATCAAAAGGAAATTGTCACTCAAGAAATGGAATTCTGTAAATCCGTTAAACATTTATCTGGTGAGACGGATTGGCCTATATGGAAGAGAAAGGTTAAGGATCTGTTTGAATTTTATGAAGGATCCCTAGATGTAGTTGAAAAAAGACTATTAAAACCCGAGCCCATAGCAAATGCAGCAACTGAAGCTCAACAGAGAATATAAGAAACAATGTGAGTCATATAGAAAGGCAAATTGCTATGCCAAAAGCATTATTACAAGCACGATTACTGATGAAATCTTTCAAAAAGTGATGGATAAAGAATGTGCTTCCGAAATGTGGCAAGCTTTGAAGCAACAATTTGAGGCAACTTCAAAGGACCAGCTGTTCAAAATGTGTACTGAGCTATTTTCTTTTCAATGGAATAATCAAGAAGATGTTTCTACTCATATATCAAAGTTGAAGAACTTATTTAATGAAATTAATAATGGTTTGAAATTAAGACACAAATCCATTACCAGATCTGTTGCTAGTCTGTAAAATTCTATATGTATTGCCAACCTCATTCGAAATGTTTAAGTCAAGTTGGATGATGCTAACCCGAGATGGAGACAAATCTGTATGGATAGCCGATGGAAGGCCAAATATGTTTAAAAATGATAGAATTAATTATTCAATTCAGTTTCAACAACAATGGATTGGTGGATTAGACAATGGTGTTACCCATTCAGCATAATTTTTTATAACATATGAACGTTTCAAAGATCGTCATTATATTCAAGCCGCTGGAAAAGAAACACTTAATGCTAAAGGAAAAGGTACCATTGAATTTTCATCAAAAATAAATAATAGAGAAATCAAAATAAAGTTAGAGGATGTTTGGTATGTTCCTGAAATTTAAAGAAATCTATTCTCAGTTTTGGCAGCTCACGATAAAAATGCCAATTTAATTTAAATGGTAAGCTTGTTTTAACGGGAAATCGTGAGGTTGATGGTTCTTTGTATAAAGCAAATATCACACCAAAATCACCAATCAATAAAGTAAACATAACCGTTGACAAAACTTCGCTATTACAATTATATCACGAACGATGGGGATAAAACGCGCACATCTCTGGGAGGGAACACTTTTGGGGCATGGGATCGGTCTCATTCGATGCTCAGATGTTGTCCACATAAAAATAAAAAAAGTGAAAATTGATTATTTTACCCTTAGGTCCCTTTCTCTATGCGCTGTCACGTATACATATGTATGTATGTATATGTACATATGTATGTATGTTCATAATAAAAAATGTTTTTTTGCACACATACATACGAGTATGTATGTGTTTGAATTTTTATTAAACTTTTTTAATACAAAAACAATCACTATTGGCCTCCATATTGAGTTTTTTATCCTAGACAAATCGATTGATGTAAGAATCATCAAAATCGGTCCACGCGTTCGGATGCAAAGGAACACACATCCATACATATCGTCGATGATTTAACTAACTGACCTAACTAACATTTTAACAATTTAACAGGAGAGCAGCTTTTATGGTTGTTTTATACATTCATTCTTATGGTTGCATCTGAAATCTTTTTACTTATATAGGCACAACAGTAATGCTTACAGTCATGATAATTGTAGACAAGGTGTATATGACTTATAAAGTCTAGTAAAGGACTTAACTCATTTTCCAAAAAAATGTCAGTTAGGTCAGTTAGTTAAAACAGCGACGATATGTATCTACATGCATAGGCTAATAAATATAATGAATGTGTATTAAAAAACGACTTCAGTTGGAAACACATGCATGGTTGCATATTTATGTAGCCGCCACATCCTTTATAATGTGTGCAACTAACTTAAATTTTTTATATGAGAATAATTTAAAATTGAAAATAAAATATGGTAAATGTGCATGTATAAGAAGTGCACTTAAACAAGGATTTTGGAGAATAATTACAGAAAAAATATATTCTGTGCAGTTAAGTCAATGCGCATTGATTTTTGGTATGAAAATAGTTTAAAATTACGAAAATTTTAAGGCACTTATCTTAAAAGTGCAGGTATAGAAAGTGCACTTAAAAAACTAATTTGTATGTGATTTTAAGGAATAGACAGAAATTTAGCATTTTAGGCAGTTAAGTCCAAAGTGCACTTAAACAAAAGGCAGCTAAATCAAAACTAGCGTATTAGTTTTTCAACTTTTTTACTTACATAAATGAAAATTTCTGTAAAATATAATTAACTAGCTTAACCCGGTGCGCTTTGCTCCCCCATTAACTTCCATTAGTAGACCTGTTCCATATGCAAAAATAATTTTGAATAATGTGATAATCCTGGTTTTTTGCGGGTACATTTCGCTACCCCCAGTTAAAAAAAATGTATTGGTCATCTTCCATATCAAAAGCTAAGTTGGAAAATTGGTCCACATATGACTAAGTTATTTGATATTTGATATTCACTTTTTAAAGGCAGGAACTTTGCAGCCCCACCCCCAAACATTTCCAAAAAAATATTAGTGACCTTTTCCATATGAAAAAAGAATTTTGGATGACAAAAATATTTGATTTTTAATTTTTAAGGTCGGAATTTTCTTATTATTATTATATTAGTGAAGTTTTTCTATATGCAAAAAAAAAATTAAAATTGGTCCACAAATGACAAAGTTAATTAATTGGTAATCAATTTTCTGTGTAATCACTCTGCTCCCTCCACCCACCCAATTAAAAAAAACAAAATTAGTGGAACTTTTCCATATACAAAAAAAATTTTGAGAATTGGTCCACAAACGACAAAGTAGTTTTATAATCCTTTTTTTTTTTGGTGGCCACACTTCGCACACTCCTCTCCCACCTAATATTAAAAAAAAACTCAGTAGACCTCTTTCATGTGCAAAAAGCATTTTTATAATTGGTTGACAAATGACGAAGTTATTCGATAATCAGTTATTAAAGCGAGCAAATTGCACCCCCCTTCGCTAATTTAAAAAAAAAATAGTGGACCTCTTCTATATGAAAAATTAATTTTAGAAATTGGTGGACATATGACGGTTATTTTTTTTTTTTTTTTTTAATAAACAAACACAACCCGGGAACAGATTAGCTTGTCTGCAGAAAACACCCAGGGTCTATGTCGGGAATTATGACGCGGCATGTTGGTTAGATTTTGTTGTCATATTCGTTTTCAGTTTATATTTGTTGTTTGTTTACTTGAAAATAAAATAATTTTTCTTTACGAATCAGGTAGGCTTTGTTTCTTTTGAAAAAAATAAAATCAAATTCTGAAAATTTTTAGAAAAGTATTATTTGTGACTTTGAAGAGAAAAGAAGAAAAGTTATTTTTTAATAGTGAACAATTATTAAAATAAATCGACTTCAAAGAAAAAACTATTTATTGGTACTTAGAAGAAATTTTGGCCAGATAAAGACTAAAACCTTTTCAGAAAGAATTGCTGTTCTTATTGGATTTGGAACAAAGAAGCAAAAGTGATTTTACGCCTGTGAACTTATTTGCTTCTCGGACAATAAGTAATCTGTGAAGTGGTGGTAGTCCAATAACAATCTTAGCTGCGGGCAAGCATATTTTCCTTAACTGGGCTAAAAACTTCCAAAAATCAGGTCCAAGCCAAGTTCCTGTCAAAATTCTGGAAAAAAAAGAAGTTACCCAAAATTGTGGGTCCGGCCTTCATGTCCTTACAAAAAAAAAAAAAGACCTAAAACTGTTTTATATTGAATTCAACTATTAGCAAAGGCTTTGAAGATGAGAGACTTCTTATGTGTGTTCCCATTTAAATTTTAAATGATTGTTTTGAAAATCTATTTGAACTATTAATTTTCTCAAATTTTATTAGTTATCTTAAATCTTTTAAATACGCGTTTTCTATATAAAACAAACAGAAAATATTTTGTGATTAACTTTACTTAACTTAACCTAATTAACTTAACGTAACTTAACTTAAATTAAATTAACTTTATTAACTTAACATTACTTAACTTAACATAACTTACTATATAAACCAACGCGGATCACTTATATAATATATAATAAAAATATTTATATCAATTCAAAGTTTAGCTATCAGAGGTAACAAAAAAAATGAATCACATATATAAGAAATTAAGAGTTTGTTTCAGAAACTCTCTTCGTCTTCCGGCGCCTGACGACTTCGAGCGATAATTGAACTGTAAGTTTATACATATATATACTTTTATTTCTTAAACAAATTGTTAATCATCACAAACACACAAACTAACATCTTGAAAAAAATACATACTTAAATACAATTTCAAATACGTGAATTGATCTAAAAATTTTAAAAATACTTCGGATCGAACAAAGATCAGTTTTTAAATTGCAATAATAAAAATAACTTAAAAATTATTGAAGTTACCGTTAATTTGATTTGTTTTTGTTTCAACCTGTAACAGTTTAATTTAACGTAATGAAAATACTTAAATCTATGTTGTCATAATTTCATTATAATTTTTTAGAATACTTTTGATAGATACTCAAATAATAAAAAAATGTGAAATTTGTGTTTGATTGAATTTGATAAGCAATTTTCTTTTTGGGAACTCGAGTCAAATCCTAATCCCGTTGCTCGTAACATTTTGAATTGGACACATTCGTATAAAAAAAGAGGGACACTACGGCTCTAATACTCAACACTCCAGATGTAAATGCTTGAACATACTTTTATTTTATTTTTTTTTTTTGCTTAGCACGACTCTTATGTATCATTAATTTATTATCACTAAGTTTATGTCTGACACTGGCCGGGCCTAATAATTATATTTAGATTTAAGATTTTAACATTTATTGTTAGTTCATATTTGAAGATAAAATAAAATAGATTCATATCGAATAAAAATTATTTCTGGGTTACTAAGTTACTAAGCCTACTATGCTTATTTTTCTTTTTGTGATTTTCAAAAATATTAATATTTGTGAATTCTCAAATAGTTTATGAAAGTCTGTGCATAAGATAAGAGGTTTGTGACTGTTCAAAATGTGTGGTTGAAGTCTACTGACGATTTGTTAAAGCAACAATGATATGCATATAGACATCGCTTAACTACCAGGAAATAAATTTCACTTATAAATAAATATACATATGTAAAAAAAACTGCTATACGCAAGTCAAAGATCTAGAAAAATCATTTGAAAGCAAGGTCAAGAAACAAGAAGCTATAACGAATGTGATCTACTATAGAGCGAACAGAACTGATATTGTTATCATTGGTTTGCCTAGTGCACTACCTAACCTTGAAAATGTTGTGGATTTGTTCAATTTCGTTGGTATCTCAATGGACGGGAATGATATTCAGCATGTTTCTACTATGAATAAAACCAAATTCGTATTAGTCAAATTTAAAAGGGTACATATGCGAGACAATTTGATGTTTGAATACCATAAGTTTATATCACAGAAGCTTAGTGATATTATTCAAGGGGATGTTCATTCTAGAGTGTATCTTAATGGCCACAAAGTATACCAGAGATGTCACGAGATGGAAGATAATTGTGTTTTCGGGGCTCTCGCTCACACAGTCAGCAAATCCTCTTTACTTTTTTTATCTCGTGGTATTATTTTAACGTAATTTAATTTTTTACTTTGCGGTATCGTTTGCCGCATAATTTTTGTAAATAAATGGTAAAAATTAATATATGTGAACGAAAATGCTTAAAACGAAGTCTCTAATCATTTGAAAAAAATTTAATCGCTTTTTTAATACTAATAAGCATTATGTTTTTAAATTCAATAACTCAAATTCCTCCATTTAATTTTGTACAAATGTTCATGTGCTCAAATGTGTTTTCATTTCATGCTTTGTGGTCTGATTCGTTTTTTTTTTTTGACATGCTTTTATTTATTTATTGTATCTTCAAAAAATTAACTAACAATAAGTATTCAAATCTTAAATCTAGATGTAATAATTAGGCCCAATCAGTGTCAGGCATACACTTAGTGATTGCAATCAATAATACATAAATGTCGTATTAAGCACAAAAATATTTTCAAGCTGTTTCATCTGGAGTGTTGAGTATTAGAGCCTTGGTGTCCCTCTTTTTTAAGCAGATGTGTCCAGTAAAATTCAAGATGTTACGAGCACGGGGATTAGGATGGGTATCACAAGTATAAATCAAATACAAAACTGGTCCCAGTATGCTCCGCTGTGGCACACCGGATGATATAGATTCGGGCATACTCATGAAGTCTCCTTCAACAACCGTAAACTTCCGGATAGTAATGTAACTTTACAATAGCTTCAGAAAATTTATTGGTAGATATGATTTCAATTTTAAAATAAGGCCTTCATGCCACACTTTATAAAATGCCTGAGAAACGTCAATAAACAGGGCAGAACAATACTTCTTTCCTTCAAATGTTCTTCTTATAAATTGAACCAATCTATGCGTTTGGAAATAGTGCTATTCTGACTTCTAAAACCAAATTGATGGTCTGGGATGCATCCACTACCAATTAGAATTGGGGACAATTTTGTCATGAGCAGTCTCATTCGTTGTCTGCTTTTTGTAAGTTGAAGTTGAAAATTAATATTTTGTAGGAAAATTAAAATTGAGTTTGTAAGCATTTGGAAACTAATTTTAATCACTTTTATAATACCATGAAAACCATGAACACGTTAAAAATATGTTTCTGGAACGCAAACGGCAATCGCCAACATAAAAATGAACTTGAGCACTTTCTCATGGAAAAAAATATTGATATAATGTTGGTTTCTGAGACTCATTTGACCTCAAGAAGCTTATTTAAAGTAAATGGTTACACTTTATATGATACAAAGGACCCTAGAGGGAGAGCATGCGGTGGATCAGCAATTCTAATTAAGTCAAGACTCAAGCACTATGTCCTTGACAACGTTACTGAAGAATATATGCAAGCAACGAATATTTTCGTAGACAATTTTTGTGCGAATTTCGTGATATCATCAATTTACTCACCTCCCAGATTTTCAGTTACCGAAGATCAGTATGAGAAGTTCTACAAATCGCTTGGATCTTGTTTCCTGGCAGCTGGTGACTACAATGCAAAACATACGTACTGGGGCTCGCGTCTTGTTACACCTAGAGGTCGAGCGTTGTTTAATACAATTTCAAAAATGGGCTTAGATGTCATTTCGAGCGGGGAGCCTACTTACTGGCCTACTGACGTAAGAAAAATTCCAGATGTTATAGATTTTGGCGTTACGAAAAATATTCATAGAGACTTAATTCACGTAGAGGCCTCTCTAGATCTGTCCTCCGATCACTCTCCCACAATAGTAACAATTTTCAACCCACTAAGGAGTGATTTAACTAACTCATATGTGAAAATGATTAATGGGGTCAACTGGCTAGGATTCAAAAAGTATCTTAGTAGTCACTGCGTAGAAAACATTCAGCTAAGATCATCTGATGATATTGAATTTAACATTGCCAATCTTAACGAAAATATTAAACAGGCTGCTGAACATGCCACTATCTCCTATCCGCAGACTGGCTTTAATAGAATTTATTCTACGGAAATTGAACGTCTTGTATGTGAAAAAGGAGAGAGGTAATTTATTTTCTGAGCATTTAAAATCTGTATTTACTCCCAATTCATGTACGGGTGCTGCCGAATTACCGAGTGTAGTTTCTCTACCCCCTCGTCCCTTAAGGTTTAAGTTGCGTGAACTACAAAAAATAATTGCTGAACTCGACCCGAAGAAAGCTCCAGGTATTGATGGCATTAGTAACAAGATGCTGATGAATTTGCCTCTAATTGCAATAAAAATCCTGCTATTTATTTTTAATGCCATTTTAAGAATGCAGTATTTTCCACATAACTGGAAAATTGCAAAAATAAAAATGATTCCAAAGCCGGGAAAAGATCTTACCAAGACTGAGTCATATAGGCCTATAAGCTTACTATCAACAATCTCAAAGCTTTTCGAAAAGCTGCTCATGACTAAATTGTCCAAAATTTTAGCTGATAATGGGTGCATCCCGGACCATCAATTTGGTTTTAGAAGTCAGCATAGCACCATTGAACAAACGCATAGATTGGTCCAAGTTGTAAGAAGAACATTTGAAGAAAAGAAGTATTGTTCTGCTCTCTTTATTGATGTTTCTCAGGCATTTGATAAAGTATGGCACGAAGGCCTAGTTTTAAAATTGAAGACGTACCTACCAATAAACATACAAAAGCTTTTGGAAAGTTATATTATTGATAGGAAGTTCACTGTTGTGGAAGGAGAGTTCACGAGTGTGCCCGAATCTATATCTTCCGGTGTGCCACAGGGCAGTATTCTGGGGCCAGTCTTGTATCTAATATATACTTGTGATATGCCTGTGAGCAATAACATCTTAACTTCTACATTTGCCGATGATACAGCCTGTATGAGTATACACAAAAACCCTGATGAGGCATCCCGCAATCTCCAAGAACACATTACCCAGCTTGAAATATGGTTGAACTTATGGAGAATTAAAGTAAATGAACAAAAGTGTGTCCACATAACGTTTACCCTAAGAAAAGATACTTGCTCTCCCATTCGAATCAACAATCAAAGTATTCCTCAACATTCTCAAGTGAAATACCTTGGCATACACCTTGATCGAAGGCTTACATGGAAATATCACATTGACTCTAAGTTAACTCAAATGAAACTTAAATTAACTCAAATATATTGGTTAATTGGCAGAAATTCAACACTCAGCCTAGACTGCAAACTTTTGATATACAAGTCGCTTTTGAAGCCAATATGGTGCTATGGAATTCAGCTATGGGGCACTGCTTCAGCTTCAAGTGTTGAGAGAATCCAACGAAGGCAAAACAAAATTTTACGTTTGATAACATCGGCTCCATGGTACATCAAAAATTCAAATATACATCGCGATTTAAATATGCCACTAGTGACTGAAGAAATTGCAAAATACGTAGGCAAATATTTAACAAAACTCGAGACACATCCTAATCCGCTCGCTCGTAATATCTTGAACTTTACTGGACATATCCGCTTAAAAAAGAGGGACACAAGGGCTCTTATTCTCAACACTCCAGATGGGACTTCTTGAAAATACGTTTATTTATTTTTTTTTTCCTTTTTGATTATCACTACTTATGTATTATTTATAACTATCACTAAGTTTATGTCCGACACTGGTCGGGCCTAATAATTATATTTAGATTTAAGATTTGATTACTTATTGTTAGTTCATTTTTGAAGATACAATAAATAAATATATGAAAAAAAAAAAAAAAAAAAAAAAAAAAACTTTTATAATACTAATAATGTTTTACAAAATGTTTTTTTTTAGATCAACACTACAAAATCTTTCATTTAATTTTAAAAAATGTTTAATTGTTAATTTCACTAAGTATACATTTTCTGTTGTTTGTTTTGATTATTGTACTAAAAATATTCAATAACAAACACACTATATTTGTCCCTTTTTAACAGTGATCAAATCAGGGGATTTTAACTTTTTTCATAACTCACTTTCTTGAACTCTGATATACTTTGTGTTAATGACTACTTTGCACCTATGGCAGCAAAAATGAACTACATATGTAAACAGTTGTTAATGAAGAAAAAGATTACTAAATTTATAATGTCGATAAGCCTAGAATTATGATTACTTATGCAGATGGTGCCTCTACCTTTAAGCAACTAAGGGTTAAATTAACAAAGTTAAATTTTGCACCCTGTTTATCTTTAATTCCTAAATCTTTTTAAAATAATGTTCCTCCTGAATAACGGTCATTAGTAAATACTCACGTAGTCCAATACTTTGTAATTCTTCTTTAAATTATATACTGAATACATATATATGTACATAAACACCAGGGATCGCAAATAACGATTATTTTTCAAATTTAAACTGAAAAAATCACAATAATAGAGAAGTGCTACGGGCACAAGGAATATACCACAATACTCCATGTTACATGGACTACCTATAGATGCAATGATTTTTATTTTTTTAATTTTTATTTATTCCTCACAAAATAAGAGTTATTTCTTGATTTTTATTTATTCCTCACAAAATAAGAGTTATTTTGTGACTTTTATTTATTCCTCACAAAGTAACAGTTATTTTGTGATTTTTATTTATTCCTCAGAAAATAAGAGTTATTTTTTTATTTTTATTTATTTCTCACAAAATAACAGTTATTTTGTGACTTTTATTTATTCCTCACAAAATAAGAGTTATTTTGTGACTTTTATTTATTCCTCACAAAATAACAGTTATTTTTTGATTTTTATTTATTCCTCAGAAAATAAAAGTCATTTTTAAAATGTGTTTATTAATTAATTTAATTTAACAAATAAGAGTTTTTGCATGGACTCTGGTGATAAATTCGATCTTAAATCTGTCAATATTAATTTTAGCGCAAAAAATGCTCTTTCTACAGAGACTTGCGTTGCTGGCGTGCTATGCATGCAAAACCTGTGCCAATCTGTACAGGTATGGATATATATATTTTTTTTCCTCCCAATATTTCATTACATCTGTATCCACGTCAATGGGCTTAGGATTGTAATTGTCTATTTCGCTTATCGCCCTTTTCATTTCCTCCTCCAGATCACCATTTGAGTCTTCATCCTCTGAATTTACTTCAATAGAGTTTAAGAACTCGTTTAATAATGAACACGTGTTTGTGTCTTCAGACGACGGTAAAGCATCTGGTGTTTCAGCGTTTGAAGATGATGGTAAGTTAGAAGACTTTTGCGTTGCATCATTCTTCACAAAGAGTAAAATTTATTAAATTCATGTACATTAGACCACCCAATGGGCCGAAGTTTTTATTTTATTCGCTAAAGCCCATATGACATTTCATTTTTCTTTCATTTATCAAGTTTCATTTATCAAGCTGGTAACTCTTATGTGTTAATTATGAAGGTGTTGAGATATTTAGTACATTAAAAAATTTTGACAAATCAAAAAATATTTTTATGTTATGCAACAAATGCCCCACTAGGATAACTACCTTGACGTGGTGTGGTGGCTTAAATATGGACCTTTCAGTGTGTCCTTGATCCGGAGCTATTTCGAGTTCGAGTAAACCTCTCGAGGCAAAGGATCTTGGGCACCTGACTGAGAGGTCTGTATACCAAAGGTTATCCATCCCCCTAAACCGAGGTGTGAAGCGACCCGTGCCTATCGGATTTTTGCAGCCAGGGGTATTAGGCTGTATTATAACGGAGCCTTGCTGATACCTGGGCACCTCAGCAAGTAGACAAACTGCCCCCTCCACGTTAATGGGGGCTATGACGTGGTGGACTCCTTTCCCCTACACTCGTGGGACCAAAATGAACATTTCAAATAAAAACAAAAAACCAAATAAAACGGACGGATCAGGACAGACAGATACGACGATACGCGAGGACAGTAAGCGGACAATGACGGAAACTAGCAGCGTGGTGGTGGAACCAGGCCAAACTGCAACACGGACGACTGGTACCAAACCAAATGCAAGTGGAGGTTTGGGGAAACCTGAACCTTCCAGTTGCAAAAATATTATTGCGTCTGAAAAGACCAATAAGAAAAGCAGCAAGGTACCCCTGGACTTCAAACCAAGTACCTCTAAAGCTGCCAAAGCCCGAGCCTTCACGGCTAAGATCCCTTTTTCGGGAACTGCTAGCAAGAAAAGCTGTGCTACAGTGTCCCAAGTGCCAATTATGGATAAGGGTAACAAGAGTATACACTCAGCTACCCGAGCGCCATATCCCCATGCCAGCAAAAGCACCAAGAGGTTCAGCCCAGGTGCTGGAAATGGTTCCATAACAAGTGATAAGGTCGCTGGTGAAGGAACTGCGAACAAGATTTCGGGTTCCCAAGCCACGCACCGAGTGGATCCTGGCATTGCAATCCTGGGAGTTGCGAACGCTAGTTCGGGCCCCAAGACTGGAGTACGGGAGACACAAGGACCCAGTAGGCACGTAACTCCTGCACGTCGGGCTTTTATGCAGAGGCGATCTGCAAACAAGATCTTGGCTCGGCTAGGTGCTAAACCGGCCGAAACATTAACTAGTGATGAAACCTCATCACTGGACCGGGCCGGAGCAATTCTAGCTGACCAGCAGAAATCACCTCCCCTCACGTCTTCGGACGGGCCTAAGCGGCAACGTTCTGAAGAGGAGGCCAAACTGCTAGGCCAGCAGCCCGCCAGTAAGCGTCTAAGACCTCATTTATCTAAGGATAGATCTTACAGCGAAGTGGCCAAGGATAACCTTGTCATGGCTGTAATTGATCGGGGTGACGCTGACCTCGCTATAACTCAGTCGAACTGGTTTGTAGTCAGAAGGTTGTTGTTGGGAGTCCTAGGGAAAATCGTGGCAGAAAACCCAGGGGACTATCCCAGATGTAGGGATGTTGGATGACTACGCGGGAAAGTCAAACTCATGGCCTGTGCAGACGAGAGATCAGTCAAGTTGTTAAAGCTGAAGGTAGCTCGTATGGGCAGTCCATGGGAAGGGGCTAGGTTCGACGTGGTATCTGCCTCGGAGATACCACGCCGACCTAGGGCTATCGCGCGTGTGCCGGATGAGCCGTCCGCAAAGGAGGAGATCCTGAAACTCTTGAAGCTAGGAAACCCTGAGATGCCAACCCAAAACTGGCAAGTGACCAGTGTTTCCGAACCTTCGGGTGGTTTCAGAAGGATCACAATTCTTCTGCGCCGGGAATCGCTTCCATTGATCCGGGAGAGGAAGGGGGAGATGTATTACGGTTTTGACGTAATCTCCCTTAGAATCTTCCGGGGTGATGACAAGCACACCCCGACTGAGAACAAATGTGTTCCGGAGGAGGAGAGTATGGCTATCGTATCAGATAGTGAGGTAATGGATTCGGCACACCCGGATCCTGAAAATATGTCTGTAGACGGATCTGCCAGCTTAATATCTCAGGAGAGCACTCCTTCCAATTCAGAGTTGGTTGGAGAGTTCTTTGGAGATGTTGAAGAAATGGTTGACGAGGATACCCTCTTGGATTCAGATCAGGAGGATATCAACGTCACCGTCGTACACACAAATTTGGGTGATGATGAGGGTAGTACAAGCTAACCTTCATCACTCAAAGGCAGCCTCGGCTGCAGCGCTCCTCAAAATGAGTAAAGGAAGAGAGCTACTGTTGGTCCAAGAACCCTGGGTACACAAGGGCAAGGTTTGCGGACTGGGCATGAATGGCTTTAAGCTCTTTCATACACACAGGTCAGGTAATATAAGATCCTGCATAGTTGCTAAAAGCAACCTAAACATCTTCATCCTATCTGATTTCAGTGATGAAGACACAACAGTCGTAATATGGGAGACTGGAAACACCACCATCGTCTTAGTTTCCAGCTACATGGCGCACGACCTCGAATCACCTCCACCTAAGGTTCGAGAAGTAGCAGATATGGCAAAGCGTAGAGGCCTGCCGATAATTATTGGAGCGGATGCAAACGCCCATCACATTGTTTGGGGAAGCTCGGACACTAACGCAAGGGGTGAGTCTTTACTTGATTTTATTCTTTGCAGTAACCTAAATGTAGCTAATATTGGGTCAGAACCCACCTTTATAACAGCTAACAGAAAGGAAGTTCTGGATATAACTCTTGTTAGCTCCAGACAATCTAATTGGATTAGGGGATGGAGAGTCTCAGAAGACTGCTCCTACTCGGATCATAGGTATATTGAGTTTACAATAGGAATTCAGTCAGAAAGGGCTGTGCCCACAATAAATAGGAGGAAAACGAACTGGGAAGTGCATCGTAGCACCCTAACAGATCTTCTTCCGGAACCCCCAGTCATACAAGACAAGCAGGGTATAATCAACGCTGTAGGTCTACTAACAAGCGCAATAAGTTTTGCGATATCAGAATCATGCAGACCAAACGTCTACACTGGTAGGGCAAAACCACCTTGGTGGAGCCCCGAAATTGCAGGGGCCCGTGCAGAATCTAGAAGACTTTTTAATGAGGCGAAGAACTTAGGAACATGGTCGGCCTACAAGGCCTCTGTGAACCGTTTTAAAAATTTGATAAGGAACGCAAAGCGTAAGTCTTGGAAGTCCTTTTGTAGCAGCGTTGAAAGCACCTCGGACGCCAGTAGACTTCGTAAAGTGCTCTCGAAAACGCCCACGGTGCCGGGTTTAATTAAGAAACCTTGTGGCCAGTGGACTATAACCGCACGTGAAACTCTTGAGGTTCTCATGGAAGCACATTTTCCTGGTTGCTCAGTCTATGAAGATAGGGCAGAATCCGACTTGGAAACCAGCGCTGAATTGGTGCAGGTGCCCATTAGTAGGGACAGGCTTATCTGGGCTATAAACAGTTTTAGTCCTTTTAAGTCACCTGGCCCGGATGGCATCATTCCGGCTGATTTGCAGCGGAATGTGGACCTACTGATACCTTGGCTAATCAGGATATATATGGCATGCATAAAGTGGGCATATATTCCAAAGCCATGGAGGATGTGTACTGTCGTTTTTATTCCAAAAGGAGGCAGAGCATCGCACACCACAGCGAAAGATTTTAGACCCATTAGTCTTTCATCTTTCCTCTTAAAAATATTGGAAAGGTTGGTTGATCTTCATCTCAGAATGACAATCGAACCTGATCGTATATCAGCATCTCAGCATGCATATACTAAGGGTAAATCAGTTGAGACTGCGTTACACACTCTTGTTGGTGCTATAGAGAAATCTCTGGATCAAAAGGAGTACACACTGGTAGCCTTTCTTGACATAGAAGGCGCATTTAACAATGTGAAACCAGAAACTATTGTAATGGCTATGGCGAGACTGAACATACATCAGTCAATAATTAAACTGGTTCGGAGAATTCTTATTTACAGAACTATCTCATCCAACCTAGGGCAAGCTTCGATTAAAAGAATAGCTAATAGAGGTACCCCACAAGGAGGAGTTCTATCTCCACTACTGTGGAACCTCGCTTTAAACTCCCTTCTAAGGGAACTTGAAGATAAGATGTTCAAGTGCGTAGCATACGCAGATGACATCGCAGTATTGGTATCGGGTAAACATCTACATACCTTATCTCAGAGATTACAGGAGGCACTAGGTACCATTAGTAGATGGGGTGTCAATAGTGGCCTGAATGTAAATCCGTTGAAAACGGATCTTCGAGAAGATACAAGATTCCGCAATTCCAACTTCCAAGGTTAAATGGAATGGAACTTAAGCTGTCTGATTGTGCCAAATATCTTGGTATATATCTGGACTCCAAACTCTCATGGCAACGAAATGTCCAGGAAAGGGCAAACAAGGCTGCCATTGCTTTGTATGTATGTAAGAAGGCAATAGGGACAACATGGGGCTTAAGCCCTTGCAATTCCAAATGGCTCTTCAATACAGTGATTAAGCCAATATTAACATATGGCGCGTTAGTATGGTGGCCCGCCTTGCAGAAGGCCATCCATCGTGGAACCATTGAAAGGATTCTAAGATCTGCAGCCCTTGCTATTACGGGTGCACCACGGACCACTCCCTCCAAGGCGCTCTTCGTGATGATGCACTGGCTGCCAGGGGATCTCATGGTAAAGCAAATTGCTATGAACTCTGTAACTAGATTACAGTCGGCAAATGTGTGGAAAAAGCTGACTTGCGGTCATTCTATAATAGATCAGTTGAATGATCTACCGGCCAATATAGATTACCGATCACCCATACCTCTGCCTGACAATAGATTCAAATCTAACACATCGGGCGCATCCAACTCGTCTATAGGGGCAGAGGGGGATGTGCTCGAGGTGTATACGGACGGATCGAAGTCACACAGGGGCGTGGGTGGGGGAATCTTTATTCCTCGCTTTCAAAAGAGGATAAGCTTCAAGCTGAACAGTAGGTGTAGTATACTACAGGCTGAAATCTCAGCGATAAGTAGAGCGGCTAAATGGTTGAGGTATTATAGGATATACAACTGGGATATCCGTATATTCAAGGACAGCAAAGCTGCCATTAAAAACATTGCGGGCGTCTTTACGACATCGAATCTGGTATATGACTGCCGAATCTCTCTTAACAAACTGGGAATGTATGCTGACCTGGAACTACAATGGATTCCAGGACATGCGAATAGTGTTGGTAACAATATTGCGGATGAGCTGGCTAAGGCTGGAGCTCAAATGCAGGATGAGGACATTGATAGGTTGGTAGGTGTTCCGATGAATTGCTGTAAAATGCAAATACAGCAGAACCTTTTCAGGGTTGCACAGGCTAGATGGTTACATGAGGTCACATGCTCAACCTCTAGAATGACATGGCCCTGTTATGATATGAGGAGGTCCGCAATATTGGTGAGGATTCCAAGAGGACAACTCCGTAATTTGGTCGCAGTCCTAACAGGACATTGCTACATAGGCATACATGCTGGTAGATTAAATCTACCTTATAATGATTTCTGCAGAAGCTGTCAGGACGAGGAAGAGGAGGAAACTGTTGAGCATTTTCTCCGTCATTGCCCAGCACTTGCGGAGGTGCGTTCACTCCACATGGGGGCTCCGATACTGCAAGGTTTGGAGAGTCTGTCGGAATGTGAAATCGGTAGTGTGAATTCATTCATACGCCTTTCGGGTTGGTTTCAGCTGAATACGGATAGTGTATAGGATAAATGAGGATGGGCAGCCCACCTCAATCCGCCCAGGCAGCACAACGGGACCTCTAAGGACCCAAGTGGGCTGGTTTACTATAAATCGGCAGCCTGTTATAACCTAACCTAACCTAACCTATGCAACAAATTAATTATAAAATACATAAGAACCGGTCTTAAAACCCTAACCAGCACAAAAATGTGTTTTCGGACAAAATCCGTACCAAATATAAGAAATCCGGTTCCAAACCGGATAAAAATATCTTATATTTGACGCTGGTAATGTAGCTTTCCATTGGTGAAAGAATTTTTAAAACCAGATGAGCGGCTTGGGCGTGAAAGCTTAGCAAAAAACAAACTCACTTTCTTATAAATTGGTTGTTTTTGTAAATGAAATAAAATTATTTGTAATAAAAAATATCAAATTTGTTTTTTTTCAATTTAAATAGGCATATTTTGTAAAAAATTTCATTTCTACACGTTTCCAAATTGTATGAAAAATAATGACAATTCGTTACAAACAATATGTTTTTCATACAAATTTCAAAAGGAAAAAATTATTGTACGAATATATGCAGAATCTATACTAAAATCTCTATTTTTCATTTTATTTACAAAAACACTGAGTTACTTTTTTATATTTTATTTACTGCCAGTTCATAGAAGCCATATAAAAATTCTTGCTTGGCTATTTATATTGAAAACACAAACAAAGCACTCAAAATTTGTTTTTGATTTCAATGTAAATAGCCAAGCAAGAATTTTTACTTGACTTCTATGAACTGGCAGTTATTAGTTTAAAAATGACTTTTATTTTCTGAGGAATAAATAAAAATCAAAAAATAACTCTTATTTTGTGAGGAATAAATAAAAGTCACAAAATAACTGTTATTTTGTGAGAAATAAATAAAAATAAAAAAATAACTCTTATTTTCTGAGGAATAAATAAAAGTCACAAAATAACTGTTATTTTGTGAAAAATAAATAAAAATAAAAAAATAACTCTTATTTTGTGAGGAATAAATAAAAATCAAGAAATAACTCTTATTTTGTGAGGAATAAATAAAAGTCACAAAATAACTATTATTTTGTGAGGAATAAATAAAACTCAAGAAATAACGATTAAAAAGTAATTTTTAAAATAAAAATTATAACCGTTACGGTCCCTGATAAACACACATATGTACATAAGTACGCATACATTTATGTATGGAATACATAAACAGACATTGTACATTATATTTTCTATCTAATACAAATTTACTTATGTACAAGCATATTCACTCGTATATTAAGCAGTGAACTTCGAGAAAACAAGTGTAGTTGAATTTTGAACGGTAAACGTCGCACAGTTGCGCGAAATAAAAAAAGTGGTAAAAAGTCCGCAATTTTTGAACTAATGAACCGATTTCGATAAAACTAACTGTTTTGGAAAGAAGAAATGTTGACATTTTGAGAAAGTATATTTTGAGGCACCCTATTATAAGACAGGGTAGCACATAACGAACTGGGCATCTAATTCTTTGGAAGTCTTAAGGTAGTTATCCGAGTTTTCACAAATAAGCAATAGGGTGCCACAGAAAAGGTTTTGGGTATGTATTGGAACCCAGTTACTGACTTTTTAAAATATAATTGTAGATTTGCACGCTTACGCCGCAACGTGATTGACGAAGATGTTGTGCCTACCAAAAGAGAATGCCTCCAGATTCTCATGTCAATATTTGACCAGCTAGAATTTTTGTCGTGCCATACAATAGGCCTCAAAAGTCTGATTCAAGATATCTGGCGAGCCAGCCTTGGATGGGACGATCAGTTAAACGATTATCTCAACAAAAAGTGGTCACAATGGAAAGGGTCAATCCCCCATATCTCTGACGTAAAAATCACAAGGTGCTATTCTCATCTAATATGTGGTGCTATTCTCACCTAATATGTCTAGCCTCATACGTTTGTCGATGCAGGCAAATACGCCTATTCCGCCATCAGCTATCTGGTAGTACGACTAAGCGACTAGTTCACTGTCACTGTCGCAGCTAAGTGCAAAGTAGCACCTCTTAAGCCACTGTCAATTCCTCGAATGGAACTACAAGCCGCTCTTATCGGAGTCAGGCTAGCAAACACAGAGCAAAAGTCTCATCGTTTGCGTATATCAATAAAATATTGGACTCAAAAACTGTCCTACAATGTTTGCGGGTAGACCCAAGAAACTTTCAGCAATTTGTGATGCACCGAATAGGAGAAATTTTAGAAAATTCCGATGTATCACAATGGAGATGGGTGCCTACTAGGATGAACCTGGCAGACCTCGCAACGAAAATAATTCCAGTATAAAATACGGACTTGTGGTTTGACGGCCCTACCTTTTTACGAGGAAATCTAAGCCAATGGCCTACAATGGACTTAGGACCTATAAACAGGTCAGAGTTGAAACGTCACGTCCTAGTTATTAATCGTAAATTAAATAATCACTCCCTTTTAAATTTTGAATATTTTTTCAGCAGGAAACAGAGTATTAGGCAATTTTATATTATACATGGAAAAACTTAAAGTCGCTCACAAACAACGAGGTTATTGTTGTTGAAATGATTCAGCAAGCAAAACGATTTATTATAAAAGCAACACAGCAAAGTGAGTTCCTTCAAGAGATCTCAAATATAAAACACGGAGAATACGTCGACAAATCTAGTAAGCTGTATCGTCTCAATTCTTATCTGGACGACAATGGTATTTTAAGGTGTTATAGCCGAGCAAAACGACTCAACAACCATGAAGACGAAAACGTGTCGCCAACCAAACATCATGTCACATTCCTCATAATACGCTCATTTCACGAAGAATTTCATCATAATTTTCACGAAGCAGTGCCAGTATTACGTGCCTTGTTTACGAGTCATCTATAAAAAGGTGTGCAATTTGTGCCAAATATGCAAAAACTATAAAGCTTCACCACAAGCCCCCCAAATGGCGCAGCTATTAGCTGCTCCCTTGGGAGCGTTTCAACGCCCGTTCACATTCATAGGCATTGACTTCTTCGGCCCGTTGTTAGTAACAGTTTTATTACAGAACAATTAAAAACAACATACATTTTGTAACATTTTGAAAATCTATTTAGAACTAGACTCACTCAGGCTTATCATGAACTCCACATGTGAAAATTTTTAAATAAAATTTTTCGTTCATATGAATTTTATTTTCGTATCATCAATTCCAATAAAAGCAAAAACTTGCATATTACAACTTTTTTCTCCAGACAAATCCTAGTGAATAATTTATTCATAAATTTTCAAAATATTTCGTAGGAAGACTCGAAATCATTATATGGGTCTGCAAATGTTTCTAAAACTTCTGGAGTAACTTCACTATGCTTAGTTTTGGGTACTTCACGAAGACTAGCGATATACGGATTCGATGAAATAAGCAACCGATTAAATAAATCCGTATTTGTGTCAATTCTTTATATTATAAGCTTAACCTTTTTTCCGCAGATGGATGTCAGTCATATCGTCTATTTTCAGTCAGTGAAAATATTTTCGTTGTTTTCCGTTGAAATGATACTTTTGCATCACATTTTTATTTATTTTTTTTTGATAATTATTGCCGCTGCATCTATTTTTAAGTTGAAAATGTATCAATTGGTATCTATTCTTTTTCACTGGCATAAACATTATCAGCTGCTTCCGGTCATTTTAACTTTGCAGCACTGAATTTAGCACATCGAAAACAAGGTTGCATTTCATAAAACCAACTTAAAACCAATTCAAAAATGGTTTTAAGTTGGTTTTAACAAAAACAATTTTTATGGTAAAACCAGGTTTTAACAGTTGGTTTTAACGTTAAAACCAACTTTTATTAAAACCATGTCAGTGTGAAAATACTATAACACAACTTAAGCTTTTTAAATTTACTATCAATTAATTATCAGTTCACATAAAATAGTTTAAAAATATTTTATATTGACATTCATCGGCTATCAGTCAAAGCATACGGTTGTTTAATCTCGCTCTTTTAACTAGTAACATACACACAAGTATTATTGGTGTAAAGAAGTGTAACGGTTAATCTTTGATTGTTGGTGCTTTATATTCTTGGATTGCATATTTTATTTATTTTTTTTTTATATAAAAGTAAAAAGAACAAATACATACGTAAAAAAAAGGAATAAACAAAATGGCTCCGAGGCCTCCGGACAAATTCTCTAACAATAGGTTTCACATATTGGGAGACTTTATTGAGAACCCATCTAAAAAACATAAATTAAATGACTATCCTGATTTACCAACTCCAAAAAATAATAATAACTTTAACAATCCGAGATATATTTTGATATCATCAACTGAACCTGATAAACCACTATCGAAACTAAGTCCATTTGTAATCAAGAAAGGCATCGAATGCATCAGTTCTGAATACTCATCTATATCACAACTAAGAGACGGAAACTTGCTCATCCTTACTCGTAACAGACGCGTCGTTGATAAATTTATAAAAACCAAAACTTTAGCAAATATATGCAAAATTTCTTGTAAGCTTCATGATTCGTTAAACTCTATTAAAGGTGTTATATTTGCTCCATGCCTAAAAGAAGTGCCAGAAAGCGAAATTGTGCAGGAAATGAAGGAACAAGGTGTGACAGATGTGTACAAATTTACAAAGCTTCACGAAGACGGTAAATCCAGAATACCAACAGGCAAAATGGTTCTCACGTTTGATCCTTATCGGTTGCCAGTTACAGTTGATGTAGCATGGTATAAATGTAAGGTTGAGTTTTATTTCCCGAATCCAATGATATGCAAGAACTGTCAACGATTAGGCCACACACAAAAACGTTGCAAGGGAAGCCCTACTTGCCCAAAGTGCAGCTTACCCCCACATGAAAACACGGATTGCACACGTGTGCTTTGCTCGAATTGTTCCGGAGACCATCCACGATATCTTCAAACGAAAGAAATTTTAAAACTAAAAACACAGAATTACTGTAGCATTGGAGAAGCCCGCCGTAAATACAAGGAATATAACCCCGAAACTACAGCTTATCAATTCATCACTTACTCGTCTGCCACGTCTCAAAATAAAACTACCAACCCCCAATCTATAGCCGAAGCACCTTCACCAGCTTTAGATAGCCGACCATCAACCTCAAATCAAAACCTAAATAAAACCCAATCTTCAAAAGAAAAACAACTATCAACAGAAATAATAAGCACACCTTCACAACAAAATAACACTATCTCAATTGAATCACCCAACATTTCTACTGAAACAATTCAAACCTCTGAAAAAAACAAAATTTGTAAAACCTCAAACCAAAATTCTTCTACATCACCAATATCTTCCATAATCCAGAAATTAATAAAGGATAATCAATATTATTTTCCAATGGAATCTCCCGATGGGTGGACAATGGATCAATAACTATAATCGTAATCACCATCTCAACATCACAAAAAATCCGTTTACCTCAAACTACACAAAATACAAAAAGTATAACACTCCCTAACAAAATGGATTTCGTAATACTACAATGGAACATAAACGGCTTCAAAAATAACTACTGCAATCTTCAGGTTTTAATGAAGGAAATGGATCCCAGTATAATTTCACTTCAAGAAACTCACTGTGCTTGGAATTTCACACCAATTCCTCCCAAAAACTATTGCTGCTATTTTACGAATTCTACACAGAACACAACGTCTAAACAAGGTATAGCAGTATTAGTGAAATCAAACATCCCACACCGATACCTGCAAGTTAACTCTAATTATCAAGTAATTGCTATAGAAATAAAGCTTAATATAACATTTACAATACTATCTTTCTACATCCCACCAACTGAAGACATTTCGGATCAAGAATTAACATCTATTATTACATCCTTCAATAGTCCAATACTGGTAATTGGAGACTTTAACTGTTGGAACACAATCTGGGGGTCTTCCTCTAGTAACAATAAGGGACTTCTTCTTGAAAAAATAATAAACAATTCTGAACTTTGCCTCTTAAATAATGGCAGCCCAACACACTTTTCTACACACAGTTCGTTTTCTCATATTGATCTTTCATTTTGTTCCCTCTCCCTGCTCCCAATAATTCACTGGTCGATTTTAGAAGATTTGCACAATAGTGATCAAATAATCCAATAAAGATTTCAATAAAATTAAATAATAGAAACCCGGACGCTGTTATTGTTAAAAAGTTTATCACTGATTTGGCCGATTTTCCAAAATACTCTTTAAGGGTAGAACAGGAACTTGCAACCAGTAGCTCGTTTCTGTAATTCTCGCATCGAAAAATTTCTCACATGAAGTGTGAAACAAAAAATTCCATCGTTTCTCGATTTGTGAGAAAAAAGTGTTTCTGTAATTTAAAGTGAAAAGAAGCAACACTAATTTCGTTTTTATTGGAATATTTCCAACAATCAAGTGTCAAATGAAAAGAAAATGTTACAAAAATATTATTTCAATAACAAAAAAAGAAATAATTTAAAAGAAAAAGAAAATAAAATAATGAACAAGAATATAAAATGAATGCAAAATGCTTGAAAGAAGTTTTTCTATCAACTCAAAAAAATCAAAGATAATTTCCCAAAAAAAAATCTAAATAAATGTGAACATATCGACTTTTTAATAATATTTTGGTCCAACAATTCGTTGCATATCTTCTTAACTAGTTTATATTTCATATTTTTATACACAAATTATAAAGTTCATATGTTTTTGTAAAATTTTGGTTGTGCTCGCACCACTTTAAAATGCGAGTTGTTTTGACAGTTCTTGCGAGAAACTTTTCACAAAATATTGTTACAGAAACACTTTTTCTCACAAATTTCCAATAACATACGTCAAAAACGGTAAAATGACAAACAGTTCTCACAAAAAGTAATTACAGAAACACTTGCATGTGAGAAACGATTTTTTGTTTCAATTCACATAGTTTCTTCTTCATTGCCATCGTTTTCTGTGAGAAATTTTTCGATGCGAGAATTACAGAAACGTGCTACAGAGCTCTGACTAACTCTAGCAATAAGGATGCAGCAACAATAACAAAATCGATTCACAACGCAGCAAATATATATATCCCCCAAATTAAGAAGGTTTCAAATAGAGAGAAATCCCCAAAAGTTCCTTGGTGGAGCACCACACTATCTACTTTAAGGCGTCAAAAGATCAAGGAATGGAGAACGTTTAAATCAAACCCTATTTTAGATAATCTTATCTCATACAAGAAAGCCAACGCCAAATTTAGAAAAGAAATGAGATCTGCTAAAAAGTTATGCTTTGAGGAATACACAAAAACCATTAATAGGAATACACCGATATCGAACATCTGGAATAAAATCAACTGTATTACACAAAGACACAATTCTATCAGCATTAAAGCCGTAAATGATGGTAACGTAACCTTAGTTGATCCATTAGAAATTGCAAATCACTTTGGCAGTGAATGGGCTAAGTATTCCTCAGACGAAAATTTTTCTCAATCTTTCATTTCATCTAAACTCAATTTCAATTATTCACCCAGCGGTATAAACGACAGAACCTCATCCTTTTTAGAAGAACCAATCAATTTGCTGGAGCTAAATAACTGTTTGAGAAAAGTTAAGGGATCTTCTCCAGGCCTCGATCGTATCACATACCAAATGATCAAGCCGCTAAAAAAACCACCAAGCTCAAATTATTGGAATTGTACAACACAATTTTTGAAAGCGGAAATATACCTCACTCATGGAAACTAGCCATCGTAGTTCCAATTCCTAAACGTAATAATTGTTCTTCAGTATCAGAATTCCGCCCTATTTCTTTGCTGCCTTGTTTTTCGAAAATAATAGAAAGAATAATTGCTACTAGACTTGCGTGGTTTATTGAAAAGAAAAAACTGGTTGACAAAAGGCAAGTAGCCTTCAAAGCAAATAAGGGATGTGATGACGCTCTCCTTCACCTAGACAACTTTATATCTAAAGCGCTCTCCGCTCGAAACCACATCACCGTGCTATCGGTTGACTTTGAAAAGGCTTTTGATCGAATAGGGTGCCATGTTGTATTGAATGTATTAAAATCTTGGAATGTTGGGAAAAAAATGTTCAATTTTATCAAGTCTTTCTTGTCTAACCGACGCTTTAAGGTAAGGATAAATGGATATTTATCGGGGACTTTTCCATTGCAAAATGGAATACCACAGGGATCGCCACTTTCGGTAATACTATTTCAATTAGCCTTTAACGAAATAAGTAAGCTTCTGAACATGAACCCATCTGTGGATCACTGTTTGTATGCAGATGATTTATACATACTATGTAAAAGGAATAGTAACAGTGAAACAACTACTATACTAGAAGCAGTTATCAAATCTATAAGTGAATGGTCAGAATATTCAGGCAGCAAAATTTCTTTTCAAAAGACCAAGAAACTTCACATATGTAGAAAATTCAATTGCGATGCAGACGACTACACATTACTAGTCGACAGTATGAGGATACAAAATGTTAAGCAGCTTAAAATCCTTGGTATTATATTCTCACATAGATACAGTTGGAAGGAACATTGCACTTACTTAAAGAGGTCGCTTTTATTTAGAGGTAACATTATTCGTTACCTGTCAATAAAAAGCTTTGTGCACATTAATACACTCACATATCTAGTCAAAACCCTTGTTTTGAGTAAAATAGACTATGGTTTGTATCTATACGGGAACAGTAGTCAATCTACAGTCAACATTTTAAAACCACCTTATCACATGGCCGCAAGGGCTTCTATTTACGCCTATAGGACGACTCCGATCAACAATATCCTTACTGAAGCTAACCTCCCATCCATAGAAAATAGAATTCAGGAAATAACAGCAAGAATTATCCCTAAACTTTTGACTAGTACCAACTCTATTATAGACAAAGATATATCGTCTTTCCTTACTGCAAAGAAAACAAAGCGCATAAAATCGGCAATAGCCCAATCACTTTTGCTAGCTCAATCAATAGGAATTCCTCTTTAATGTTCTAGAAAAATTAATAACAAACCTCCTTGGAAACTGTGTACCACGTCTGTCGACACATCTTTATCTTATATGAAAAAAAATTACACTGCTAAAGAAGAATTTTTGAGTATTTTAGCAAAAAAGAAAGCGTCTTTTAAGAACAATGGCTGGCATTTTATTTACACTGACGGCACTAAAAGTTTGACTAATTCACCAGCTTATGCAGTCGTTAACGATGATGGTAATAACCTAATTCTTCGTACCCTCCACAACCACTCTTCAATTTTTACAGCCGAATCTTGTGCTATACATAGAGCTGTCCAGTTAGCGATCTCGTCTAACAAGAAAACTATAATTTTCTCAGACAGCCTTTCAGTGCTAAAAGCTATTGAAAATCCGTTCAATAATACCTGGAATACAATAATTAAAATCAGAGACTTGATCATTGGCAAAGAAGATAAAATCAAAATACATTGGGTACCTGGCCATATTGGCATTTCCGGGAATGAAAGAGCTGATATCGCAGCAAAATATGCATCCTATGCACCTGTATTTTTGGAGCCTAATTTTGAAAAAATTGATCTTCGCCGGCACATTACCAACTATTTGCAAAATAAATTCAGGGAGACTATTTCTAAGCATTACCATTATTCTGTCATTAATCCAGATAATATCAGCCCATTATATCCAATAACAATAGACAAAAACAAAATAAGAGTTTTCTCAAGGTTAAGACTTGGGCATACTTCCTTCTCCCACGAACACCTTATGGAGAAAACATCTAACCCAATTTGCAATATATGTAACATTAACCTCACTATAAAACATATTCTGGATGAATGTCCGACAACTCAAAACTTCAGAAGTAAAAACCCTGCTTGTACTCCATACTCCAGTCTTCTTGGCGATCCAACTATCAACAACATAAATACAATATACAATTTTATTAAACAAACCCGACTTCGTGTTTAAACTTTTTAAAGCCGATAGCCTCTGTAGCTAGTGCTTATATACTTTTAGTTTAGTCTTAGAATTTATTCGTAAGATTAAAGGAACAAATAAATAAATAATAATAACTTAAAAATTATTGAAGTGACCGTTAATTTGATTTGTTTTTGTTTCAACCTGTAACAGTTTAATTTAACGTAATGAAAATACTTAAATCTATATTATCATTAATTTCATTATAATTTTTTAGAATACTTTTGATAGATACTCAAATAATAAAAAAATGTGAAATTTGTTTTAGTTTAGTTTTGAACTTAAAATGAAATACTAATTTGTCATTTATATATTGCGAAAGGTGAAGTTTGTACGAATGGGTAAAGTTTAGATAGGAGTAAAAGGGGGATTTGAATTGGGCTGACAATAGACTAAATCAATTATGTCAGCAAGGTGGGTGGGTCAGAATATGTGTAACAATCTACAGCACAAGTTCCGCATCAGTCATCAACTTTCCTTATAATTTTTTTTCCTGTATGATCACTTTGTTTATTAGCTACCTAAATCTCAACAAAACGATTGAATTTGATAAGCAATTTTTTTTGGGAGCACAACTAACCCTCCAGCGACGAGCACAGCCGATGTTAATAGGTAGCCCCATTCCCAATTTTCAACATCTTCAATAGCAATCGTTACAGAATCGAACCCATTCTGAGAGGATAGCAAGCTAATATTCACTTTTTAAATGCGGTCACTTTTCTTTCCGCGCCCCCTCCCCCCCCCACACAAATTAAAAAAAATCTGTAGACCTCTTCTATATGCAAAATGAATTTTGAAACTTGGTCCACAAATGACCAAAATATTGATAATCAATTTTTGGGGCGAGCATTTTGCACTCCCGCCGCCCCATTTTCTAAAAAAAAACCTATTTCAGTGAACCTTTTTCATATGCCATTGAAATTTTGAAAATTGGTCGAGAAATGAAAAAGTTATTTGATAATACATTTTTGGGGCAGACACTGTCCTTCCCCCTCCTTACAATTTAAAAAAATTAGTGGACATTTTCTATATTCAAAAAGCGCTTTGAAAATTGGTCGATAGATGACGAAGTTATTTTTAATCAATTACTGGGGCGGGCAATTAGCTGCGACATCCTCCTCCCCTCCCAAAAAAAAATAAGTGTAGTTTTTTATATCGAAAAAAATGGCGGAGTTATCCTCGTTAATATTATAAAAGAAACCTGTTAAATATTATGTGGAAGGAGTAACATAATTTAAAAAGTGGGCGCAAAAGTGGACGTGAGTGAAAAAAATTAGCCTATTATTCAAAGCAGATTCCCAGATAAACGTTGTGAGAATTTCAGGAAGATCGGTCAAGAGGTCTGGTCTCCTATAAGGTACAAACAAACAAACAAAAAAACAAACACACATTCCGTTTTATATATATATATATATATATATATATATATATATAGATAATCAGTACCGAAGAATTATTATATTATTCATAAAAAATGTTTTTTTTTCTAATACAGTTTTTCATACAAAATTGTTTAAAAATGTTTTATTAAACAAAATTACTTATCCCTTTCAGTATATTGTATCCATATGGATACACGCATTTTTAAAGTGGTTTTGCAAGACCTCGAACCATTATTTAAATTGAACTTTTATTGAAAATATTACCTAAAGGTCTTTTCTTTGTTTAAATAAAATTGTATTTCGCTTTGTTTTGTTTAAAAAAAATATAGGTTTTTAAACCCCCTATTTTTTATTTATTTTTTATCAAAAACTGGTTTAATATTTCACAAATTTTTTCAACCAATATAATTTTTCTCTCTCTAAGTTTATGTCATAAATACACAGAAAACCCTTTTTTATTAAAATAATAATGAAAGCTGTGAATTTTTTTTAAACACATGTATCCATATGGACACAGATTTTAGTTGTAGGTATGTGTTTACGTAAACTTTGTATAGAAATAGCTCTTACTGCTTTCCGAGCTTTTGCTATATAGTTATACAACTTTCAAGAACTATTCCTAAGCAAAACAACCACACGTTATTTTAAAAATTACTTAACAACTTTAAGTTTGTGAACTTACATCAAAAAGGGATCTGGAATTCAAATTAGATTATCGTGGAACCTTCGACTACCGCATAAAAAGGTCAGACAACATTTATCTGCTAAGATAGCTTAATGGAGGAATTGTCCAACTAGTTTCTACTATACAGGATCATAAACCTCTGAATGTATTGGATATATTTTGCGGTGAACAGAACAAAAATGTAGATATTTCGCAACCAGACAAAGTTGCACTATCGATGAAATAGACAAACTGGACTTTTGTATAATTGTATAGAATTTCTATAATATCTAGAAAGTGGGTTTTAAAAATTTTTGATAATTTTATTGGTTTGGCTATTTTTAATTTGTGGCTAGAATATAAGTTGAACTAACAATAACAAATGCATGAACTTGCTGGGTTTTCGTAATAACGTTGTGAATGGACGGTTTTATGTACTCCACTACGATTTGACCGAAATCAACATTGGCCGGAATGTTGGAGGATACAAGGGAAAAACGCGACTCAAATGTGATGTGCTAGTAACGGAAACTGCTTTATTGAAGTATTTTACAATGAAGAAATTATTGGGTTTTCATTTCTAAAATATAAATAGCAAATTGCATAATTCAATATCAATTGGAGTTTAATCGATTTCGAATTCCTTAATTTGGCAGCTGAATTATCTAATTTTGTTTTCTTTCAACTTTTTTATATTATTACTGCCTTCTTACTTTGTGATATTATGTTTTGCACTGTCGAATGGATGAGGCAAACCATTTTAGAAAATTTTCGACGCGAATGGCTTTTTTAAAATGGCTAAGAACCAATACCCTCTGTTTTATGGTAGTGCGTCGCCCCATTTTAGAAGAAATGAGCCTTTGGTTCACTTAACTGACGAAATCACAATAAATGTTTATTCAAATAAGTATACATATTTACGAAACAATGTTTGCATATTTACCGCTAATCGAGGAGTGATACCAATTTAACAGATCTCAGAAACGACTGGTTGAAATAAGCTGTGACTACTTATGCACCTATGATTTTGGTTTATAGTTTTTAAAATTTTAAGAGTGTAAATTGAGACTGAATGAAACTTATTTTTATATGTTTGGGAAGTATTCTATACGCCCTCATTTAAATCTGTTCAATATTTTGTGTTGTTTCGAAATTATATGGGATTTATTTTTTTAAAAAAGGCTGGGTAAAATAAGCCTAAATTTGTTCCCTTTTCTCTGGAATGCAAACGAAACCATCAAAAACAAATTCCAATAATTAACCATCAGCGCACTAAAATTAGGTTGTCATACACATACCGTTAACAATATCAGCGCCCTTTTCTTCACCAAATGATTTAATGAGTACCAACGGATACATACTAGGTATAATTAATTAAATTCTTTTACAAAATCAAAACAATGATCAAAACAAGACTATTGAACAGAGAACGAAGCCGACCGCTTTGCAGCCACCGCCGACTAATTTACAGGTATCTTCTCAGGGATGGCAATGTAGGTTCAATTGTACTTTTTTTAGTACTATTAAAACTCAGAGAATACCATAGGGCACGAATAAATAAAAGCGGTGTCAGATATGTCAACGCTTTTTTTTTTAAGAGAAGTAACACTCAGGCAATGAATGCCTACTACTATTACTAGGTGTTACCTTCTTTAGGAAAGGGATAATGATAGAGAGACTTCAGCAGATACTAATCCCAATGTAACATCAGACTGCCCTCCTTCGTTGTATGGCAGAATTATCGGCGAAGTAAAATAACCAATAAAATGGCTACTAATCACAGCTTCAAAATTTAAAATACGCCTCATTTAACACCAGAGACGCTGCAACACTGCATTATTAAAAAAAAGTGCAAAAGGCAGAGTTGTAAAAGAATGAAGCTTTCCTCTATTTCTTCATTCGCCATCTATCTTCTCTATCACTATGTCAATGCTTTGCGTGACGTTTCTAGCATTGGCTAAAAAGCGTAAAGCAAAATTTGTACGACACAATAAAAACTTTGGCGACACTCAGTTTTTGTGTTACTGCTTTGTTTAATGCATAAAATATAGCTTACTTCGATTATTCTGATAACACTACCCAAAGGTGGGGGTACATACCACGCCACAGATAACTCAGAAGTAAAGAAAGTGACAAGTAAAAAAAGCTGCAATCAGGTTTTTTAAAATTCGAGGAAAAAAGAGAAAAATATAATGTATTTGATCATGATACAATTATACAAGGTACTTGCACGACTACAACAAAATTGCAACACCAAGAAACACACGCATTTTGTTGGTAGAAACAAACAGAATTTAGTCAAAAACAGATGTCTTTTGTTGTTAAAAATAACAATTACAGGGTAACTAAAGTACAATTGCAGACGCGGCATTCATGAATGATTATAGTCATTCAGTGTTGCCAATATGTGTGTAATATACAGAGTGTGTAATTTCTACTCACATGTAAAGGCCTATAATTAGATGCATGTATAATCTGTGTGTAATTCTACTTTGACTTCTATTTTTGTATAATTTTGTTTTAATTTTAACCTACACAAAGGATGTGTAGTATAATGTTCTTCAATGTGTAATTGGAGACACAGCCACATGCAAATTCATTGGCAACACTGTAATCATTTTATTCACACACATACACCAAGGCACATTTACTACAGGTACACGCATTAGAGAAAACACTGTGGCAACTCTGTGCTTCTCATATAGTTTTACAAAGTAATTGTCAAAAAATTGTATGCATCAAACAAGGCACAAAAGTAATTGTCAAATGAATTCTTCGTTATAAACGTGTAAACAAAAAATCAGCGGATGAGCAATTTGCCTGATGCATGTACCTGTTTGATATGCCTTGCATACACTAACAGCCTGTTTGTAGAACGCGACTCGTCCATAATAAGCGCTAGAATGTTAGCATTATTTATTTTTTGGGGTTTTAGAACACGAGTGTTGACGATTTTCATTAAAAAACGTAACAATTGTCAGTTTATTTGGGTTTGTACAACGCGATTTGACTCACTATAAACGTCAAAATGGGCGATTAATAAATTCTAGTCGTGCACCAAAATAAACAAAACAATAAGAAAGTGTAAATAATAAAAATAAAATAAAGTATTAGAAAAAATACAAAAACGGAACTTCCAACAAGAAAAAAGTAAGTAAACTTTTATATTAAGATTGTTCTTGTTTTCATTGCTTAAATTTTTAGCATCAAAATATCAAAATGACAACAAGTCTGCAGTTTAGCTAATTGGTGGCATGTATGGAGCAAATTTCACATTTGGTCACGGGAACTCCACAGTTGGGTAGCAGTAGGGGTGTTAGAAGTATGTAGTGTGTGCGTCTGTACATCTCTGTATCTGTACAAGTCCATGTACAGACCTAACGGCTGGACCGGTTTTGATTTAGTTTTTTGTGTTTGAAAGGTGACTTGATCGAGTGTTCTTAGGTTATAAGTTTGTAGTGTGTCTGCATATGTGTGCGTCTGTACAACGAGTCCACATACAGACCAAACGGCTGGACCGAGTTAAATATGTTCACTTGTTCAAATGTATTTTCATTTCATACTTACTCATAATACAATTTATACAATATCTTTAAATAAAAGAACAATTTGCTAAAAAAATTTTATCACGTTTCCTATGCTAATTATATTTTGCAATTTCTATTTTTTCATTTAACACAACAAATATTTCCATTTAATATAAAAGTGTTTATTTGACCGGATAAGGGTGAATATGGGAAAATCACTGATTTTTTAGTTTTCGCAATACTTGCCCATCGACATGAAAAACAATCGGTCAACCGTAGATCGACGTTATCATTTGCGTGTTGGTAAAGCACTTTATATGTTGAATATCTTACTACTTGCCAACGTTTGAACCACCTTTGCCAGGAGGATGTGCGAGCTAAAAGTTAAAATAAACAACGGTTTTGTTTCAAATAATGCCTCAGCATTAATGCTTCAATTTTACTTACCAACTCGCCAATATTATTAATTTCATCTCATAATAGTACTGCTACAGCCATTGTTACGCCACATACATACGTTCTTTTCGGCCTGGGACACTTGCGAATCTGAAAAATGAACAAAGCAGATTCTTACCATTATTAATTGTGTTTCTTAGCTTATGAGTACATACGTATGTATTTACATACATACATTTGTGAATTTACATCACTTGCATGAAACTCTTATTAAAAAATATTACAACAACTTAAGAGTACTTACCTTTATACAGATAATTTTATAACCAAAATTAAAAAAGTTTCATGTACAATTTGTTTACTTTAATTTATTATTTTATTTATGTGCATGTCAGTTGTGTTTCAAGAATAGGGCTGCCGTTTTTTTCAGCTGAAAACACAATTTTGTATGAAAAATATAAACTAAAACTGTTTTTTAACATGTTGGCAACAGTACGATTTAGTACATATTTGACAAATAGGCGAATTAACGTAAGCTGAACGACAAAGTCTAGTCGCGTTATACAAACGCTTTTCATTACGTATTCGTCCATGAGTCGCCTCGTCGTGAGTCGCCTTTGTCGCGTTCTACAAACAGGCTGTAACATTTTTGCGGCTTGTAAACAAAGTTTGAAAAGTTTCTGCATTGTATACATTAACATGCTGGGCTTGTGCAAGTACCTTGTATAATTGTATCATGATTAAAACCATGTCAGATACAATTTTTGCTTCTCGTTC
>OW387024.1:34211077-34321077 GCA_936439885.1 Nowickia ferox | reverse complement strand
AATTATAAATAGACTGTCGAACGATTCTATTAATACTTATTCTGTACTAAAGTCCTATTTTCAAAGCAAGATTTTATAATATTTTTTTAATAGTGTAATTTGTTTTCTTTTTTGCGTTATATCAATGCACTTGACTTTCCATTTACATATAATATTAGTATTTATGCATTACTATTATATAAAGAACTGAAATTATATTAGTTTTTCGACTAATGTGTTTATAAAACGTTATTGTTATTTGTTTTTTGTCGAATTAAATTAAATTAAAAAATATCTTGTATAGTTTTGCACTGGGTGGGAATTCCCGGGAAACTGAAAAGTCGTTCCCGCTTTCCCGGGAAATGAAAAAGGCCGGGAAAAGAAAAACTCTAACATATATATATATATATATTAATATTTAAGGGCCTAATTCAAAAAGTGTTTCTGTTTAATAGGAGGTTTATTAATCAAATTTCCATAGAAAATTTGTTTCATAAGCCTCTTGTTGAACGGTGATATTTTTTATGAATAAGGCAGTAAGTATTTTTGAAACAAATGAGATTGTAGTTCTACTTTTTATTCTTTTTGATTTTGTTTTATTTTTTCTCTATTATTGGTATTTTATATTATACCGGTATATCATTCCTATTAATTTTAATAGTTCGGCCTTATAGGCTTTATTATTAATGCATTGAAAATAAATACAAATACAAATAAAGTGTAGGTGAAGTCTTCACACTTCTATTATATATGTACCTTATTAAAATGTAATATGAAATGTAAAATCTCAAGATATATATGTGTTGATCTCATGACAGTTATTTATTTTCTAAAACTTTACTTTACAAAAATGTTTTTGATGTTTTTATTTACAATAGAAACATTTTAAAACTAACCCCCATTTTCACGCTTATTCGAAAAAATTTACTTCATTTTGCGCTAAACTTATATTATTTCAATTTAGCCCTTTTTTCAAAAAATTTTTACGAGTTTTGAGTATAAAAAGTTGGCGTCACTGTTTTGATGTACATATATACATATATGCATACATATATACATGAACAGTTGACACTAGTTTTATATTCTGTGTTATTTCCTTTTTTACAGTGGATAAACAAATTAAGCAAAAATAATTTACAAAATGTGTTCTAATTTTTTTGATTTCTTTATGGTTCGCAGCAAGGTTCAAAATGAACCAAGATGGTTCGCTCTCAAAAATTTGTATGGCGAACCATGTCGATTCAATCAAGATTCGACAGCGAACATCGAATGAGAGAGCGAACCTCGATAATTGGTGTCCGTGTGAACATACTATAATTTAGTGCGTTTAAGGAATCTCCCCAGTTTCACTCCGCACTTCTTTTCAAACGATTGCATATGTCAATTTTCTTTTTTGAACACACACACTCACATTCCTCTCACTTGAAAACAGTTTTGTGAAAGCAAAACGCAGCGAGAAAATAAAAGACTCTGAACTTGTAAACTTCCAAATCACTTTTCGGAATTCGGATGCCAGAGCACATGCTACTAATTTGTATATTTTAAATTAAAATAAAACAGGTTTAACCATATGCTTTAACATCACAACTTAGTACTCTTTCCACACGTCAGGTTTACCTGATCAGTTTTTGATAAATTTTCTTTTGAACCTGCATTTGTGTTCATACACACCGTCAAGTTTGCTTCATCGATTTGCGTTGTCGTTTAGTATTACGAATGACAAAACAAAACGAAAAAACAAACTTGACTGGTACGGTTAAGTCTTTACTCCCCTCCATTCTCTTTTCATCGCACTCCTAGAAACTCAAGACTTGAAGAGTCAAACCTACCTGTCTGAAAGAGGACTTACAAGCAAATTTGTCAAAACGATTCGGTAGCCAGAACAAAGTCAATTATTTTAATATTAACAAATAAAAATTTATAATTTTAACTAAAACATCTTTTAGTACAATTAAGGTCAAAAAAGTAAAATTTTTTAACTTTGTTGGTACTGTTTTAAAATTCTCAATGCCGTTCCTGCATCTTATGGTAGGTACTAGAGATGTTTAAATGCAATATATATCCATATATCGTATCGATATTTTTGAACAGTATCGATATATAATTTTTTTTTTATTTCAAACATCAATATTTCTATATATCCATATATTTTAATATCCCATATGTCATTTACACATGAAACTAATTGCATGAAAGTAACAATGCACTCACATTTTTCACTAACATACTCACATTGTTTTTAATTTCCTCTCAGCTATCAACGAAATTTTCAAGTAAATTTTTGACGTTTTCAGAAAATAAAATGTAAAAAGGTTAAGCGGGGCTAGCCACTTTCAAAGTTTATACAAATACACAGGATTGTGGCAATTAATTATTATAAATTATGCTTATTTTGTATAAATATTTAAAGAATTATAACTCGTATCTTCAAATATACATGAAGAACACAATTCATGCCTTTTTAAAACAATAATGTTTTAATACTCGTATATTAACAATGTTATTTATCTTTATATGCTAATATAAATTTTTTTAAATTTTTAAATACTTGTAGATAAATTTTATATTTTAATCTTGTAATATAATTATATTGGCCAAAAGGCTACATATATTACATATGAAAAATAAATGTAATGAAATAATACTTTTTCCCAACTTATTGCCCTATAAATTTCTGTATGTGAATTAGAGATGGGCGCCTGTTGAAGTTTACCAACACGACACGACACGAACACGAATGCCAAGATGTCCAACACGTACGAAACACGCACGCGAAATCTTTTCAAAACACGAAACTACACAACACGCACCAAATTAAATTTAATAGCAAAAAAGGTATTTTACTATATTCAAATAGATACATATTTTTGTTAAATTTCATAACTTTAAACTTAAGAGACCCCTACACTATCAACAAACTTGATGGTTTTACGTGATTGACGACACAAAATATTAAATTTTTTCTTTACTTGCAATTCATGCGTACATATTTTAACACCAAAAACCGTTTCGTGGTTATCGTGTCAATTTTGCTCATTACGATACGACCCAAACACGCATGAAATCAGATTTTCTGTCACGAAAACTTCGTGTTGAGTCGTGCGTGTTCGTGTCACGAAAAGAACACGACACGCGCCCATCTCTAATATGAATGTTCTGAGTAATAGTATGTTTCCCTTACACGTGCTTCGCTCTCTATTCATGCTTCAAGGTAGAGGTCCATAGCTCGCTTTTTGCGCGTTACGCTTTCTATGCATCTGTCAAAAAAGTAGAATCAATGTAATAGTATGTGATAAGTTACATTGCAAAAAGCGCAGAACGCGTAGGCGCGTTCAAAGCACAAAGTAGGTCTACTTTCTACTTTTGTACGCGTTACAAGCACCATGAAAGAAAGTCAGCTGTTCTTGAATGCTAAAAATGTTAAATAATACTTTATTTCTTACGTTATCGATAAATATTATTTTGCCGTGGATAATTTTTTTCTTTTTTTTCAATAAAAAAAATTTCTTAGTAAAAAAAAACTTGTTTAATAAAATATGTGAATATTTTCATTAATGCGATGTATTTTAATTAACTTTTCACCTCACTTTTCTCAGTAACAAATTTTGCATATTAGTTATCGATTACTTTTACGTACTGATTGTCATCTCCGCTAAATCTGTATTATTTACTTTGTGTTCATTACATATTTTTAAACAATAAAATGGAAGAAAATTTAATTAATGTTGTAAAAAAGCACGAGCTTTTATATAACAAAAGCTTGCTGCTATATAGAAATAAAATAAAGAGAGCAGAGCAGACATCTGCAGACATTCTTGTCGCGGTTCAAAATTGCCCAGCGTCAGAAGTTTTAATTTTTTTAAATGTGGTTTCAAAAAACCCACTTAAATTCCGTTCTAAATACAACGGCCGTACCCAAAACCTTTTCTTTTTTTGAAATTGTTCATAGGCATTTTTTGCACATAAAATTAAATATACAAACTCGACTAACTCCACAAATTCTTTTAAAAACTCGATTTCACTCTCCATTTTTTCTTTATAAGTATTTATAAACAAACGCACACAGCTGATCAAAACAAAAATAAAATGGCGCATGAAAAGCAGTGCATGTAACTCAACGCGAACAAAGTATAGAACGAAACAAGAGGATGAAACGCGTCTAAAGCATAACGCGCAAAAAGCGAGCTATGGACCTCTACCTTCACACCCCAATCATGAGCGAAGCAACTTCCTTCGCCACACAAAATTATGGAGCGAATCAAGTTAATTCACATTGAATCTACATGCGAAGCACTTAAAATTGTTATCTTCTCAAACTTTTATCGCAGCTTATCAAGAGTTTATCCGAACTAGCTGTCAAAACAAAATAGGGATCAGCGTATGTGTGTGAACATATGAAAACAAACTAAGCGCACGTGCGTATGATACGTATGTATGTGTGAATATACATAAAAAATGCCAAAAGGAAGCCCGAATGCGCCTTGTGGAGAAAATCAAAAGCATACAGAGATGACACAAGACGTTTTTCTATTTGTCTCGTTTTCCCTGAAATTTTGTCGTCGTTTTTGTTTTGATACTTCTTTCCAGTGCTGTGTTAATTGGTAAGTAGTAATGCACTACAATAACAAATATACTATATATATTTGTCTTTTTTCTACGAATTTTAAAAGACCTGATTCGAGCTTTTTTACCTGTCACTTTCTTCACTTCTGTATGTATTCTGTGGAGAAATTTTTTTAAAAATGTCAATAAATCTTTAAAAATATTCTTAAAAGCTTTTAAATGATACCAATATTTACTGCATTGGATGGAATACACATCAAATAATCAGAGTTGTGTACTGGAACTTTGGATGCCCATAACTCAGAAAGAAAGGCTCGCCGCCAATGTTTTTATTTAAGTTTTTTCTTCTTATTTTTTAATTTTCTATCGGATAGGATAGTTTTTATTTATTTATGCGAGGAGGACCTAAACCCTATTTAAGCAAAAAAATCTGACAGAAGAGACGTTCATAACGCGCGATGTGTAACTTGCCATTTTTCTTGCGGTAAAATTTTCAAAGGCACGATCATCGTCGACACACTAATAGCGTGTTCACACGGACACCAATTATCAAGGTTCGCTCTCCCATTTGAGGTTCGCGGTCGAATCTTTATTGAATCAACATGGTTCGCGATACAAATTTTTGAGAGCGAACCATCTCTGTTCATTTTGAACCTTGCTGCGAACCATAAAGAAATCAAAAAAATTAGAACACATTTTGTAAATTATTTTTGCTTAATTTGTTTATCCACTGTAAAAAAGGAAATAACACAGAATATAAAACTAGTGTCAACTGTTCATGTATGTATGTATGCAAGTATGTATATACATCAAAAAAGGGGCGCCAACTTTTGATACTCAAAACGCCTAAAAATTTTTTGAAAAAAGGGCTAAATTGAAAAAATATAAGTTTAGCGCAAAATAAAGTTATTTTTTTCGAATAAGCGTGAAAATGGGGGTTAGTTTTAAAATGTTTCTATTGTAAATAAAAACATCAAAAACATTTTTGTAAAGTAAATTTTTAGAAAATAAATAACTGTCATGAGATCAACACATGTACTGCGAACCATAAAGAAATTGCTGTCATTGCTAGTTTTGATAACAAATTATCGCTAAGTTATCTCAAAATATACAGAAGTGTCACGAGACGGAAGCTAAGGGTATTTTTCTGTTTGTCTCGTTTTCCTTCAAATTTTGTCAGCGATTTTGTTTTGATTTTTCTTTCTAGTGCAATAAAACTAAAACGCTTTTTATTGGCTGTGTGAATTGGTAAGTAGTAATACACTACAATATCAAATACACTACATTTTTCTCTTTTTTCCACGAATTTTAAAAAACCTGATTGAAGCTTTTTTTACCTGTCACTTTCTTCACTTCTGTGTATTCTGTGACAAAATAAGTACACAGATACACATGTACTCATGTGTGAAAAAAAAAATAAAAAAATGGATGCGTGTATGATTAAAAAAAAAATTAGAACACATTGTATTCATTAATTTTGCTTAATTTGTTTATCTACTCTAAAACGGCAAGTAACACTGAATATAAAACTCGTGCCAACTATTCACGTATGAAAGTATGCATGTATGGATACATTGTATATACATGAAAATAGTGATGCCAACTTTTGATACTCAACACGAGTAAAATATTTTTGAAAAAAGGCTAAATTAAAAAATATACGTATAGCGCAAAATAAAGTTGAATTTCTCGAATAAGCGCGAAAAGAGGCTAGTTTTAGTTTCTGTTGTAAATAAAAACATCAAAAACATTTTTGTAAAGTATTTTTTTTTTTAATAAATATCTATAATTAGATCAATACATAGATAGCTTGAGATTTTAAATATCATTTTGAATTTGAATAAGGTACATATAAATAGTGAACATACAAACATATATAATAGAAATGTGTAATACACTTTAGTTGAATTATAAAATTTTTAACATATTTTTTTTAAATATTGTATTTTATTCAACAAATTTATTATTTGACATATTGTCATAAGGGGCCATCCATATATTACGTAACGCCGTTTTTCCCGATTTTTGACCCCCCCCCTCCCCCCCAGTAACAGATCGTAACAATTCTTAGACCCCCCCCCACCCCCTAACAATAACGTAACAAGAACTTTAAAAAAATTTAAATTGTTTTATTAAGTTTTTATTAAAAAAAATTAAATTTAATTCATGCACATACATATGTATGTATTTTTAAATAACTTTTTGTTTGAATTGAAGTAAATTTCTTTATTTAGTTATTACAAACTAATATACAAATATTTTGATGGCATTTTCTTAAGTTTCGTTTATGATTTATGCATTTATTTATTTTATTTATGGGAAAATGCAAGTAATTGAGAATGGACGAATATTCGGGAATTCGAATCCTTTTGTTCCTTTATTTTTATTTTCTGTTAGACTAACACAGTGCGTAGACAAAAATCAAATAAGCTTGCAAAATATAAATAATAACAATTATGTATTTATATACATACATATGTATATGCATATATTTATATCTATTTAACACTCATGATTCTTGATTTATTATGTATTTCTTTGATAAATTAAATATGTAAATAAATGAAAAATCGAAGTGTTTTTGTACGAAATTAGTAAAATTTATGTTACGTAACAATTTTACAGACCCCCCCCCTACCACCCCGTAACAAATCATAACAAAACTCGAAGCCCCCCCCCCCCCAAGGGCGTTACGTAATATATGGATGGCCCCTTAATACACATTTGAACAGTCATAAACCTCTTATCTTATGCACAGACTTTATAAAACTATTTGAGAATTCACAAATAATAATATTTATGAAAATCACAAACGAAAAATAAGCGTAGTAGGCCCAGAAACCTATACAAACAAAAGCAAATAATTTTTATTCGATATGAATCTATTTTATTTTTCTACACCATTATACAATTAGAAATCCATAGGATTGTAGTAAACAATGATTTAATTCTTTTACATGCACATCAGTGAATGTATTCATTGTTTTACGGCTCTGCATACAATAGCCATTGAAGGTATCATATCGTCGGGTGGTTACTGATTTCCCGCACAGATATTGAGAATACATTAGTGCCCTTTTACATTTGGGAAATTGAAAGACAGACAGACGAAGTTTGTAGAAGAAGGGGCGAAGATGCAGAGTGTAGTACACGACCCTCTGTACTGGACATTTTTTTGTTTCTCTTTTCTACTTTTCGCAGTTTATTCTTGTTGCTTCATATGATTTTTCTCATTTCAGCGAATCTATGCATACTTGATGTGTATTATCAAGGTATATGGTATTTATGTGCATGTGTATGAGTAGCAATCGCGAAAAAGAAGTAAACAAACTACAAAATTTCTGTCTGTCTATTAATTTCCAATATGTAAAAGCTTCGGGCAAGAACAAAAGAGAATTGAAAAAATGTCCGGCAAGAAATGTCTCAAATGTAAAAGAGGACTTATTGATGCGCCCAATCAGTAACCACCCGACGTTATGCCTTGCATACCGCTGGTCGCCGTATTGACATTCCAGTGCAATGGATGTGCTATACATGTGCTTGGTAAGCATACAGTGAATTGTTGTTGTTTGTGGCGCACTTCAATATTTATGGGAAAACAATTTATTACTTTAAATATATCAAGCGACATTTTGTTTTTCCATGAATATTATAAATGTAAATATTTTTAATATATATATAAAATAGAAATAAGATCATTAATTTTTACAATCTAGATTCTTCACATAATTAGTATATAACCCGAAATTATTTGTATGAAAATTCAATTAATAAACTGCTGTCAAAAGAGCTCCTCGTTGAGCTCTATTAAAATTGGCATATTTTTATTGGTTAATAGAAAGCATTCATCTGATTTCTATACATACAACTGCCTACAAACAATTTAGAGCCAGTGGCGTTAATTAGCGCCGACACCATCGTGTAGGCAGGCAACCTTTTGAAGATTTTCTGGCCTAGCACCCTCTTACTGAAATAGAAGAACCTTTTGAAATTTATAAGGCAAGTATATATATATATTTATAATTCAAAATGAAAAATATTATTATTTGTGAATTCTTAAATAGTTTTTGAAAGTCTGTGCATAAGATAAAAGCTTTCTGACTGTTTAAAATGTGTGGTTGAAGTCTACTGACGATTTGTTAAAGCAACAATAAAGTGCATATAGACATCGTTTAACCACCAGCAAATAAATTTCACTTATTGTATTCTATTTTTATTATTAAAAATTTTTTCAATTGAGAAAAAAGAAAAAAATCAAAAAATAATATATCTTTTCATTTATAAATAGTATTGAATTGTGTATAATTTGCGAAACTACACACTGCACATATGTATATGTTTACATAAGTACATAGATATGAAATTGGTCCTTATTAAATAAATTTTCGATTTCTCGCTCTTCAAAAAACATACATACGAGTACATTATCCTTTTTTAGGCTTTATTGAATATCTTTCAAAGCACAACAAATTTGGAAGAAATATAATGCTATTTTATATTCTTCTTCTTTTTTATTGAAACAAAATTAAGCGGGCTAAAAGATTATTGTAAAGAGTGCTAGATATTCGCGTTTTTTAGTTTGGGTTAAACCTAGCCCGAAAAGTGCTAAATTGGCATCACTGCATCAAAAAGATTTGTTAAAACCAAAGCATATACATATATACAAAGTATATGCAGGTCTACAACAACTAAAAAGTACGAAAACAATAGGCGATTTATTTGTGTAATAATAATGACTGAATGTCAAAAACAAATGAATACAACCAGATCTGGGCAACTTGCATTACTTTTGCATAAGCACTGATTGAAATCCAAAAATTTTAGTATAAATGCTGGTAGTGCACTATTTTTGTACTTAAATAAAATTTCGTATAAGTAATGGATTAATATTGCACTAGCAGCTAATCGCATGGCGAAAAATGCACTAATTTTGTATTGTCACTAAGCGCATCATAAAGTAATGCAATATTATTGCATTATCAAATATTGTACACAGTAATATTTAATAAAACATGGCCTATTTTATCAGATAGCACAAATAATAAAATAAAAAATACAGTAAAGTTCATTGAGGGCTCCTTTATAATTACGTCAATTGACAAAAAATAAGAACTTAGGTTTTCGTTTATTTTAAAGTTATATCTTAAAAAATTGTGATTTTATAATTCAAAAATACTACCGCTTGATACAATTTCATCAAGTTTTGTCTTTCTCTCGAAAAATTATAAAAAACGTAGTGATATGATTCTTCGTCTTGGGTGACTATGTGTACATATGTACGTATGTTTTCATGTATGTAAACATTTACGTTGTATTTTGCACTATAATGCAATAATAATCTTCATAATCTGTGTAGTGGTAAAAAAAATAATGCACTAAAAGTAACAATGCAATATTCATGCATTACATTGAAGGGATTTTAGTTTAGTTTAGATCAAAGTTAGTGCTATTGTAATAAATTTGCATTTGCATTGATTTGGTTTAGTATGGGAAAATGGTCCATGCATTTGCTTATTTAATGCAATAGTCCCAGATCTGCATATGTACAATAAAAAGGAAATGTATGGATGGACAAAACCAAAGTAAATTTATTAATTGATAAACCTTTAATATGTGAAATATTTATAATAAAATATTTAATAATTAAATACAATTATTCAAATGTTATGTAACACATTTTTTAAGTAAAAATTTATTTAAACTTTTTCACATACGTTTTCAGTATATACAGTTGTGTATAACCAAGCAAAACAAAACAAAATGGCGTACGAAAATTGTAAACAACTTTTGACATTCAGGCATTAACAGTACACGAGAATAAAATTAATCACCAGAGTACTTGCACATACTTTATATCAAGGCATATCAAACAGGTACATGCATCGGGCAAATTGCTCATCCGCTGATTTTTTGTTTACACGTTTATAACGAAGAATTGATTTGACAATTACTTTTGTGCCTTGTTTGATGCATACAATTTTTTGACAATTACTTTGTAAAACTATGTGACAAGCACAGAGTTGCCACAGTGTTTTCTCTAATGCGTGTACCTGTAGTAAATGTGCCTTGCTTTATATAAATTTACTTTGGTCAAAATGAACAACGAATGTGTCGTTTGAACGGCTTGATTCGCAATCGTTGTTCAGATCACAAAGTACACAGAGATGTCACGAGACGGAAGATTATTGCGAATTCTTGACGTCTCGCTCACACCGAGTCTATGTCTTCTTTATTTTTCTTTCGTAGTGGCAATAATTTAACGTTTTTCATTTTATGCTTTGTGTCCTCATTCGCTATGAGATTTTTGCAAATAAATGGTAAAAATTAATATTTGTGAACGAAAATGCTTAAAACGAAGTCTCTAATAATTTGAAAACATATCTTAATTACTTTTTCAATAAAAATAATAATTTTCACATTTTGTTTTTAATTCAATACCTCAAATTCCCTCATTTAATTGTGTACAAATTTTCACTTGTTCAAATGTATTTTAATTTTTTGCTTTGTGGTATCATTCTCATATGCTTTTTGGAAGTAAATGGTTAATATTAATATTTTTTAATGAAAATGCTTAAAATGAAGTCTGTAATCATTTGGAAACTAGTTTTAATCACTTTTTTAATATTAATAATCTTTTACACACTATGTTTTTTAATTCAACACTAAAAAAACTTTTATTTAATTTAATTTTGTTCATTTTACAAATTACACATTTTCTCTTCATTGTTTTGATTATATCGTTAACAACTTAATAAATATATTAAAGTTGTCCCTTTCTCGACGAACCTGTGTCAAAGCTGATTTTAGCTTTTTTCATCACTCATTTTCTTCTTGTATACTTTGTGGTTCAGATAGCGAACCAAGTCACAGAACATACACAATTGTCACTAGATGGAAGTGTCTTGTTTTCCCTCAAATTTTGTCGGCGTTTTTGTTTTGATTCCTCTTTCTAGTGCAATAAAACTACTACGCTTTTTATTAGCCTGATTAAAGCTTTTTTTACCTGTCACTTTCTTCACTTCTGTGTATTCTATGACCAAGTGGTTCATGTTGCCGTCTCTACTAAGTATAACGCGTGTTATATATTTCTACTTTACTGCATTTGTGTTAATAACTCATTTTTAACTTTATGTTAGAAGGATATATGTCAGGTGGAGACGCAGAGTAAAAGAATATGGCAATACTACTACTTACCAACTACTTAGTACTTTCACAACTCTATTAAAAGTACTCTTTCACTACAATTTATGAGTTTGAATATACGTGTCAATTATTTTTTTTTAAAGTTATTTATTTAAAATGCATACCGTGTTAACAAGAGGGAATGCTACAATTGCCTACACGTTGTCAGTTTTAGCTTGTTTGACATTTTGTTGCTTTATATCCACAGTATTTTTGGACTACAGAGTAAAATCCAATATCAGCACTGCCAAAATCTTGGTGTGAGTATAATTATATTTTAAGAAAAATTATTTATAAGCTATATTTTGCAAATTCTTAGCAAAAATGTGCCGGACTATGGTGCTTCGAGAGAAAAACATGATCTGGGATTTATCACTTTTGATTTGGAAACGAACTTGACAAGCTTGTTTAACTGGAATGTTAAGCAGCTATTTCTATTCCTTACAGCTGAGTACAGCTCCACCGATAATGTTTTAAATCAAGTTGTGTTGTGGGACAAAATTATACGTAGGGGCGAAAATGCATTGCTGGATTTTAAAAATATGAATACCAAATACTACTTTTGGGATGATGGAAATGGATTAAGGTAAATTAATTTTCTTGTCTTTCATACATACATACATATGTACATATATACAGATTGAAATAACACAGATTATCCAAATTTTTTGGTGGTTCAAACGTTGGCAAGTAGTAAAATATTCAACGCTTAAATTGCTTTGCCCACACGCAAATCTACGGTGACCGTAGGTCCTCTTTTTTTTAGAGGACAATCAACTTTTTAACTCGCTGTCATCTATAAAATTGTGTCCTCTTTTTGTCACCTTTTTTATTATGTCAACTCTAATATTAAAAGAATGATTTATATTTGTGTTTATCGATGAAACAATGTATCCTCACTTTCATTTGCGTTCTCTATCAACCAAGATCCATATATAAATTTTTTTTTTCTTTATTTTGGTTTTATAAGTAGGTTGACAGTTGAAATAAACAGCTGCCTTATGGGCTTAGGGCTTATATGGTTTGAGTGTACCCTAGTAAACTTAATGTGTACAGTTCCTGTGTTCTGTAACTGGCGAGAAGTTTTCGCGTCGAGAAAAATCAAACAATTATAATGGTTGTCCAGTTTTCCACAGGCTGAAATACATATGTATATAGACAATGCTTAAACACCGGCAAATGAATCTCCATTATAAAAGATCAATATTGTGTTGTCACGGTTACTATCTTCACATGCGGGAAGGTCATGATAAATTTATTTAAAAAAAACACAAAACTTAATAAACAATTTCGGGATTGACTTAATTGAATTTAAACTTTTAAATCCCGGGATTTTCGGGATTGGCATATCTAGCTGTGATTTTGATGAGATGTTTTTGTTTTTATATTTTGCTTTAGTTAACATCGGGTATTTTTTTAATTTTTATTATTGAATGTATGTAGATATATTAGACCGACTCACATTGTAAGGATGTGAAAACCACGACAGATGATGTACTTTTTTTTATATATATTGTCTTGGGACATAATACGAAAATATGCAAAAAAAACTTCAAAAATATACTTTTTTTAAACAGGAAATATACCTTTTTTACGAAAGATTATCGCTAGAATCCTCAAACGTTTTGAGAGTCTCCTTTAAAAATATCAACCTTTGATTTAAGAGGGGTAACAAAAACTTTTTTTCAGTGAGTGGGTCCAACGTATATGAATAATTTTTTATAAAGTATGAAAAAAATGTAGACATTAAATTCAAATAATTTTTTTTTATATATTTGTTGATGTCATCTTTTTCTTTCTCCGAAATCTGGTCACCTTAGCAAATCAAATGATAACGTCGATGTACGGTTTTCATGTCGATGGGAAAGTTTTGCGAAAACTAAAAAATTAGTGCTTTGCCAATATTCACACTTATCGGGAATAAGGGGTGCAAAAATCCCAAGCACGTTAAAATTAACACAGCCCAAAATTTTGCGAGAAGGGTCCTAAAAATAAGTGATGATATGTATCATAAACAGAATATAAAAAAGATAAAGAAAATTCTGCACAAAAATAATTTTTCGTTCAGCTTAGCAACAACTATAGTAAAAAACGCCATAAAAATCTTAATCGCGAACCAGTAGAAAATACTAAAAAAAAAAACGTACAAGTCTATGACACATATTCCCGGATTTTCTGAAAGAATTATTCATTCCGATATATTTGATAAAGAAAATGTTAATATCGCACTAAAACCAGATAATACTTTGCATATGCTGTTTTCAAATACCAAAAGTAATGTGGACAAATTAGACTTGATTATATATAATTTATAAAATACCTTGTAGCGGAGATGGTTCTTACAAATGCGGTAAAGTATATGTCGGAACAACAAAGTCCAAACTACGTACTAGATTAGCCGCACATAAATCTGATTACAAAACGCGTAAAGAAACAACGGACCAAAAAACAGCACTAGCAGCCCACTGTGCAATAAGTGGACACTCACCTGACATCACCAATACAACAATATTACAACATGAAAACAATTACAAAAAGAGATTTACAATAAAGATACTACATATAATTAATACTCCCGCGAATATAAGGATGAACTATAAAACAGACACAGAAAATTGCGCGCATACATACAGACATGTATTAGCTAAACATAAATAAAAAAAATTAAGAAAATAAACAAACAAGTTTTAGTAAGAATTTGACTCTTTTTTTTTAAAGCGGACAGCTGACGACCTTACTCTAGAATTTTTTTTACTCTAGAATTTTTCCTAAGGACACCGAAGGTGTTCGAAATATTGAAAAAATATAAGATTAAACAAAATCAATAATTGAAACAATTTTAAATGTTTAGTTCACTTGGCAATCACAGTTTCATATACTGGAAAGTAAAATCAACTGCAGAAAGCAAAAACAATGTAAACATAATATAAACTACAATAATACTTAAAGGTATGTACCGACGGTACATCGAATAAGTAAAAATAATTAATGTGATGATCGTAAAAGATAAGCAAGAATAGTTAAACATACTTAGGTAGAGTGACATAACTTCGTGCTAACCTGAATATAAAAATGAAAAAACGGATAAACAGAAAATGAATAGTGATACTTACAAATGTGTTTACCAGAGGTAAATCAATAATTCTATACACAATATTTCTCATATTCCATTTAATTAAAAATTTGCGTTAAATAGCTGATGTTAAAATTCTAAGGTCGAAGAAAAATTATCAACAAATAAATATATATTATTAAATAATTAAAAACATTTTAAGGAAAATGGAATCCAATTTCTAGTTTAATTAATAGTTTAAACAAAGGCCATGATGGATCTCAATCGGACCCGTCTAATATTAATAGCATGTCTGCTAATAAAGACTAATTGCATTTAGACACATCTTAATGCCCTCTGAATCACCATAACAGTTGGAGTCAGTGTTGTCAGATATGGCGATATCTCGCCAAACGTGGCGACAAAAATTTGTTTTTGGCGATGAAAATTTTGAAATGGCGATTGGCGATTTACTTAGCGAAATTTGAAATCCTCGGCGATTTACTTGGCGATATTTTTGGCTATATTTTTACAGTTTCAATGAAATAGAATAATGTTAAAAACATGAAATTTTTTAGATAAGGAATTTTTTCTTCAATATAAAATACTTCGTGCAAAAGATTATAAATGTTGTAACTCTTTATTTCAAACAAAATTTTCTGAAATTGAAGAAGTTTTAAACAAAATTATAGACCACAAAATCTTAGTTGGTGTTTATGAAACACAGTGGGGAAAACTTCCTTTTGTAAATTGGAACCAACATTTTTATAATGAAGCTCCAAAAAGCCTGCACGAGTTCTCGCCTAAAATGCATGATTACGACGATGCTGCTGTACTTATCACTTCAGTTTTATCAGAAGATTTAAATATTAATGTTGATCTTGGTGTTTAAGTTCAATTTATCCTATTTATATTGATCTTCTGGAATAAGTTATTGTTAAGTATTAAGTATTTAATGTAAACACTTCTCAATTTTTCTTAAACAATATAATTTTTATATCTTACGACAGAAGTTACCTACTGAATTTAAAATTTGACAATATTTGTAATGTAATTAGAAAATAAAAATATTTTTTGTAGCTAAAATTTAATGCTTTATTACATTGGCGATATTAGAGAAGTAATTTGGCGAGGAAGCTGAAAATAAATCTGACAACACTGGTTGGAGTCATCCAACATTCGCTTACAATGTATACAGTGTTGGACACATCTTATGGCCTAGGCCAACGCTGTGTAAATGTAAGTAGAAATTTTATACAGACTTTGGATGGGTCGCGCTTACATTGTCACTGGTCTAAGATCGGAGATGTAGTGACATAATTTTCACTGGGATATTTATATGTGAGAGCATAATAAAAAACGCCCTCAAAATAAAATAGATTCTATCTCACGACCGCTTTCTGGGGCGGGCTGATTTTTTGTGCCAATTTGCAAGGAAAATGTGTTTATGCCAGTATTCTGTCAGGGTTCCCAGATTTCTTTCGACTGTCATCCCTAATTTGAAAATTTTGATGCCCGAAATTCCCTAAAAAGTAATTTGTACTATGCGTAAAAAACCCTACTAAAAATAATACTATTTTAATTTATTTAATTAGTTTCTTATTAATATTTTATTTTCTCTGTGATTCATATTATTTGTACACATGTTTTATATTTAAATATGTATATGTATATTAAGTCTTAACAGATTATATTAATTCTTAACAGATTATATTAATTCTTAACATATTATATTAATTCTTAACAGAGATTTGAGCAATTCGCACTGAATTTTGTTTCTAATTTTAGTTTTTATTGAGTTTCTTGTCGAAAAAACTCGTTCAACGCAAGCGTTGCTCCTTGATACACAAAGTATATTTTAAATCATTACAGTTCTTTAGACGGCCGTGATCCAGCGGCATCTTGATATGAATAAACTTTTACCCAAAACATGTTTGAGTTGTTACAAATATATACAATTTTAAAGAACTAATTGTCACATAACTTGGAAGTTATATACTTTTAAACTAAAAAATCAGCTCTTGAGCAATCTTGGGGAATTTATCCCCAAATCGGGGATGTTTTTTTTTCGAAATATGAATAAGGATAAGAATTTTGGTTTAGGGATTGGGGAATTAATTGGGGATAACTTTTATGTTTTGGGGACTTTATAAGATTTTTGGGGATTTGTGTTTTACTTAATATTTTTTTTTTATTTTTTTTCGGAATATTTTAATTTCAATACATATTCCAATTGCTCTTTTTTAGATCATAAATAATTTAAGATGTTAAATGGTAATATTCAAGAGATTTATTATTCGACATATTGTCATAAGATAAGAGGTTTGTGACTGTTCAAAATTTGTGGTTGAAGTCTACTGACAATTTGTTAAAGCAACAATGAAATGCATATAGACATCGCTTAACCACCAGCAAATAAATTTCAGTTAAATGGTAATAATGAACTCTTTAACATTTGTTGCTGGCAAGATTTAAATAAGGTTTATTACAAAACAATCAGTTACTCGCATTGGCGAGATTGCTCGTCAGCTGATTTTTTTTTTGTTTACACGTATGCTCGTATGTATAACTTACAAATTACTTGACAATTAATTCTGTACCTTGCTTGATGTTTACAATTTTTAAACACTAAGCACAGAGTTGCATCTAATGCAAGTATCTTTACTTATTGTTCAAGGGAGCTTAATTAATCGTACTTACACTTAGATTCAGTGGATTTGGGCTACGATTTTGTGGAAGAACTAAAGTCGAAGTAATTATTAAAAGTAAATACGACTTGGTTTTTATAACTTAAAAGCTTATTGCAGCAAATTTAAAACATTTCCATCAAATTTAAAAATTTTCAAAACACAATTTGCTCCAAACATGTATTAGAACAACCTAAATTTAGCTCAATCATAAAAATACTACAACCGGCTGCAAACAAAGTGGAAACAACTTAAGCTATGTACAGACGATTGTAAGATCTTACAATATTGTCGGATATGGCAATGTGCTGACAATGTACTGGCAATCAAAAATTGCCAGTAAAAGGTAGATTGTCAGTTCACACGGTTGTATCAATTTGTCAGGAAATCTTACAATTGTTTGTATGACAATAAATTCATCTGACAAAATCGTCAGTCGAAAAATTGTCAGTCCACACGGTTGTCATATGCAAAAATTGTCAAATCTTTTGTTTTGCGTTACCAGACTCAAATAATTTTTTACAAATTTTTAAATATCAATCGCTTTTGGTTTTGTTAAATATAGAAAGTGAAAATATAAATTATTATGAACCATAAAGGGCAATTTCAATGATTTTCTCGGCATATATTTTTTATTTATACTTTCTTTAAAATAAAGCGTATGCAGGGTTGCCCATAGAAAGAATTCACTTACAATGACGCCATTGTCAGATGCAAAAATTTCGCACATCTGACAATATTAAAATGTTTGACAAATATCTAGCAATAATTTTACAATATGTTCACACGATTGTAAGATGTCTGACAATTTGTTGTCAGCTGTTAGTCTTGCAATGAACTGACAATGCTTTTTCTGGCAACGATGTCAGACAAAAATTGACAGTTCACACGGTTGTAAGAAATTTTTAGCACATTTTACTAACAATATTGTAAGATCTGACAACTGTCTGTACATGTTTTGGGCAGAAGATTATACATATCAAGATGCCGCTGAATCACGACCGTTTAGAGAACTGGTATAGAGTATTGTATATATTAAACTTAATTTGTTATCACCGAGCAACGCTTGCATTCAACGAGTTTTTTCGGCAATGAAGTCAATAAAAACTAAAATTAGAAACAAACTTCAGTACGATTGTTAACATACATTTTAAAAATAATGGAATTTGTTGTGACACTTGATCCATCTCCAGAAATGGTAAAATTAGTAAAAATTACCTTTTGGGGAATTTCGGGGATAAATATTCTAAAATTGGATATGTAGTCGAAAAAAATCCGGGAACCCTGGCTGTAGAAACCGCACGCGTGCGCTACTTTGCTGGGCTCTGGCTTATAAAACATTTAAAAGAATATTTCTGCGTAACAATATGAAGCTTTTTAGCTTATTTCAAAATATTTTAGCTTGAAGTCTACTGATGAGTTCCATAAGAAAGAACGAAATACATATAAACGTTTCTTTACCAACAAAAGCGAAAGTTAACGTAAAAGAATCAGCTATTTCTGTAAAATATGTAATTTGTTCGAAAACAATACATCAACATTTTTATTTATACAGTATGAAAAATTTTTGCAGCTAAAAAGGAAAGTTTTTGTAATCAAAACTATGTATTCTTTTATTTTCAGAAACAACAAAAACGTTACGCTGTTTTTATCATGGAATATAATACCTAACGCCGGTCTTTTGCCTACGGTGATGTCTTTAAATTCTCACCAGTTTAAATTTCCATCCGAGTATGCGTCTGCTTTGATGTAATAACATTTTAACAGTAATTTCATTACCTTTAATTCTTTTTAATTAAAATATAAATAAAAATTTTTAAAGTTTTTTATTGCATTTTCTTCATTGTGCTCAGCAAAGTCTTTTATAGTGGAATCAACGCCTCAAGCACAAATAATGGATATGCTTACGTATTTTTTGGGTGAAATTGGAAAAAACGAGATAAGTTATAATCAGGAACCGTAACGGTTATAATTATTATTTTAAAAATGACCTTGTAATAATTATTTCTTGATTATTGTTTATTGCTCAGAAAATAACAGTTATTTCTTGATTTTTATTTATTCCTCACAAAATAAGAGTTACTTTTTGATTTTTATTTTTTTGCTCAAAAAAAGTTAATTTTTAAGCTGTATAAGTCGTATTTTTTGCGTTAAAATTTAATTTATAGCCAGAGTCTGTAAAAAACTCATATGTTAAATTAAATTTACTTTTTCTAGTTTATTCAGTTTAAAAATTATATATTTTTTCAGTCGTTAAGCAGCTTTTGTCGTTAGGTGCGGTCAGGCTTGTGAGTGTTGTTTGGCCTTCGAGAGTTTTTCGTCTCGCTCGCACTGGTTGACTGATTTGCCACGGATAACCGTAGAGTCTTGCGGTTCTTTTGTAGAATTTCGTTGACAACCACGATGCTACTTCCTATGTGAAGTCACATAAACGTTTCTAAGATTTCTGTTAATAACATCATGGGCATATGGTCTAGTTACGTTTATTTTGTAAAGTATTTATGAAATAAATAAATATTTTTTTGGAGTATCTGGTATTCCTTGTTCACGTAGCACTTCTCTATTAGTGTGATTTTTTTTTAATTTGGAAAATAATCGTTATTTGCGGTCCCTGGTTATAAATTGTGTCAAGATATTTCAGTTGGTACTTTTATCTCACGAGTTATTTGTTTATAGAAAGAATATGTAAGTAGAAAAGGGAGAAGAATTACAATTCCATAGCGAGGGGTATCAAACTTTTCAGCTGCTGCAACAAGAAATCATTTGTTTGTGTTCCAATTGTTTGATCTAATAAGGCCTAAGTTATTTATAATGTTAATAAAACGACTTTATTACATTTTTTCCCAACGTTTCGTCAATTGTTTGTTGACTTCTTCAGGGGATTTTCTTAGTCTACTTAAATTTTGGATAAAACATTGCATATGTTATAAATTTTAAAATATATAAAATAAAAACTTACAATAATTGTTTATTTTTTACATTAAAATTTTTTTCGTTTAAAAAAAACCAATATACTTAAAAACTGTAAACGACAAAAACATGAAACTATTTATTAAACACGGTATCGGTTTACTTTATTGCAACAATGTAACTAGCATTGATATTATTAGTATCTCCTTTTATATTTATCGTCTTTTCTATCCTTTGCTGTATTCTTAAGCTTTCTATGGTGTATCTTTTTCAAATTTTTTTTCAAAATCAACAGTATGTTTGTTGTTAACATATGGGAAGATAAGCCGGTTGAAGTTTTTTTGTTTTATTATGTAATTTTTATGTTCACGCATTCTTGTCTCTAAATTCCTCTTTGTTGTACCTATGTATATTAATTCGCAGTTCTCATCCTTATTCCCTTTGCATTGTAATTCATACACAACATTGCATTGTTGTTGTTTATTTATTGGCGCCTTAACTTTTGTAAATATTTTATTTAGGGGCATGTTCTGACACTCGCAAATCGCATAACATTTGCGATTGTGACTTGAACTCGCAAAAGAGGTGTTCTGCAAATCGCAATTGCAAGAGTCTTGGCGAGTTCAAATCACAAGAGTATACTGACGTGAACTGATGAATTTAGACTAAACCAAACTTTAATGAAACAGTAAAATGGTTAATAAATAAAATTAAATATGTTTTCTTTTGATTTCAATCAAAAATAGTAATATTTCCGTAAAATTTATATTATAAAATTGAAATTTATAAAATGTTCTTTTGTTTTGTTAATTTTGCTTTTGCATTGTTTACTTATACAGTAACGATTTCAACAAAAATCTGACCTAAAGCAATATGGCAAGTCGCAAGCAAAACGCATGAGTTACAGAACATGCTTGGCGATTTGCAACTCACATGCGATTTGAAAACCGTGCGAGTGTCAGAACATACCTGTTAGTGTTGTGTTTGACTTATATGCAAATTGTATTTGTTTTGATTCCACAACTGATTTGATTTCTTTAGTGTTAGTCACACCAGGTATATATGATACACTGAAATATTTTTTTTCTGTTACATTGTTTTGTTCTAAGTTATTTGAAGGCTTATTGGATAATGTATTTACTGTTTCATTTATTAGCGAATTTATTAATTTTATTGGGAAACTATTATTTTTAAGTATTGTTGTTATTTTCCTTATGTTTTTTCCATGAAAACAATTTATATAATTGCATTTAATATTTATAATTGCATTTTTTGGTTGGGTTGAGTTAAAATTAATTATTCTACCTGACGAAATTTCCTTAGAGTACCAATCGAAAATAATCCCTCTGTTTACTCTATGCAAGGTCGTATCAAGATAGTTTATGCACTTATTTTTCCCCCTTTCAATAGTGAAATTAATTTTCGGATGATATTTATTTAACAAGCTGAGAATTTTATCTTTGTCTTTTATATTAATTACTGCCAACATGTCATCTACATATTTTACTATGTACTTTATATGTATATTTTCTTGTTTCAATTCTGAAATTGTATCAAGAAGATTGTCCAATGTGATATCCGCTATTGTTGGGGATAGAGGATTACCCATAGGCATTCCAAATATTTGACTGTAAATATTATTGTCGTATACAAAATAATTATTATCAGTAAGACAGAACTGTAAAATCTGTAGAAATAATTTTTTAGGTATTTTTGTAAATTTTTGAACAATATCCCATTTTCTCATTATTGTTCTTATTGCCAAATGTACAGGAATGTTGGTGAATAAGGAAACTACATCAAATGATATTAAGATTTCTTCTTCATCGACTCTTATGTTTATTAAACTGTCTATTAGTTGGGATGAGTTTTTTATATTATACGTGGCAGATATTAAATGTTTTAAAAATTGTCCAATATGTTTAGAAAGTTGGTAACACGGTACTTTCATTGAAGATACTATGGGCCTTTCTAAACATATTGGAAAAATTAATTAATTAATAATTAAGTAACAAAGATGCTGTTGATTTTGACAATGTGAAGATATTGGATATAGACAATATATAAAGAAAAAGATACACCATAGAAAGCTTAAGTATACAGCAAAGGATAGAAAAGACGGTAAATATAAAAGGAGGTACTAATAATATCAATGCTAGTTACATTGTTGCAATAAAGTAAACCGATAACGTGTTTAATAAATAGTTTCATGTTTTTGTCGTTTACAGTTTTTAAGTAAATTGGTTTTTTTTTAAACGAAAAAAATTTTAATGTAAAAAATAAACAATTATTGTAAGTTTTTATTTTATATAATATTTAAAAATTTATAACAAATGCAATGTTTTATCCAAAATTTAAATAGACTGAGAAAATCCCCTGAAGAAGTCAACAAACAATTGACGAAACGTTGGAAAAAAATGTAATAAAGTCGTTTTATTAACATATAAATAACTTAGGCCTTATTAGCTCAAACAATTGGAACACAAACATAAACAGTATTGGCCAAAATAATTTAAAATTCACACAAGAAATCATTTGATTTCCTTAAGACCGTCGCACGGTGGCTCAGAATCAATTTTCATCGGCCTAAACCTTTTTAAATTTGGAAAATAATCGCTATTTGCGATCCCTGGTTATAATTTGTGTCAAGATATTTCAGTTGGTACTTTAATCTCACGAGTTATTTGTTTATAGAAAAAATATGTAGAGTAGAAAAGGGGGAAGAATTACAATTCCATGGCGATGGGTGTCAAACTTTTCAGCTGCTGCAACAAGCAATCATTTGATTTCCTTAAGACCGTCGCACGGTGACTCAGAATCAATTTTCATCGGCCAAAACCTATTCAGCCCAAACATGAACAAAAATTCCGCGCGAGTTTTTCACTTTTCCCTTTTCTCCTATTATGAATTTCTTTTTCATTGTTTTTACCAAATGCTGGAGTAAAAAAAACTCCCCGGGGAAAAAATTAGGTATTATAAACGCAGTTGAACTTGCTTTTTTCACTAAAAATCTTTCCCTTGCAAAACACAAATAATACCCAAATAAATAATTTATAAACTTTTTTTTTTCATATTTTTTCAAGTTGGTGAATTATAATGGTTGTGTTCATTTACTAAAATTTTTTACAAAATTTTTAACAATTGTTTCTAGAAAGCGTTCAAGGCGAATTGACATCAGGTGATCCTAATTCACCAGCTGACAAAATTTCTGTGCTGTCAATCAATGCAAAACGCTAGGAAATATTCTGACAGCAGGAAATTTTACACTAACAAATATACAAGGCGAATACGCAGAGTTGCAAATTAAGACCACCTGGTATCAAATCGCCTTGAAAGCGTTTATTAACCCAAAAAAATTGCAACGAGAGAGCGTCGAAAGAGCGTAAAAAATTTAGAGACAAAAAAATTCTTGGAAGTTTTTACACAAGGCGAATTCACAAAAAATAAATAAATAAAAAATTTTTTCGATATAAACCACTGTGCAACATTTTTTAGTTTACGAAAAAACAATATTTTTTATTTAATTTAAGTATATTTTTAAACAATTTGAAAAGCATTTGCATTTTTTGATGAAGAAAACTTTTTAGCAATTATTGTACCAGCATCATTAGAAGGAACTATTGAATGAAGTATTTGCGTTCGCGGAATTGATTTAGCCGTTTGATATCGCAAATCCAAAGTTTCTTTTGCGTCAAAATAATGCGAACATGTACTCACCTCTGCTCCCCACTGTAGGAAGATTAAGTCTTCAGAGACAAGTTGTTGTAATACAAACTGTGGTTTATTTGCAATATAACTGCAGACGCTCAGTGCCAAAAGATGAAAAACACAGCAGATTGAATATTGAGTATAATAAAATATAATTCTTTATTTATTCAATTTATGAGAAGAATTAAACGTTATATAAATTTAATTTTACTTTGTACTGAAACTTCTAGAACTTTTTACTTTACTTTAAACTTCTTAACAACTCAACAGTTCATAGGCAAGTAAGGAGACCATCAAAAAAAAAAAAAAAAGAAACGAGAAAAGTATAATAAGTGTTGCCAACTTCTTACATTCTAAATAAGATTAGCATATTACAACACCTCTCCATAATCTTATTATTGTTCTAATTCCTACATTTTAACATTAATCAAGTTTTTAAAGAAGACAAATTTAATTTTATCTAGCGGTTTTGTGAAAATATCTGCCAATTGGTTATCAGTCTGTATATACTTCAATTGTATTTTTCCGTTTTGAACTTGCTGCCTGATGAAGTAATATTTTAACTCGATATGCTTAGATCTTCTTGTTTCTAACTGTTCAGCAATACATTTAGCACCTTGATTATCGACATTTATAACGAATGGTTCATTCGCGGAAGTTACTTCAAACTCGTCTAACAATCTTTTTAACCAAATACCTTCCTGTGCTGTGGCACTCAACGCGACATATTCTGCTTCAGTTGACGATAAACTTATAGTTTTCTGCTTTGTTGTCTTCCAACATAATAAATTTTCATACGACTTAAAGCAATAGCCTGTTGTACTTTTCCTGTCTTCTAATTCTCCCCAACTAGCATCTGAGTACCCTTGAAATGGCAAACCTTATCTTAACTTTCGGTAAATCAGCCCATCATTTTTAGTTGCATTTAGATAGCGTAGTATTCTCTTGATAGCATTCACATGTACACTTCCGAAATTCTCTTGATATCTGCTCAATGTATTAACTGCGTAAGTAATATCAGGTCTTGTCCAAATGCTCAAATAAAGTAAACTACCAATGGCTTGACGATACTTAAGTTGATCCCATTCAGTAGTGTCGCTATTTTCTTCTCCATCATGCCAATTGTTGATATATTCTTGAGGAATATAAATCTAATTCTCGGATAATTGAAACACGTGTATCTTGGTTAAGTATAAAAAGAAGGAATGACAAAAATTTATTGAAATGTACTTCAGGGTTACCATATTTCAAGTATATAAAAAAAATAAATATATTAGTAATGTCAATGGAGTGGTTAATTCATTTTTCATTTTCAACATCCTCACTAAAAATTAATTTACTTCAAGCCCATGTCATCTACAAAGCCATTTAACTTAGTTTGTGCAAGGGGTTTAGTGAAGACATCTGCCACCATCTCATCAGAACTTATAGACTTCAGAGTTATCTTGTTTGAAGATATGTTGTCTCTAATAAAATGATGTCGAACATCGATGTGCTTCGTTTTAGGATGATATGACTCATTTAGTGCTAGCTGAATGGCACTTTGGTTGTCACAAAATAATTTTGTTGCTTCTAACTCATTACGAAATAGCTCCTCCTCCAGCCCTCTAAGCCAAAGCATTTCTTGAACTGCTACACCCATAGCCATATACTCAGCTTCACAAGTAGACAAAGCCGTGGTTTGCTGTTTTTTGGAACCCCATGATATAGCGGCACCTTTCTTAATTAATACATATCCGCTAACTGATTTTCTTTGCTCTGGGTCAGCTGCATAGTCGGCATCGCAAAAACATGTTGTCTCAAAACTTGCTTGCTTTGTAAACGTTAACTTGTGATTAATTGTTCCTTTCAAATATCGTAATATACGTTTTGCTGCAGTCCAATGTTGTATTTCGAAATTACTGTTGAAACGACTCAATAAATTTACAGCAAAACTTATATCTGGTCTTGTAACTTGAGCCGCAAAAAGTAAACTGCCAATTAATTCCTGATAAGGATACTTTTTCATTTCAGATTTATTTTCTGCATTTTCATTTTTCTTAAATTTTACATTTCGACTTACGTGTAATTTCCTCAATATTGGATCATACAATCTATAGGCCTTGGAATTTTCACAATATCCAACCATGATACACTTTTTGGATTTTGGATCCCATTTTTTACGAAGTTCCTTGGGAACCATTACCATTCCAATACAGCCAAAGACACGAAGATGATCTAAATTTTCCTGCTGACCACTCCAAACCTCGTTTGGAGTTTTACCATTGAGTCCCTTTTTAGGCATACGATTCACTAAATACGAAGCAGTACTTGTAGCCTCTGCCCAATAAAACTTTTTTAGATTCGCATCGTATAACATTGATCTGGCTTTTTCGGCTAAAGTCCTGTTCATGCGTTCTGCCTTTCCGTTTTGTTGCGGACTATACGGTGCAGAAGTTTGATGTATTATTCCGCTGTCATTACAAATTTGTTTTAGCTGTGCGTTGCAATATTCTAAGCCATTATCGGAACGGAGTATTTTGATTTTTTTATTCGTTTGATTTTCCACCATATTTTTAAAATTTTCAAATATTTTTGGTACTTCCGACTTATTTTTCATCATAAAAACAAAAACCTTACTTGAAAAATCATCTAGAAATAGCACGTAGTATGCAGCACCTCCCATTGACTTTTGCTCCATTGGGCCACAAACGTCGGTGTGTATAAGTTGTAAAATTTCTGTTGTTTTTGTTGTTGACGATTTATACGCTTTGCGTGACTGTTTACCCTGCATACATGATGTACAAGCATTTGATTTTGAGTTTCTAACGTACTCAACACCTGAAGATTCATCAGACCGTAGACTTTCAATGTTTTTATCACAGGGATGACCTAAACGCTTATGCCAAACTTCTTTACTCATAACAGCAAAATTTTGAGGTTGGGTTGAACTTTGCACGTTGAGTTTATACAACCCTCTATGTTTAAACGCTTCTAAATAAACTTCTTGGCCTTTTTTGATCATACATTTGTCGCCTTCAAATTCAACTTTGAATCCCTTTTCTGTTATTTGACTTACCGAAATTAAGTTGGCGCAAATATCGGGTACATATAAAACGTCCTTGATGTTTATATATTCCATTCTTCCCCTAAACTCTTGTTGAATACGTATATTTCCTTCACCAGCTACTTTAAGGATGTAATTGTCAGCTACAGCAACATTTTTTTTATTTTGATACGGGTTAAAATCCACAAAAACATCTTTATTATTTACCAAGTGATAAGATGAACCAGAATCTATAAACCAGTTGTCATTTGTTTCAAATTTTACAGATAAACATGCTATAAGCGCTTTCTCTACGTTGCCGCCATTTTGTTTTTTCTTTTGTGCCTTACAAAATTTAGCAATATGGCCTTCTTTTCTACAATTGTAGCACACTGTCTTTTTACCTTTGTTTTCAGGCTTTTTATTTTTGTATTTGGCATAAAATGCCGATTCTGTTGATGAAAAACTATTATATGTGTCGAAATCCTGCAACAATTTCGTTTTTATTGTGTCCGCTGAAATTTTTATATTACTACTTTCGATGGCCATAATCATGGGAGCAAAATGTTCAGGCAAGCCACTTAACAAAAGGCTTCCAACCCACTCATCGTTGACTTTCATACCAATTTGGTTTAGCTTTTGTGCGGTGTCAATAATGGTATTCACATACTCACTAATACCATCACAGCTTACCAGTTGTGTCGTTGTCAATTTTCTCAACAAACCACACCGCTGCGTCAATCCAGAGTCATCATAAGTGGTTTGCAGTTTGTCCCAGATTTCTTTTGCAGTAGTTACATCCTGAATGTGTACTCTCCCAAGCCGTACTAAAATTGGAATACGCTTCCGGAAGGCTCGAAATAATCTTATTAATGACCATCGCATCACTTATCTCTTCACATTGTGCTTTTATTTGCCCTAAAATAGATTCAACATCTGCCAAAAATTCTTTCACGTTGCACAGAAATTCTAACCTAAAAAATTTTTGCATTAAAAATTGCAACTGGGTTTCGTCTTTCTGCTGATACAACGAACATAGTTTATCGTAAATTTTTTTAGGCGTATCACAATTTAAAATATTTTTCAATTCTGCAGGCTCCAACGATGAAATTAAAATTCTTTTTGCCTTACCGCATCTCAAATCGAAATCCTTTTGCACACCACCATCATTTATTTCCGGCCTTTTCTCCGTACCTTCAACAATATTCCAGGAATTTATACTCTCCAACAGAGCCTTTACTTGGAAGCACCAAACTTCAAAGCCATATTTTTTAAGCTGGGCCCATAACCTGTTGTAATACAAACTGTTGTTTATTTGCAATATAACTGCAGACGCTCAGTGCCAAAAGATGAAAAACACAGCAGATTGAATATTGAGTATAATAAAATATAATTCTTTATTTATTCAATTTATGAGAAGAATTAAACGTTATATAAATTTAATTTTACTTTGTACTGAAACTTCTAGAACTTTTTACTTTACTTTAAACTTCTTAACAACTCAACAGTTCATAGGCAAGTAAGGAGACCATCAAAAAAAAAAAAAAAAAGAAACGAGAAAAGTATAATAAGTGTTGCCAACTTCTTACATTCTAAATAAGATTAGCATATTACAACACCTCTCCATAATCTTATTATTGTTCTAATTCCTACATTTTAACATTAATCAAGTTTTTAAAGAAGACTAATTTAATTTTATCTAGCGGTTTTGTGAAAATATCTGCCAATTAGTTATCAGTCTGTATATACTTCAATTGTATTTTTCCGTTTTGAACTTGCTGCCTGATGAAGTGATATTTTAACTCGATATGCTTAGATCTTCTTGTTTCTAACTGTTCAGCAATACATTTAGCACTTTGATTATCGACATTTATAACGAATGGTTCATTCGCGGAAGTTACTTCAAACTCGTCTAACAATCTTTTTAACCAAATACCTTCCTGTGCTGTGGCACTCAACGCGACATATTCTGCTTCAGTTGACGATAAACTTATAGTTTTCTGCTTTTTTGTCTTCCAACATAATAAATTTTCATACGACTTAAAGCAGTAGCCTGTTGTACTTTTCCTGTCTTCTAATTCTCCCCAACTAGCATCTGAGTACCCTTGAAATGGCAAACCTTATCTTAACTTTCGGTAAATTAGCCCATCATTTTTAGTTGCATTTAGATAGCGTAGTATTCTCTTGATAGCATTCACATGTACACTTCCGAAATTCTCTTGATATCTGCTCAATGTATTAACTGCGTAAGTAATATCAGGTCTTGTCCAAATGCTCAAATAAAGTAAACTACCAATGGCTTGACGATACTTAAGTTGATCCCATTCAGTAGTGTCGCTATTTTCTTCTCCATCATGCCAATTCTTCTCAATCGGAGTGTCTTTAAATTTTGATGTTTCAAAGCCAAAACGTTTCAACAAATTAATCAAATTATTTGTCTGCGCTAATTTCAAATCTCCATTTTCAAGCTGCGTTATCTGTATTCCAAGAAATTCTTTAAGTTCACCCAAATCCTTGATTTCAAATTGTTTTTTTAAGACAAACTTAACGTTTTCAATTTCATTTTCGTTATCCCCACATAAAAGGATGTCATCAACCTATAATAGTAAAAATAAATTATTCCTTTTATATAGACAATAATCATTCTCCGATCTAACGAAGCCTAACCTTAATATCTTTGTATTAAATTCATTATTCCAACATAAGGCACTTTGTTTAAGACAGTAAATCGATCTATTTAATTTACATAATTTTCCTTTAAACGGTGGAGGTACTACCATAAAAATGTCCTCTTTCAACTCACCATTTAAAAAAGCGCATTTGACATCCAACTGATGTATCTTGAAATCATTCTGCAAGGCCATTGATATGAAAGTACGTACGGTGACACTATTTGCAACTGGTGCGTATATATCACTAAATGAATCGTATCGTTGCTTACAACCTCGGGCAACTAGTCTTGCTTTTCTGTGTATGCCACCATTACCACTGTTCTTCACGCTGAAAACCCAAATTGCATCTATTCTGTCTTGGCCTTCATCTTTAACAACCGTCCAAGTCTGTTTTTTGCGAATAACTTCTACTTCTTCTTCTACTGACTTTTTCCATTCCTTTTCTTGGTAAGCTTCTTCGAACGTACTTGGAACATCGCATAGCAGTGTTGTGTAAGCAAACATCGCGGTAGAATATACTTCATAATCATCTAAATATTTTGGTGCTGTTTTAGCTCTTACAATTCTTTGCTGATAATTATTTTCATCGACATTATTACTTGCATCACTTTCCATTGTTTCATCCCCAATATTTAACCCATCGTTATTCTTCTCAATCTCATCTAATTTTTTATCTTCTTCCTTCATATCTTTTTCATTATATCGAATTTTGACTGTATCATAATTCATAAATCTTACGTCGCGACTGTTTATAACCTTTTTATTTTCTTCATCATAAAATCTGAAACCATTAACTTTGCTTTGGGATGTTAACGTAAGCTTCAATTCCGAAAGCATGTAATTTATTTAAATCTGGCTTCTCATTATACCATAACTCAGCAGGGGTTTTATATTTTTCAATTACTGTAGTTGGGCACCGATTTATCGCGTATGTCGCATGTAAAACTGCTTCACTTCACAAATGTTTCGGTAAGTTAGAATCTAGTAATGAGCACCTGGCATTTTCAACCACGGTTTTATTGAACCTTTCCGCCACACCGTTAAGTTGTGATGAATAACGTATAGTCGTTTCTATTACTATACCATTTCTTGAACAATAATTGGAAAATTCATTACTTTTATACTCAGTTCCACCATCTATTCTTAATATTTCAATTCTCCGATCAAATTTATTAAATACTTTTTCAGCATAATCTCTGAAAGCTTCAAAAACTTCTGATTTACTACGTAATGTGTAGATGACTGCAAAATGCGAATAATCATCGATGAATGTAACAAAGTACCTTTTGCCATCATGACTTAAACAATTTATTGGTCCAACCACATCACTGTGTACCTTTTGCCCACAACGTATCGCTCTTTTTCGGGTACCTTTCAACGGTAATTTTGTCATTTTACCCATTAAGCACGTTTCACAATCAATTTCTTTTTTATAATGACAACTATGACCAAATTTTTTATGTAGTTCACCTTTGCCCGGAAATGCTTTAATTTCAAAAATATTAAAAACCTTAACTCGGAAAATTTGTCCGCTTCCATCATTTTTAATTTCGACTACATCATTATAAAAATTTACGTTGTATTTCTTTCGGTTTAGCTCTTTGACTGAAATTAAATTCTTTTCCAGTCCTGGTACCATTAAGACATCAGTCAAATAAATTGTTCCACCTTCAGTATTCAGCAACAGATTTCCTTGACTCTTACAGAGTAATTGTTCACCCTTCTTAGCAACATTTATTCTTGCCTGCTGTTCTAACTGGCGTATATCGTTCATATGAATAAACCATCTTTCATTAACCATATGATTTGATGCCCCCGAATCAAAAATAAATTTATCTGACATTTCAAAGTCGGCCATGTTACACTCACCCTCAGTATCTTCGCAATTAAAAATAATAGGGTTAAAATCAGCGTGATTTGCATTACCACCTGGTTCATTTCTACTACCATTACCATAATTACGTTGTTGTTTTCTATTGTCCTTGAACTTATTTTTGCAATATTTACTTGTGTGCCCAAACTTATTACAACTAAAACACTTTATGTTCTTCATTGCTGGACAGTCTTTAATTTTGTGTTCTCCTTTGCATTTATAACATTGCAAACTTGATCGAAAAGCACCGTTGTTATACCGTTGAAGCATTTTTTCATTTAATTTTGTCTCTTCTTTTAGTAGTCGACTGGTTAAATTATTTAAATTTCTTTCACTTGCTGCTGTACTCTCCCAAGCCGTACTAAAATTAGAATACGCTTCCGGAAGGCTCGAAATAATCTTATTAATGACCATCGCATCACTTATCTCTTCACATTGTGCTTTTATTTGCCCTAAAATAGATTCAACATCTGGCAAAAATTCTTTCACGTTGCACAGAAATTCTAACCTAAAAAATTTTTGCATTAAAAATTGCAACTGGGTTTCGTCTTTCTGCTGATACAACGAACATAGTTTATCGTAAATTTTTTTAGGCGTATCACAATTTAAAATATTTTTCAATTCTGCAGGCTCCAACGATGAAATTAAAATTCTTTTTGCCTTACCGCATCTCAAATCGAAATCCTTTTGCACACCACCATCATTTTTTTCCGGCCTTTTCTCCGTACCTTCAACAATATTCCAGGAATTTATACTCTCCAACAGAGCCTTTACTTGGAAGCACCAACCTTCAAAGCCATATTTTTTTATGCTGATCACTTTAATATTTATGTCTTCCATCTTATTAAGCTGTGTAAGCTGGGCCCATAACCTGTTGTAATACAAACTGTTGTTTATTTGCAATATAACTGCAGACGCTCAGTGCCAAAAGATGAAAAACACAGCAGATTGAATATTGAGTATAATAAAATATAATTCTTTATTTATTCAATTTATGAGAAGAATTAAACGTTATATAAATTTAATTTTACTTTGTACTGAAACTTCTAGAACTTTTTAATTTACTTTAAACTTCTTAACAACTCAACAGTTCATAGGCAAGTAAGGAGACCTTCAAAAAAAAAAAAAAAGAAACGAGAAAAGTATAATAAGTGTTGCCAACTTCTTACATTCTAAATAAGATTAGCATATTACAACACAAGTTGATAAACAAAATATAGTTCTGGAAATGTATGAATGGGCATCCGAGCCAAGTAATTTACCAAACATTGAAGTAAAACTTTCTCCAGAACAGCATTATTTTGACTCAAAAGAAACTTTTGCGAACGCAAACATTTCACTCAATAGTTCCTTCTAATGCTGGTACAATAATTGCTAAAAAGTTTTCTTCATCAAAAAATTAAATAGAAACAAAAACTTAAATAAATTTAAAAAAAATAATTATTATTGTTTTTTTGGTAAACAAAAAAATGTTGCACAGTGGTTTATATCGAAAAAAATTTTTCAGCAAATTTCAAAAAATCAGAAAAATAGTAGTTATTTGAATCCCACAACCAAATGGGTCTTAAAATTTGTGGAAGAAATCAAAGTTTTATATAAACAAAATTCAAGAATATCAAAGACTACAAACAAAAAAAAATATTTAAAATAGTAAATCCCGAAAATCGCATCCATGCCCACTGTGAATTTTTTTTCTGATTTTATTGGATAGTAGACAAAAAAAAAGAAAAATTCCAAAAGAAAAAATCCAAAAAAAATTATTCCATTATTTGAACATAGTTTTCTTCTTCGACGCGTAGTTTTTAATATTCGATATCTCTGTAACCATTGGCCAAAAAAATCTGAAAATTTGCCAAGATGTGCTGTTGAGAAGGAACATCAACACAGTAAAAAATAAAGAATATTACTAAATATTTTTCTCCAAACTATCCGATTTGAGTTGGATTGCCCCATATTTATATAACTAAATTACATGATTATAATGGAAGTGTTAGTTCTCTGGAAAACCTTTACACTATGATCAGAATACTTTGCTTCTGGTCTGAACATATGTCACATAAATGCTCAGAACCTAAATAAAAAAAATTAATGTATTTCAAATTATCTTTGAAGAATCCGGTATGGGCATAATTGGTTTCTCTGAGACATGGTTTCGTATTGACGTTCATGACAACTACTACAAATTGAGATTATATCGTCTCTTTCGAAGTGATAGATCCTCAAATGCAGGCGGAGTAGCTATATACGTAATTTCATCAATATCATGTAATATTAAATAACTAACTGTAGATGCAGAAGATTTTGTTGATCTTTATATTATTAAATTATACATATTTGGTCCAAACGTAATGGGGATATATACAGGGGTGTTCTGTAAACCGCACGTTTTGAAATCGCCTTAATTTCCAGGAAAGAACTTAATTAAAAAGGTGACTTGTTGCAGCTTTTTAATTGGTTTTAATATTTTAGATGTTTAAGATATTTTATACGAACTGACCTGCGAATGCACTAAGTCATCCGATCAGCAGATCACTGTTTTTCGTTTTTGAAATCGCACGATTTCAAATCGCGCGGTTTGCAGAACACCCCTGATAATCTACAGTTCTTACCTTATAAAATAATAAAAATGGATTATAATTATCGATTCGCTATCGTTATTTTTAGCGAGAGCTGTTGAAAAAAGCCTTTCCAAAAAAACTTACTTTTATCGCATTAAAGAACCATGGTTTTAAAAAAATTTTCCGAAATACAAATGCGGCGTAAAATGAAGAAAATGAATAGTGATAGAAATGTATTTACCAAATGCAAATCAATTATTGTGTACAGAATAATCATTTCTCATCTTCCATTTCATTAAAAAAATTCACAATGATGTTAATAACATTCTCTGTAGACTTGTGCCATTGAGTTCATTTCAGTGACCGGTCCTTTTAGTTCATTATTTATAAATGAACTAGTTCGTTCATTTAGTTCAATCGCTCTTTTAGTTCAATGAACTAGTTAGATATTTTAAGTTCAATTATTTTGCAATTCTAAATGCATATGTATGTACATATGTAAGTAGATATGTTGTGGTCTTTGACAGTATTAAAAACACAGATCTGTGATTAAAAAACTTTACGAAAACTGAAATTAATTAATTAATAAATTTGCTTTATAAAGGGTTTATAAAACAAATTTAGTGTGAAAATCTATTTTTTGTGAATAGGGTAGTATGAGTGTTTACTTGTGTTTTCTTGTTTATTGCATTTGAGGTAGTAGCCAGCGATGAACAAGAACTACCCTGCAGAAAACATGGGGTTAAGTGTCCCCAAGTCACCACTTTTGTCGACTATTATGGTGACATTGTCAACAAAGCGTCTATTAATGATGGTTTTAATGCGTAGAAAACTTTTTGTCAGATACACACAACAATGCTTCTTCTTAATGTTTTATTGATTTGTTGTTTATAAAAATTATCTTAAGAAATAGAATTATAGGGTTAATATTGTACATATGTAAATGTATTTAACAATAATTAAAAACATAATACACAAAAAAAATAAAAAAACAATCAATATTGTATAAAAATATAAAATGTGAAAATTGAAGAGTTTTAAGTGAAAGGTGCCAATTATGGAAATTTCGACCCTATGGAAGATTTTGTGCCATCAGGTAAAGATTTGTCACATTTTAAGATCCATACGTAAGTGTTTGACTTTACTAATTCAGCGAAACATAAAATTTTTAATTTTAATATACATACATATGTATTTAATATATAGAAATGACAACCAATTTCCTACAGGTGGTGACAGTGTCTATAGTGAATCAGTACAGTTTTACTACGGACATCGAGCGAGGAAATTTCGATATTGTAAACTAGAGCCCCTAAAATTTACTAGTGAATCTGTGGTGCCAATGTCTCCATGTGGTCCCAAAAAAACTACTTAGTCAGTAGTGCTACAGTCTAGTGGTGGATTTTCAATGACAAGCTAATGTTAAATGTCAATAGGCGATTACATTGGCTGGGGTACACCTGGTCAGCAGTGCTACTGACAATGTCACTAGTAAATCACTACATTTTCACTATTCGCATTTTCTGCAGGGTAAATATACATACATACATACATACATATGGATGAGCATAAAAGCAAAGCACACAAACAGTAAAAAGTAAAGTAAAACGTTGAAAACATTTACTGCCTGGCTCACGATGTCGACCGCTATCGCTCACATGCATTTTTGACGACAAACAGCTGATTTGCGCCTCACTTAAAATTATCAGCACGACAAGTCGATCGATAATAAATGCGAACAATAACGTAATGATTTTCATACATATTTGCGCCTCCCTATGAAATATCATGCGAGTACAAATGTCAAAATCAGTCACTTGTGTTGTGGTTGTCGACAGATACATAAAAAATAAAACGCAGTACATTAAAAAACAAAAAGTAAATTATTTTATATATTTTATAATGGAAAACAAGTGGTAAGTATATAAATAATATTATTACACAGCAAAAGCATCTTTATTAATCACCAAAATAATTTTTCAGCATAAAAAAGTCTACTTTACAGCAGCTGCAGATTCTGGTTGAATATATGGAGACAAATCCGGAGTTTGCTAGAGGATCCGCTGCCACGGAAAGAAACATTTTGATGCCATATTAATCAATAAAATAACGCAATGCAGCACAAAATATTTGTATATTTTATTATTTTTATTTATAAATGTTTTTTTAATAAAACCACTAACAAAATTACACTTTTTTAATTGCAAATTCAAATACTGAAAACAAATGTTTACTTCTTTGTTGTCATTTGTAAGTAGCGCAGGGCTGCATTTTTGTAACCTCATTTTGATGTTTTAGCGATTTTTAATTTCAAACAAGCGTTTAATTTAACGAATAGTTGGTATGGCAATATAGTAATTTGACAATTAGTAAAAGGATTACGTTAGAAACGTAACACCTGACGACCGACAAGTCGATAATTAGTGAGGCGCTTAAGAGAACGATAATGAGTGACTTCATGTCGCTCGCTTAACATATCGATTGACATCGTGAGCCAGGTAGTTAGTTCATAGCCTCTGTGTTAGTTCATTTTGTGCCTTAGTTTTAGTTCAAAAATTGAACTAGTGATTGTAAAACAATTGAACTAGTTCATTTAGTTCAAAGTACTGAATCGTTCATTTGAACTAGTTCGTTCATGAACTACACAAGACTAATTCTCTGCCCAAGCAGATACACATGCGTGCTGATGAAGTGCGTGGCAATACAGAAAATCACATTAATTAATTCATTCAATAAGAATTGAAAATACTGAACTTTAGCCCGATTTAGATATTATTCCTGATTAAAATTCACTCTAGTTCAATTAAATTTAATCTGTATTAGTTAACTAATTTTTTAAGAAGTGGACTTATACCACTTTAAAAAATAACAGCTCATTTGTACGTACATGATACTATAATCTTATTTTTTTTTATTAGCTTTACAGTTGGGTTGGAAAGAGTTCTGAGACAGTTATGGTAAACTCTTGTTGAACGGAGAATCACATTTTGGATTTATGGGACGTTCCTTTTAAGACGCATCGTGTGTATCCTCCATGTGAAGTAAATCATATGAAAAGTTTGCAGCGATGCGAAAACTTCGATGAAATAATTATTTTATCAGTGGGACAATTTCGACTAGAAAAAGATCACCCACTTCAATTACAGGCCATGTATGAACTGCGTACTTTATTGAACCATAACGAAGATTTGTGGAACAAAATAAAATTACTTGTAGTATCATGTCGCAATGATACTGATTATGTGAACGACTGAAAAATATGCAAGACTTATCAAAACATTTGTCATTGGAAAACAATGTCGATTTTAAGGTTAATGTTCCATATCATGAATTATTAGAACTATAGTTGTGTTCATTTACTAAAAATTTTTAAAAATTTGTAACAATTGTTACTGGAAAGCGTTCATTAACCCAACAAATTTGCAACGAGAGAGCGTCGAAAGTCGCATAAAAAATTGAGAGACAGAAAAATTTGTGCAAGTTTTTACAAGTAAAATTTTTACTTGCAATAATTATTCAAACAGCTGTTTTGTGTTTTGTTTTCAAATTAATTATTTCAAAAATATCTGAAAAAGGAAAACTCAAAAATGGGAATTTCTTTATTGAAAAAATATGTATACGTATGTAAAAAGAAAGCGTATTTTCTGAATTTATTGTTTTTCTTTCATTAAGCCACATAAATGCAACTTTATTGTGAAAGAATTTTGTTTGTTTATCATATTTGATCAGAGATGGAAAATGGTTTTTTTGTATTTGTTAATAGAATAGAATTAAAAAATAATGAAAAATGCATAACAAATAGTAAATAATACATGAAGCTGTGTAAAGTATTTCATATTAAATGTCGATTTGTAAAAATTTTGTAATTTAAAATATTATCAAACAAGATTATCCAAAATACATTAGAAAAAGTACAATTGTATCATGATTTCCATCCATGGTTCTGACATGAATAAAAGTTTCTTGCAAGTTTTTACAAGTAAAGGCTCAGTTAGCCGACGGTAATGTAATGTAACTGTAATGTAGGAAACAGCTGATCGATATTTTTATATGAAAAGTAGGTTACGTTACATTACATCTCTATAACCATTTCAATTGCTTTTCACATAACAATATCGATCAGCTGTTTCCTACTGCTGCAGTTACATTCCATTACAGTCGGCTAACTGAGCCTTAAAGCGTTCATTTACTTTTTCGTATCTGGGAGAGTAATTTTGTAAATTTCTGCCTTGCTCTATCGTTGCAAGTTTCTGCTAGGAAAGTAAATGAACACAACTAAAATATCAACAAATAAGCAGCGATGCCAATTTAGCGCATTTCGCGCTAGATTTAGCGCGTTTTAAATAAGCCAAAGGCGCTTTTTTCATCTTAGCGCGTTTACTTAAAAAAGCGCTAAATTAGCGCGTTTTGAAGTCATCATCATTTCAGTTCAATATTTTTTTCTTTTTTTTTGCATAAATTTAACAATTTTCTAGTATTAAAAACTCATAAAATTTTTTAAATTGGTTAATGATTCAGCTGTCGCAAATAAAATTCTCTTGACTGTGGTTAGAATTAAAAACGAAAACATTTCACAACCAAAAATATGTACTCGTACTCGTGACCAAAAAAATGTATACAACTTATTGAGCATCTTTCTATCTGAAGTACAAAAAGCATTTGAATCGCGAAACTATTCGATAATTTATATAATTGTTACAAAGTTTGACAAATAAAATAAAAACTAAGGATTTCGATTATTTGGAAGGCAATTCCGATTCTGTATTAAATGATTTTAGTTATTTAGGCTATAATTTCGAACAAACAATATTATAAAATCTGAAAAGAGCTACAAAAAAATCAATTGTATTTATTAATACACATGAACATACACCGACTTTTATTAAAATTTAGCGCGTAGGAAAGTAGCACGTTTTGGCTATAAATAGTTGACAATGCTGTAATTAGCGCGTTTTGCGAAGGGGAATAGCGCGTTTCGGTTACAAATAGTTGGCATCACTGCAAATAAGCAAAACAACGAGCCAAGGTGTATTAATAACTAGTGGCTTTATCGTCAGCTGACTTTACCCCATCCTTAAAACTCCATATAAAATAGCATAAAATCTTAACCAGAATTGTCAACAATCAAATAAAAATAATCTTACAACAAATTTGTATGTATGTTGTTGTAATAATAAGGCCACTTGGCATTAATACACTTTCCAACGAGCTACATACATACGTTCTGCGGTGATGCCACGTATTACTCTTTTTTTGTTCGCAAGGAATTTATGATTGGTAAAATGTTTTCTAGAAAAAATTATTTGCCGTGAGAAATAAATTCCGAGGGAATATTCATGATTGCGCTGAATCTTAACATAGATAGCCAAAAAAATTTGGTAAAATTTTTCTCAGTAGTGGGCTTGGCATGCTGCTAAAAACAAAAAATTTATTTTAATTTAAAAGAAACAAAAATTTTTCATTTTCTCTGAAATAAATTACGATTCCTCAAAATTATTATCGATAAAGTGCTGCGGTCTTTTTTGTTATGTTGGGTAAGCCGTTTTTTTGTAAGAAATTTTAATCCCCCATATTTTCGTAAAACTTGAAGTTTAGTAGTGTATAACCCTCCAGAGAAAGACGAAAGTGTCTTCTTTAAGCGTATACATTCTTTTGTACCCGCCTGTGGAACACTTTTTATTTTAATGAAAATATTCAAAAATTATAAACAAAAATTTGTAGCCAAATTTATAGAAAATCTACTTTAGAAACGACGTAAATGCCATTCTACTTAAACAAAATAACAAGAGCAAACTTATTTTAATATACATAACTTTGAATTTAAAAAAATTGAGATTAATGCTTAAAATCGAATACGGCAAACTCCAAATAAGTATAAATCGCAGGTAGCAAAATTGTTAGGATTCTTTAAATAAAAGCCAATTGATATCCGAGCAATATGTACAAAAGATGTTTTATTTAACACGTATAAAAAAGGAAGGAAGAAAAAGGAAAAGTAGCAAAAGACAAAGTTGCATAAAAGTGTAGTTAAGATGTTGCCAGATTTTCATTTACCAACACCTCCACTAAAAGCTGGCTAGCGTTATTTAGACCGATCATCTTCGCAAATTTCAGGTGTTTCTCTTTTGTTACCGGTTTGGTGAGGAAGTCTGCAGCCATATCTTCGGATTTTCGGTATTCTAATTCAATATTTCCATTATTTATCTTGTCACGAATAAAATGATGACGCACATCAATATGTTTAGAGCGACCATAATATCTATAATTTTTTGCCAAATTCAAAGCACTTTTATTGTCGCACATAAGAGTAATTGCATACTGAGAATTTTTCCATAACTAATTTTTTAACTGACGAAGCCATTCTGCCTCCTGGATGACCGTGGACATCGCCATGTATTCGGTCTCAGTAGTAGATAAAGCCACTGTTGCCTGTCGCTTTCTGCACCAACTTATTGCACCTTGTTGTATAAAAACATAACCCGAACACGAGCGCCTATCAGCAACATCATTGGCGGAATCTGCATCGCAGAAACCACAAACTCTAAACTCTTCACTCTTTTTGTATGTAATTCTGGCATTCATTGTTCCCTTAAGGTACCTGAAGATACGTTTCACTGCTGTCCAGTGGGAACTGTCGAAATTATTATTAAATTTGCTCAAATAATTCACGGCATGTCTGGACGAGTACCTTGTACCAAGTAGAGTAAACTGCCTATCGCCTCCTGGTATGGTATGTTATCCATAATATTTGATTTAGATTTTGTGTTTGTCAACTTTGTGTTAATATCAAAAGGTGTTGAAACTGGTTTACAGTCTGCCATATTGAATCGCACCAAAATTTCTGATGTATAAACAGACTGATCAATATGTATTTCATGTTGATCGCGACTTCTTGTTATTCGAAGACCAACGCAGCTTTTAGCTTCGCCTAAATTTTTCATCAAGAAATTATTCTGTAGACCAGTTTTCACTTGCGCCTTCAGTTCATCGTTGTTTGAAAAGATCATTAAGTCGTGGACATACACATCAACAAAGAACATTTTAGAATCACTGACATTGAAATATATACATGAATCAAGATTTGATTGTTGCAAACCCATACCCTTTAAAGCTTGATCTAATTTCTTGTTCCATTGACGGCTAGCCTGTTTCAATCCATATAAAGACTTGTTGAGTTTACATACCTTGCCTTTGATATTTTTGCAAAACCGTTCGTGGGGTTCCATAAAAATTTGTTCATTCCAATCACCTTGCAGAAATGCGGTAATTGCATCCATTTGTTCTACGTCAAGGTCAAATTGAGCAGCTATCGAAATCAAATATCGGATTGATGTATACCGCACAACAGGGGAATATGTCTCCTGATAATCGATACCCGGCTTCTGAGAACATTCCTTAATCACCAAACGAGCATTGTATCTTTCCACTCCGCCATTTTCATTGCGTTTGATTTTAAAACCCCATTTACATTTTATTGTTTTTGCTTCAACAGGTAAATCTACCAATGTCAACAGGTAAATGAAAAATGCATAACAAATAGTAAATAATACATGAAGCTGTGTAAAGTATTTCATATTAAATGTCGATTTGTAAAAATTTTGTAATTTAAAATATTATCAAACAAGATTATCCAAAATACATTAGAAAAAGTACAATTGTATCATGATTTCCATCCATGGTTCTGACATGAATAAAAGTTTCTTGCAAGTTTTTACAAGTAAAGGCTCAGTTAGCCGACGGTAATGTAATGTAACTGTAATGTAGGAAACAGCTGATCGATATTTTTATATGAAAAGTAGGTTACGTTATATTACATCTCTATAACCATTTCAATTGCTTTTCACATAACAATATCGATCAGCTGTTTCCTACTGCTGCAGTTACATTCCATTACAGTCGGCTAACTGAGCCTTAAAGCGTTCATTTACTTTTTCGTATCTGGGAGAGTAATTTTGTAAATTTCTGCCTTGCTCTATCGTTGCAAGTTTCTGCTAGGAAAGTAAATGAACACAACTAAAATATCAACAAATAAGCAGCGATGCCAATTTAGCGCATTTCGCGCTAGATTTAGCGCGTTTTAAATAAGCCAAAGGCGCTTTTTTCATCTTAGCGCGTTTACTTAAAAAAGCGCTAAATTAGCGCGTTTTGAAGTCATCATCATTTCAGTTCAATATTTTTTTCTTTTTTTTTGCATAAATTTAACAATTTTCTAGTATTAAAAACTCATAAAATTTTTTAAATTGGTTAATGATTCAGCTGTCGCAAATAAAATTCTCTTGACTGTGGTTAGAATTAAAAACGAAAACATTTCACAACCAAAAATATGTACTCGTACTCGTGACCAAAAAAATGTATACAACTTATTGAGCATCTTTCTATCTGAAGTACAAAAAGCATTTGAATCGCGAAACTATTCGATAATTTATATAATTGTTACAAAGTTTGACAAATAAAATAAAAACTAAGGATTTCGATTATTTGGAAGGCAATTCCGATTCTGTATTAAATGATTTTAGTTATTTAGGCTATAATTTCGAACAAACAATATTATAAAATCTGAAAAGAGCTACAAAAAAATCAATTGTATTTATTAATACACATGAACATACACCGACTTTTATTAAAATTTAGCGCGTAGGAAAGTAGCACGTTTTGGCTATAAATAGTTGACAATGCTGTAATTAGCGCGTTTTGCGAAGGGGAATAGCGCGTTTCGGTTACAAATAGTTGGCATCACTGCAAATAAGCAAAACAACGAGCCAAGGTGTATTAATAACTAGTGGCTTTATCGTCAGCTGACTTTACCCCATCCTTAAAACTCCATATAAAATAGCATAAAATCTTAACCAGAATTGTCAACAATCAAATAAAAATAATCTTACAACAAATTTGTATGTATGTTGTTGTAATAATAAGGCCACTTGGCATTAATACACTTTCCAACGAGCTACATACATACGTTCTGCGGTGATGCCACGTATTACTCTTTTTTTGTTCGCAAGGAATTTATGATTGGTAAAATGTTTTCTAGAAAAAATTATTTGCCGTGAGAAATAAATTCCGAGGGAATATTCATGATTGCGCTGAATCTTAACATAGATAGCCAACAAAATTTGGTAAAATTTTTCTCAGTAGTGGGCTTGGCATGCTGCTAAAAACAAAAAATTTATTTTAATTTAAAAGAAACAAAAATTTTTCATTTTCTCTGAAATAAATTACGATTCCTCAAAATTATTATCGATAAAGTGCTGCGGTCTTTTTTGTTATGTTGGGTAAGCCGTTTTTTTGTAAGAAATTTTAATCCCCCATATTTTCGTAAAACTTGAAGTTTAGTAGTGTATAACCCTCCAGAGAAAGACGAAAGTGTCTTCTTTAAGCGTATACATTCTTTTGTACCCGCCTGTGGAACACTTTTTATTTTAATGAAAATATTCAAAAATTATAAACAAAAATTTGTAGCCAAATTTATAGAAAATCTACTTTAGAAACGACGTAAATGCCATTCTACTTAAACAAAATAACAAGAGCAAACTTATTTTAATATACATAACTTTGAATTTAAAAAAATTGAGATTAATGCTTAAAATCGAATACGGCAAACTCCAAATAAGTATAAATCGCAGGTAGCAAAATTGTTAGGCTTCTTTAAATAAAAGCCAATTGATATCCGAGCAATATGTACAAAAGATGTTTTATTTAACACGTATAAAAAAGGAAGGAAGAAAAAGGAAAAGTAGCAAAAGACAAAGTTGCATAGAAGTGTAGTTAAGATGTTGCCAGATTTTCATTTACCAACACCTCCACTAAAAGCTGGCTAGCGTTATTTAGACCGATCATCTTCGCAAATTTCAGGTGTTTCTCTTTTGTTACCGGTTTGGTGAGGAAGTCTGCAGCCATATCTTCGGATTTTCGGTATTCTAATTCAATATTTCCATTATTTATCTTGTCACGAATAAAATGATGACGCACATCAATATGTTTAGAGCGACCATAATATCCATAATTTTTTGCCAAATTCAAAGCACTTTTATTGTCGCACATAAGAGTAATTGCATACTGAGAATTTTTCCATAACTAATTTTTTAACTGACGAAGCCATTCTGCCTCCTGGATGACCGTGGACATCGCCATGTATTCGGTCTCAGTAGTAGATAAAGCCACTGTTGCCTGTCGCTTTCTGCACCAACTTATTGCACCTTGTTGTATAAAAACATAACCCGAACACGAGCGCCTATCAGCAACATCATTGGCGGAATCTGCATCGCAGAAACCACAAACTCTAAACTCTTCACTCTTTTTGTATGTAATTCTGGCATTCATTGTTCCCTTAAGGTACCTGAAGATACGTTTCACTGCTGTCCAGTGGGAACTGTCGAAATTATTATTAAATTTGCTCAAATAATTCACGGCATGTCTGGACGAGTACCTTGTACCAAGTAGAGTAAACTGCCTATCGCCTCCTGGTATGGTATGTTATCCATAATATTTGATTTAGATTTTGTGTTTGTCAACTTTGTGTTAATATCAAAAGGTGTTGAAACTGGTTTACAGTCTGCCATATTGAATCGCACCAAAATTTCTGATGTATAAACAGACTGATCAATATGTATTTCATGTTGATCGCGACTTCTTGTTATTCGAAGACCAACGCAGCTTTTAGCTTCGCCTAAATTTTTCATCAAGAAATTATTCTGTAGACCAGTTTTCACTTGCGCCTTCAGTTCATCGTTGTTTGAAAAGATCATTAAGTCGTGGACATACACATCAACAAAGAACATTTTAGAATCACTAACATTGAAATATATACATGAATCAAGATTTGATTGTTGCAAACCCATACCCTTTAAAGCTTGATCTAATTTCTTGTTCCATTGACGGCTAGCCTGTTTCAATCCATATAAAGACTTGTTGAGTTTACATACCTTGCCTTTGATATTTTTGCAAAACCGTTCGTGGGGTTCCATAAAAATTTGTTCATTCCAATCACCTTGCAGAAATGCGGTAATTGCATCCATTTGTTCTACGTCAAGGTCAAATTGAGCAGCTATCGAAATCAAATATCGGATTGATGTATACCGCACAACAGGGGAATATGTCTCCTGATAATCGATACCCGGCTTCTGAGAACATTCCTTAATCACCAAACGAGCATTGTATCTTTCCACTCCGCCATTTTCATTGCGTTTGATTTTAAAACCCCATTTACATTTTATTGTTTTTGCTTCAACAGGTAAATCTACCAATGTCAACAGGTAAATGAAAAATGCATAACAAATAGTAAATAATACATGAAGCTGTGTAAAGTATTTCATATTAAATGTCGATTTGTAAAAATTTTGTAATTTAAAATATTATCAAACAAGATTATCCAAAATACATTAGAAAAAGTACAATTGTATCATGATTTCCATCCATGGTTCTGACATGAATAAAAGTTTCTTGCAAGTTTTTACAAGTAAAGGCTCAGTTAGCCGACGGTAATGTAATGTAACTGTAATGTAGGAAACAGCTGATCGATATTTTTATATGAAAAGTAGGTTACGTTATATTACATCTCTATAACCATTTCAATTGCTTTTCACATAACAATATCGATCAGCTGTTTCCTACTGCTGCAGTTACATTCCATTACAGTCGGCTAACTGAGCCTTAAAGCGTTCATTTACTTTTTCGTATCTGGGAGAGTAATTTTGTAAATTTCTGCCTTGCTCTATCGTTGCAAGTTTCTGCTAGGAAAGTAAATGAACACAACTAAAATATCAACAAATAAGCAGCGATGCCAATTTAGCGCATTTCGCGCTAGATTTAGCGCGTTTTAAATAAGCCAAAGGCGCTTTTTCATCTTAGCGCGTTTACTTAAAAAAGCGCTAAATTAGCGCGTTTTGAAGTCATCATCATTTCAGTTCAATATTTTTTTCTTTTTTTTTGCATAAATTTAACAATTTTCTAGTATTAAAAACTCATAAAATTTTTTAAATTGGTTAATGATTCAGCTGTCGCAAATAAAATTCTCTTGACTGTGGTTAGAATTAAAAACGAAAACATTTCACAACCAAAAATATGTACTCGTACTCGTGACCAAAAAAATGTATACAACTTATTGAGCATCTTTCTATCTGAAGTACAAAAAGCATTTGAATCGCGAAACTATTCGATAATTTATATAATTGTTACAAAGTTTGACAAATAAAATAAAAACTAAGGATTTCGATTATTTGGAAGGCAATTCCGATTCTGTATTAAATGATTTTAGTTATTTAGGCTATAATTTCGAACAAACAATATTATAAAATCTGAAAAGAGCTACAAAAAAATCAATTGTATTTATTAATACACATGAACATACACCGACTTTTATTAAAATTTAGCGCGTAGGAAAGTAGCACGTTTTGGCTATAAATAGTTGACAATGCTGTAATTAGCGCGTTTTGCGAAGGGGAATAGCGCGTTTCGGTTACAAATAGTTGGCATCACTGCAAATAAGCAAAACAACGAGCCAAGGTGTATTAATAACTAGTGGCTTTATCGTCAGCTGACTTTACCCCATCCTTAAAACTCCATATAAAATAGCATAAAATCTTAACCAGAATTGTCAACAATCAAATAAAAATAATCTTACAACAAATTTGTATGTATGTTGTTGTAATAATAAGGCCACTTGGCATTAATACACTTTCCAACGAGCTACATACATACGTTCTGCGGTGATGCCACGTATTACTCTTTTTTTGTTCGCAAGGAATTTATGATTGGTAAAATGTTTTCTAGAAAAAATTATTTGCCGTGAGAAATAAATTCCGAGGGAATATTCATGATTGCGCTGAATCTTAACATAGATAGCCAAAAAAATTTGGTAAAATTTTTCTCAGTAGTGGGCTTGGCATGCTGCTAAAAACAAAAAATTTATTTTAATTTAAAAGAAACAAAAATTTTTCATTTTCTCTGAAATAAATTACGATTCCTCAAAATTATTATCGATAAAGTGCTGCGGTCTTTTTTGTTATGTTGGGTAAGCCGTTTTTTTGTAAGAAATTTTAATCCCCCATATTTTCGTAAAACTTGAAGTTTAGTAGTGTATAACCCTCCAGAGAAAGACGAAAGTGTCTTCTTTAAGCGTATACATTCTTTTGTACCCGCCTGTGGAACACTTTTTATTTTAATGAAAATATTCAAAAATTATAAACAAAAATTTGTAGCCAAATTTATAGAAAATCTACTTTAGAAACGACGTAAATGCCATTCTACTTAAACAAAATAACAAGAGCAAACTTATTTTAATATACATAACTTTGAATTTAAAAAAATTGAGATTAATGCTTAAAATCGAATACGGCAAACTCCAAATAAGTATAAATCGCAGGTAGCAAAATTGTTAGGATTCTTTAAATAAAAGCCAATTGATATCCGAGCAATATGTACAAAAGATGTTTTATTTAACACGTATAAAAAAGGAAGGAAGAAAAAGGAAAAGTAGCAAAAGACAAAGTTGCATAGAAGTGTAGTTAAGATGTTGCCAGATTTTCATTTACCAACACCTCCACTAAAAGCTGGCTAGCGTTATTTAGACCGATCATCTTCGCAAATTTCAGGTGTTTCTCTTTTGTTACCGGTTTGGTGAGGAAGTCTGCAGCCATATCTTCGGATTTTCGGTATTCTAATTCAATATTTCCATTATTTATCTTGTCACGAATAAAATGATGACGCACATCAATATGTTTAGAGCGACCATAATATCTATAATTTTTTGCCAAATTCAAAGCACTTTTATTGTCGCACATAAGAGTAATTGCATACTGAGAATTTTTCCATAACTAATTTTTTAACTGACGAAGCCATTCTGCCTCCTGGATGACCGTGGACATCGCCATGTATTCGGTCTCAGTAGTAGATAAAGCCACTGTTGCCTGTCGCTTTCTGCACCAACTTATTGCACCTTGTTGTATAAAAACATAACCCGAACACGAGCGCCTATCAGCAACATCATTGGCGGAATCTGCATCGCAGAAACCACAAACTCTAAACTCTTCACTCTTTTTGTATGTAATTCTGGCATTCATTGTTCCCTTAAGGTACCTGAAGATACGTTTCACTGCTGTCCAGTGGGAACTGTCGAAATTATTATTAAATTTGCTCAAATAATTCACGGCATGTCTGGACGAGTACCTTGTACCAAGTAGAGTAAACTGCCTATCGCCTCCTGGTATGGTATGTTATCCATAATATTTGATTTAGATTTTGTGTTTGTCAACTTTGTGTTAATATCAAAAGGTGTTGAAACTGGTTTACAGTCTGCCATATTGAATCGCACCAAAATTTCTGATGTATAAACAGAATGATCAATATGTATTTCATGTTGATCGCGACTTCTTGTTATTCGAAGACCAACGCAGCTTTTAGCTTCGCCTAAATTTTTCATCAAGAAATTATTCTGTAGACCAGTTTTCACTTGCGCCTTCAGTTCATCGTTGTTTGAAAAGATCATTAAGTCGTGGACATACACATCAACAAAGAACATTTTAGAATCACTGACATTGAAATATATACATGAATCAAGATTTGATTGTTGCAAACCCATACCCTTTAAAGCTTGATCTAATTTCTTGTTCCATTGACGGCTAGCCTGTTTCAATCCATATAAAGACTTGTTGAGTTTACATACCTTGCCTTTGATATTTTTGCAAAACCGTTCGTGGGGTTCCATAAAAATTTGTTCATTCCAATCACCTTGCAGAAATGCGGTAATTGCATCCATTTGTTCTACGTCAAGGTCAAATTGAGCAGCTATCGAAATCAAATATCGGATTGATGTATACCGCACAACAGGGGAATATGTCTCCTGATAATCGATACCCGGCTTCTGAGAACATTCCTTAATCACCAAACGAGCATTGTATCTTTCCACTCCGCCATTTTCATTGCGTTTGATTTTAAAACCCCATTTACATTTTATTGTTTTTGCTTCAACAGGTAAATCTACCAATGTCAACAGGTAAATGAAAAATGCATAACAAATAGTAAATAATACATGAAGCTGTGTAAAGTATTTCATATTAAATGTCGATTTGTAAAAATTTTGTAATTTAAAATATTATCAAACAAGATTATCCAAAATACATTAGAAAAAGTACAATTGTATCATGATTTCCATCCATGGTTCTGACATGAATAAAAGTTTCTTGCAAGTTTTTACAAGTAAAGGCTCAGTTAGCCGACGGTAATGTAATGTAACTGTAATGTAGGAAACAGCTGATCGATATTTTTATATGAAAAGTAGGTTACGTTATATTACATCTCTATAACCATTTCAATTGCTTTTCACATAACAATATCGATCAGCTGTTTCCTACTGCTGCAGTTACATTCCATTACAGTCGGCTAACTGAGCCTTAAAGCGTTCATTTACTTTTTCGTATCTGGGAGAGTAATTTTGTAAATTTCTGCCTTGCTCTATCGTTGCAAGTTTCTGCTAGGAAAGTAAATGAACACAACTAAAATATCAACAAATAAGCAGCGATGCCAATTTAGCGCATTTCGCGCTAGATTTAGCGCGTTTTAAATAAGCCAAAGGCGCTTTTTCATCTTAGCGCGTTTACTTAAAAAAGCGCTAAATTAGCGCGTTTTGAAGTCATCATCATTTCAGTTCAATATTTTTTTCTTTTTTTTTGCATAAATTTAACAATTTTCTAGTATTAAAAACTCATAAAATTTTTTAAATTGGTTAATGATTCAGCTGTCGCAAATAAAATTCTCTTGACTGTGGTTAGAATTAAAAACGAAAACATTTCACAACCAAAAATATGTACTCGTACTCGTGACCAAAAAAATGTATACAACTTATTGAGCATCTTTCTATCTGAAGTACAAAAAGCATTTGAATCGCGAAACTATTCGATAATTTATATAATTGTTACAAAGTTTGACAAATAAAATAAAAACTAAGGATTTCGATTATTTGGAAGGCAATTCCGATTCTGTATTAAATGATTTTAGTTATTTAGGCTATAATTTCGAACAAACAATATTATAAAATCTGAAAAGAGCTACAAAAAAATCAATTGTATTTATTAATACACATGAACATACACCGACTTTTATTAAAATTTAGCGCGTAGGAAAGTAGCACGTTTTGGCTATAAATAGTTGACAATGCTGTAATTAGCGCGTTTTGCGAAGGGGAATAGCGCGTTTCGGTTACAAATAGTTGGCATCACTGCAAATAAGCAAAACAACGAGCCAAGGTGTATTAATAACTAGTGGCTTTATCGTCAGCTGACTTTACCCCATCCTTAAAACTCCATATAAAATAGCATAAAATCTTAACCAGAATTGTCAACAATCAAATAAAAATAATCTTACAACAAATTTGTATGTATGTTGTTGTAATAATAAGGCCACTTGGCATTAATACACTTTCCAACGAGCTACATACATACGTTCTGCGGTGATGCCACGTATTACTCTTTTTTTGTTCGCAAGGAATTTATGATTGGTAAAATGTTTTCTAGAAAAAATTATTTGCCGTGAGAAATAAATTCCGAGGGAATATTCATGATTGCGCTGAATCTTAACATAGATAGCCAAAAAAATTTGGTAAAATTTTTCTCAGTAGTGGGCTTGGCATGCTGCTAAAAACAAAAAATTTATTTTAATTTAAAAGAAACAAAAATTTTTCATTTTCTCTGAAATAAATTACGATTCCTCAAAATTATTATCGATAAAGTGCTGCGGTCTTTTTTGTTATGTTGGGTAAGCCGTTTTTTTGTAAGAAATTTTAATCCCCCATATTTTCGTAAAACTTGAAGTTTAGTAGTGTATAACCCTCCAGAGAAAGACGAAAGTGTCTTCTTTAAGCGTATACATTCTTTTGTACCCGCCTGTGGAACACTTTTTATTTTAATGAAAATATTCAAAAATTATAAACAAAAATTTGTAGCCAAATTTATAGAAAATCTACTTTAGAAACGACGTAAATGCCATTCTACTTAAACAAAATAACAAGAGCAAACTTATTTTAATATACATAACTTTGAATTTAAAAAAATTGAGATTAATGCTTAAAATCGAATACGGCAAACTCCAAATAAGTATAAATCGCAGGTAGCAAAATTGTTAGGCTTCTTTAAATAAAAGCCAATTGATATCCGAGCAATATGTACAAAAGATGTTTTATTTAACACGTATAAAAAAGGAAGGAAGAAAAAGGAAAAGTAGCAAAAGACAAAGTTGCATAGAAGTGTAGTTAAGATGTTGCCAGATTTTCATTTACCAACACCTCCACTAAAAGCTGGCTAGCGTTATTTAGACCGATCATCTTCGCAAATTTCAGGTGTTTCTCTTTTGTTACCGGTTTGGTGAGGAAGTCTGCAGCCATATCTTCGGATTTTCGGTATTCTAATTCAATATTTCCATTATTTATCTTGTCACGAATAAAATGATGACGCACATCAATATGTTTAGAGCGACCATAATATCCATAATTTTTTGCCAAATTCAAAGCACTTTTATTGTCGCACATAAGAGTAATTGCATACTGAGAATTTTTCCATAACTAATTTTTTAACTGACGAAGCCATTCTGCCTCCTGGATGACCGTGGACATCGCCATGTATTCGGTCTCAGTAGTAGATAAAGCCACTGTTGCCTGTCGCTTTCTGCACCAACTTATTGCACCTTGTTGTATAAAAACATAACCCGAACACGAGCGCCTATCAGCAACATCATTGGCGGAATCTGCATCGCAGAAACCACAAACTCTAAACTCTTCACTCTTTTTGTATGTAATTCTGGCATTCATTGTTCCCTTAAGGTACCTGAAGATACGTTTCACTGCTGTCCAGTGGGAACTGTCGAAATTATTACTAAATTTGCTCAAATAATTCACGGCATGTCTGGACGAGTACCTTGTACCAAGTAGAGTAAACTGCCTATCGCCTCCTGGTATGGTATGTTATCCATAATATTTGATTTAGATTTTGTGTTTGTCAACTTTGTGTTAATATCAAAAGGTGTTGAAACTGGTTTACAGTCTGCCATATTGAATCGCACCAAAATTTCTGATGTATAAACAGACTGATCAATATGTATTTCATGTTGATCGCGACTTCTTGTTATTCGAAGACCAACGCAGCTTTTAGCTTCGCCTAAATTTTTCATCAAGAAATTATTCTGTAGACCAGTTTTCACTTGCGCCTTCAGTTCATCGTTGTTTGAAAAGATCATTAAGTCGTGGACATACACATCAACAAAGAACATTTTAGAATCACTGACATTGAAATATATACATGAATCAAGATTTGATTGTTGCAAACCCATACCCTTTAAAGCTTGATCTAATTTCTTGTTCCATTGACGGCTAGCCTGTTTCAATCCATATAAAGACTTGTTGAGTTTACATACCTTGCCTTTGATATTTTTGCAAAACCGTTCGTGGGGTTCCATAAAAATTTGTTCATTCCAATCACCTTGCAGAAATGCGGTAATTGCATCCATTTGTTCTACGTCAAGGTCAAATTGAGCAGCTATCGAAATCAAATATCGGATTGATGTATACCGCACAACAGGGGAATATGTCTCCTGATAATCGATACCCGGCTTCTGAGAACATTCCTTAATCACCAAACGAGCATTGTATCTTTCCACTCCGCCATTTTCATTGCGTTTGATTTTAAAACCCCATTTACATTTTATTGTTTTTGCTTCAACAGGTAAATCTACCAATGTCAACAGGTAAATGAAAAATGCATAACAAATAGTAAATAATACATGAAGCTGTGTAAAGTATTTCATATTAAATGTCGATTTGTAAAAATTTTGTAATTTAAAATATTATCAAACAAGATTATCCAAAATACATTAGAAAAAGTACAATTGTATCATGATTTCCATCCATGGTTCTGACATGAATAAAAGTTTCTTGCAAGTTTTTACAAGTAAAGGCTCAGTTAGCCGACGGTAATGTAATGTAACTGTAATGTAGGAAACAGCTGATCGATATTTTTATATGAAAAGTAGGTTACGTTATATTACATCTCTATAACCATTTCAATTGCTTTTCACATAACAATATCGATCAGCTGTTTCCTACTGCTGCAGTTACATTCCATTACAGTCGGCTAACTGAGCCTTAAAGCGTTCATTTACTTTTTCGTATCTGGGAGAGTAATTTTGTAAATTTCTGCCTTGCTCTCTCGTTGCAAGTTTCTGCTAGGAAAGTAAATGAACACAACTAAAATATCAACAAATAAGCAGCGATGCCAATTTAGCGCATTTCGCGCTAGATTTAGCGCGTTTTAAATAAGCCAAAGGCGCTTTTTTACATCTTAGCCCGTTTACTTAAAAAAGCTACTAAAAAAATGATGATGACTTCAAAACGCGCTAATTGCGCGTTTTGAAGTCATCATCATTTCAATTCAATATTTTTTTCTTTTTTTTTGCATAAATTTAACAATTTTCTAGTATTAAAAAATCATAAAATTTTTTAAATTGGTTAATGATTCAGCTGTCGCAAATAAAATTCTCTTGACTGTGGTTAGAATTAAAAACGAAAACATTTCACAACCAAAAATATGTACTCGTACTCGTGACCAAAAAAATGTATACAACTTATTGAGCATCTTTCTATCTGAAGTACAAAAAGCATTTGAATCGCGAAACTATTCGATAATTTATATAATTGTTACAAAGTTTGACAAATAAAATAAAAACTAAGGATTTCGATTATTTGGAAGGCATTTCCGATTCTGTATTAAATGATTTTAGTTATTTAGGCTATAATTTCGAACAAACAATATTATAAAATCTGAAAAGAGCTACAAAAAAATCAATTGTATTTATTAATACACATGAACATACACCGACTTTTATTAAAATTTAGCGCGTAGGAAAGTAGCACGTTTTGGCTATAAATAGTGGACAATGCTGTAATTAGCGCGTTTTGCGAAGGGGAATAGCGCGTTTCGGTTACAAATAGTTGGCATCACTGCAAATAAGCAAAACAACGAGCCAAGGTGTATTAATAACTAGTGGCTTTATCGTCAGCTGACTTTACCCCATCCTTAAAACTCCATATAAAATAGCATAAAATCTTAACCAGAATTGTCAACAATCAAATAAAAATAATCTTACAACAAATTTGTATGTATGTTGTTGTAATAATAAGGCCACTTGGCATTAATACACTTTCCAACGAGCTACATACATACGTTCTGCGGTGATGCCACGTATTACTCTTTTTTTGTTCGCAAGGAATTTATGATTGGTAAAATGTTTTCTAGAAAAAATTATTTGCCGTGAGAAATAAATTCCGAGGGAATATTCATGATTGCGCTGAATCTTAACATAGATAGCCAAAAAAATTTGGTAAAATTTTTCTCAGTAGTGGGCTTGGCATGCTGCTAAAAACAAAAAATTTATTTTAATTTAAAAGAAACAAAAATTTTTCATTTTCTCTGAAATAAATTACGATTCCTCAAAATTATTATCGATAAAGTGCTGCGGTCTTTTTTGTTATGTTGGGTAAGCCGTTTTTTTGTAAGAAATTTTAATCCCCCATATTTTCGTAAAACTTGAAGTTTAGTAGTGTATAACCCTCCAGAGAAAGACGAAAGTGTCTTCTTTAAGCGTATACATTCTTTTGTACCCGCCTGTGGAACACTTTTTATTTTAATGAAAATATTCAAAAATTATAAACAAAAATTTGTAGCCAAATTTATAGAAAATCTACTTTAGAAACGACGTAAATGCCATTCTACTTAAACAAAATAACAAGAGCAAACTTATTTTAATATACATAACTTTGAATTTAAAAAAATTGAGATTAATGCTTAAAATCGAATACGGCAAACTCCAAATAAGTATAAATCGCAGGTAGCAAAATTGTTAGGATTCTTTAAATAAAAGCCAATTGATATCCGAGCAATATGTACAAAAGATGTTTTATTTAACACGTATAAAAAAGGAAGGAAGAAAAAGGAAAAGTAGCAAAAGACAAAGTTGCATAAAAGTGTAGTTAAGGTGTTGCCAGATTTTCATTTACCAACACCTCCACTAAAAGCTGGCTAGCGTTATTTAGACCGATCATCTTCGCAAATTTCAGGTGTTTCTCTTTTGTTACCGGTTTGGTGAGGAAGTCTGCAGCCATATCTTCGGATTTTCGGTATTCTAATTCAATATTTCCATTATTTATCTAGTCACGAATAAAATGATGACGCACATCAATATGTTTAGAGCGACCATAATATCTATAATTTTTTGCCAAATTCAAAGCACTTTTATTGTCGCACATAAGAGTAATTGCATACTGAGAATTTTTCCATAACTAATTTTTTAACTGACGAAGCCATTCTGCCTCCTGGATGACCGTGGACATCGCCATGTATTCGGTCTCAGTAGTAGATAAAGCCACTGTTGCCTGTCGCTTTCTGCACCAACTTATTGCACCTTGTTGTATAAAAACATAACCCGAACACGAGCGCCTATCAGCAACATCATTGGCGGAATCTGCATCGCAGAAACCACAAACTCTAAACTCTTCACTCTTTTTGTATGTAATTCTGGCATTCATTGTTCCCTTAAGGTACCTGAAGATACGTTTCACTGCTGTCCAGTGGGAACTGTCGAAATTATTATTAAATTTGCTCAAATAATTCACGGCATGTCTGGACGAGTACCTTGTACCAAGTAGAGTAAACTGCCTATCGCCTCCTGGTATGGTATGTTATCCATAATATTTGATTTAGATTTTGTGTTTGTCAACTTTGTGTTAATATCAAAAGGTGTTGAAACTGGTTTACAGTCTGCCATATTGAATCGCACCAAAATTTCTGATGTATAAACAGAATGATCAATATGTATTTCATGTTGATCGCGACTTCTTGTTATTCGAAGACCAACGCAGCTTTTAGCTTCGCCTAAATTTTTCATCAAGAAATTATTCTGTAGACCAGTTTTCACTTGCGCCTTCAGTTCATCGTTGTTTGAAAAGATCATTAAGTCGTGGACATACACATCAACAAAGAACATTTTAGAATCACTGACATTGAAATATATACATGAATCAAGATTTGATTGTTGCAAACCCATACCCTTTAAAGCTTGATCTAATTTCTTGTTCCATTGACGGCTAGCCTGTTTCAATCCATATAAAGACTTGTTGAGTTTACATACCTTGCCTTTGATATTTTTGCAAAACCGTTCGTGGGGTTCCATAAAAATTTGTTCATTCCAATCACCTTGCAGAAATGCGGTAATTGCATCCATTTGTTCTACGTCAAGGTCAAATTGAGCAGCTATCGAAATCAAATATCGGATTGATGTATACCGCACAACAGGGGAATATGTCTCCTGATAATCGATACCCGGCTTCTGAGAACATTCCTTAATCACCAAACGAGCATTGTATCTTTCCACTCCGCCATTTTCATTGCGTTTGATTTTAAAACCCCATTTACATTTTATTGTTTTTGCTTCAACAGGTAAATCTACCAATGTCCAGGTGTTGTTATTTATCAACGATTTGTACTCGTCATCCATCGCCTGCTTCCATTGCGCAGCATCTTGGCGTTTCATAGCTTTATCTACAGTTAAAGGATCTCCTGAGCCATTTGCCTCCACTAAATACAAATGATAATCTCGCATATCAATATGTTTTGGTGCACGGTTGGAACGCCGAAGACTTTCACATTCATTCGCATCTACTATAGTAGCATCACCTGGTATTGTGTCATCTGGTTCAAAATACTCACTGGAAACATCACCCTCATTTTCGAAAGATTCATCCCCGTTATCCTTATCGATGAAATCTTTGTCAGCAATCATTGTATTAGAATCATTTGGTATGGCATCTATAAAACTAATCTCGATTTTATCTTGATGATTTTTAGTGGTGTGTTTAAATTCGTTCTCAAAAAATACCACATCCCGGCTCTTTACCACACGCCACCCGTTTGGGTCTAACAAACGATAACCTTTTGTATTTTCACAGTATCCAACGAATATAAGCTCTTGAGATTTAGCATCCCACTTTTTCTTATTTTTTTTAGGAATGTACGAAAGTGACCGGGAGACAAAATTTGGTTTAATACCTGTCCATACTTCTTGTGGTGTACGCTCGGGTATGGCAGAGCAAGTAGATCGGTTTATGACATAAACAGCGTTTTTAACAGCTTCAGTCCAAAACTTTGTTTGCAAACCTGCGTGTAACAGCATGCAGCGTGCGCGTTCAACTATAGAACGATTCATCCGTTCAGCGACGCCGTTCTGCTGTGGAGTGCCGTTGTCGGTACGTAAACATTTAATTTTTCGAGCAGTTGCATTTTCTACTCTAGCCTTAAATTTCAAAAAAAACTGCTGGTACCTCAGATTTTGACTGTAAAATGTAAATAAAAGCTTCATGCGAAAAATCGTCTATAAAAGTGAGAGCTTAGCTCCTCCTATAGATAGCTTCTCCATCGGACCACAAAGATGTGAATGGACAAGCTGAAGTAGATCCGTTGTACGTGTTCTCGATAATTTAAATGAGTTTCGTACTATCTTGACTTTTGCTGCAAATCCATCCCATTTACCATGTTTTTAGTTCTTGTCAAATCAGCATAATTTAAATGGCCCATACGAGCATGCCATAGTTCGATGTTATTTTGTACTGACACAATACATGTTTCGTTATCTTTACGATTTAGTTTGAACATGTTGTCCTCGAGCTGAGCAGTTGCAACTACCTTACCATGCGCACATATCATGCACTTGTCACCTTCAAATTTTACGGAACGGCCGCTTTGTATTATTTGGCTCACTGACAAGAGGTTGACTGTCAAGTCCGGAATATACAACACATTGTGTATCATAATTTGTGTAGATGAGCAATTGCCATTCTTAACATGTACTCTGACATTGCCAACACATTCCACTTTCAATTTTTCTTTGTTAGCGACAATAATTTCTTTTACTTGGGGTTTCTTCATCTCAGTGAACCAATCTTTGCGCACGAACATGTGCATGCTGGCACCAGAGTTCACAAACCAATCTTCCTCATTGATCACACCAGCTACAAAAACAGTACAAAAACCAACTTCCCGATCTTTATTACTTTTAGTTTTATTTACGCGGTAATCAGCAGCTTTGTGTCCATGGCGATTGCAATTAAAGCAACGAAACCCCTTTTTTGCATCAGTTTTCTTCATTCTCATTGTAGAATAAAGTGCACTGCCTTCAGTAGGTTTTTTAATCTCTTTGTTTTTATTGAGTCACAAGAGGTTTTAACTCCTGAGCTTTCTATGCCTATTATCATAGGAGCGTATTCATAAGGAAGGCCAGCCAATAGCAAGGTACCAATCCACTTGTCGCTTACAGGCATAATGACTTCCTTGATCTTGTGTGCTAACAATTTGGCTAACATACTCTTCTATGTTTTTAGATGTGGTAAAACGCGTTGTAATTAGCTGTCGAAACAGTCCCACTCTTCGTGTCAAACCAGAGTCTTGAAAAGCCGCCTTCATTGTCCCATACCTCTTTAGAAGTCACAGCACTTTCTATATGGACGTAATTGATTTTATCAACCAATAAAATAATTTTCGTCCTGGCCTTTGTGTCCCACTTAACGTCTATCCCTTTGTCCGAATAAATTCCTGATACAGTCTCCCATAGCTCTTCGTGTTGTAAATAATTTTTGACAGCAAACGCCCACGAGGTATAATTTTCTCTTCCTTTTAGCTTATCTATGCTTAAATTTGCAATCGACGCCATGTTAAATAAAAAAATAACTTTAGTCCTTAAAGAACTGCTTTTCAACTATTGCTTAAGGCCATGATTCACTATCCTACACAATCGCGCGATCTACGAAAAAATACAACCCTGATCTGATGAATTGTTTTTGTCTTTTGAAAATGTTCATAGACTCCTTCATACCAGGGCTGTATTTTCTCAAAAATCGCACGATCGTGTAGGCTAGTGTATCACGGCGTTTACCAATTCCGGGGCCCATAACCTGTTAGGATTCTTTAAATAAAAGCCAATTGATATTCGAGCAATATGTACAAAAGATGTTTTATTTAACACGTATCAAAAAGGAAGGAAGGAAAAAGGAAAAGTAGCAAAAGACAAAGTTGCATAAAAGAGTAGTTAACATGTTGCCAGATTTTTATTTACCAACAAAAATTTATTATGTTGTTTTCTGCAATTTTGCACAGTCAATTGATTTTTTAATATTAGGTTAGTTATACATGTTGCTGGGAAGATATAGCTATAAACTCACGTTCATTTCGAAAGTCTTTTCATGCTTACATGAAAGAAAATAAAGAAGGTGAGAGAGGGAGCGAGCGAAGGAGTTAATTTTATTCGAAAATTGAGAATTTAAGTAGGTAACCTAGATTAGCTTTACAAATTTTATATTGAGGACAGTATATAAGGACGATAATTTGGAAATAAAATTTAGTTTTATACAAATATTTGATTCTAAAATATCTTAATTTTTTGCAAGTTTTACTTTATAGAGGTTTAGCAAATACATTACTTTCAGTTTACTAAAAGTATGGAGAGTTTCAGCTCTAAGGAATTGACTGAAGAATATTTTAAAAACAAAAATGAGGAAGATGTTCTAAGCTACATTCAAAGAAAATTAAACTTAAATTCTTACACCAGTGAAACAGAATTGGACTTACAAAAAAAGTATCCGCTTTTGTCAAAAATTTTTAAAAACGCTACAAGGAAGCTGATTGGAGTAAAAGTAAATTCAATATGTGCTTTGCGAAATGGTTACAAGGTGAACTTACTATCACAAAGTACACAGAGGTGTCACGAGACCATAACAAGACGGAAAATAATTATGAACTCTTGACGCCTCGCTCACACCGAACCTGTGTCTTCTTTAATGTTTCTTTCGTAGGTGCATTAATTTAACGTTTTTCATTTTATGATTTGTGTCCCCATTCGCTATGAGATTTTTGTAAATAAATGGTGATAATTAATATTTGTGAACGAAAATGCTTAAAACGAAGTCTCTAATCATTTGAAAACAAATTTTAATCACTTTTTTAATACTAATAATCTTTTTCGCATTGTTTTCTTTAATTCAACACCTCAATTTAATTTTGTACAAATGTTCATGCGCTCAAATGTATTTTAATTTTATGCTTTGTGGTCTCATTCGTTGTCGGCTTTTTGTAAGTTGAAGTTAAAAATTAATATTTTTGAAGGAAAATGTTTAAAATTGAGTTTGTAAGCATTTGGAAACTAAATTTAATCACTTTTAAGATACTAATAATGCTTTACATATTGTTTTTTTTAGTTCAACACTACAAGATCTTTCATTTAATTTTGTAAAACTGTTCAATTGTTCATTTCACAAATTACACATTTTCTCTTGTTTGTTTTGATTATATCGTTAAAAACTTAATAACAAATATACTACAGTTGTCTCTTTCTCGCCGAACCTGTGTCAGAGCTGATTTTAGCTTTTTTCATCACTCACTTTCGTCACCTCTGTGTACTTTGTGCTTACTATCCAGATAACTTCTGAAACTACTAGTTAAAATAGATAAGTGTAGCATAGATCTAAAAGCAGAATTAGTTTTTACTTTCTGTTCTGTTACGAATCAGCTGACTCTTTTTGGTTTAAAGAAATCTAATACAAGTTGTTAGTTTTTCTGTTTCGTTCTGTTCTGTTTCGGTTCAACCTGTGAAATTCAAAAATTGTTAAGTAAATGTAAGTGACAGCATAATTTAAATAAAAGCATTTTGAAATAAATTGCGATGGTGCGTTTAGAATTTAAAAAAATTAATTTTGAAAAGAAAAACATAAAATTTTATTGAAACAAACATAACAATGGACGATGCAAAATTTATCATTTTAGTGGAAAACTGCGACCCTTCTGGTCAGAAACAGCTGATAAGTTACTACAGAAAAAGTAACTACGCAAATTTAGAAGCAGAACGGCACAGCACAGAACAGCAACAGAAAGTAAAGACTAATGAAGCCTTCAGAGTCTAAAACTGAAAAATATAAATGAAGAAATCGGATATGAAAACATTAAAGATAGTTTGCTTTACCAATTGCGATCACAAAAACATCAACGAAAGTGGATATCATTGAAATAGTTATTTCCGCTAGTCCAGTTAGAACAAAACGGATCCTTAAAAGCATTCCAACACCAAACGAGGAAGCGCTTGCATTATTTCTGGGTTTGAAGTTAACAAAACAGCAGTATACTCATCTCAGATTGCTTGCGATCGAAAAATCCTCAAATTTATACCCATCATATCATCACATAATTAAAGCTAAACAGGACTGTTGGCCTTCAAAGGAATCTATTACAATCACACCAATTTCTGCAGAGGTACAATTGCAAGCTCTACTTGATCATACAGCCGAACGGCTGCTACAATCATTTTAAGGAAGTGACTTGAAGAAATATAGAAACTGCAAGTTAACTCTTTTTTGTAAATGAAGCTGCGATGAATCTTCTGGACAAAAGCAATATAAAAAATTTTTATGTGAAGATATTACGGACACAGATCTGTTCATGGTATCATTTGTACCATTGCGATTAATAAAGAAATTAGAAGAGTCAGAACCTTCGACCAGTACAATGCCAACAAAGTATATTTGGAAAAATCAAACACAATCCTCTACTAAATACTGCAGACCAATAAAATTTTAATTTAAAAAGGAAACTCATGATACCATTAAAATGAAGTAAGTGATATTAGAGCTCAAATTTCAACAATACAGTCATTACAATTGGAGATAGATGGACAGACTATTGAAATAAACTACCAATTAGTGCTTTCAATGATAGATGGAAAAATTGCCCAGGCTTTGAGTGACACAAATGTTTCATCCAGCTGTATTGACAAAGTCAGTAGATAGTACTGATGCATATGGAACACATACTGAAAATAAGCTTTGATTTGGATTTCAGATCTTCAGGATCAGTAAGAAATAACGACACCAACAAAGAGCTAAGAAAATTAAAAAAGAAACATGTTCAAAGTATTCAAAATGAACATATTTCTCAAACATGGGTTGATTACAGATCAACGAAAAGAAGGATCAGGCAATACAAATGATGGCAATACCGCAAAAAGATTATTTTTAGATCCCGAAACCACATCTAATATATCAGGTGTTGATATAGACCTTATTTCAAGATTTAAAACAATTATTGAAGTACTTGCGTGTAACGAGCAAATTAATGCTAGGAAATTTGGTGATTATACCAAGGAAACCGCTACTGTATATACATCCAAATACCCATGGAGAAATATGTCTGCAACAGTGCACAAGGTTCCTTATCATGGAGAAGATGTCATAAAGCACCATATTTTACTAATTGGAGATTTATCAGAGGAACCCCAGGAAAAAAGAAATAAGGATTAAAGATTTTACAGAGAACATAATACCAGAAAATTTCACGAAGCTCTACAAATGAAGATTTATTTAAAATATTATTGGCAACGTCAGATCCCTTCATCTCTAGCATTCGAAATCAATGGAAATTGGATCATTCGGATTTGCATGCAGAGGCTAAGGAAAATAAGGCGGCATGAAATAAGTCCCCACGAAATAAGTCCCCGATCTTAAGAATGAAATAAGTCCCCAACGAAATGAAATAATGCCCCAAACAGAAATTAAATAATGCCCTAATTTTTAGGAACGTATTTCATATGAAATAAAACCCCAATTTTAAAAATGAAATAAGGCCCCAATAGACATTCAACACAATGAAAAAAATTAATCACTTTAACTGTTTTACGGCAACAAGGGAGTTGTATTTTTGCAACCCATTCGAAATTGTATTTGCCATTAGTTTCACGTCACGTGAGTGTCAGCGTATTTTTAGATACTTGTATGAAAGAAGGACAATATTTGGAGCCTTGTCCTTACAAATTACATGCAAGTATTGGTCTATTTGAGGGTGGCGTTGGCTGAAGTAGTTAGCACGTTAACTACAAAACCAAAGGTCCTGGGTTCGAGCCCGGTCTCTGACAGTCATTAAAAATAACAACACATTTCTGATGTGCATTAGTGTCCTCTGTATCAGTTGTTGTGGGAAAAGTTCTAGTGATGCAGGCATAAGGCACTGGTCATTATAAACTACACCGACTTCATCAGATACTAATCCTCCTTCGTTGTGTAGCAGAATCATTGACGAAGTAAAATAACAAATAAAAATGGCTACTAAACACAGCTTCAAAATTTAATACACCTCATTTAACACCAGAAGGCTCTGCAACACTGCTTTCCTCCTCCATCTCTTCCTTCATCACCTGTCTACTCTATCACTGTTTTTCCCTATCACCCTCACTGACTATCTTCTCTTCAACTAACAGGCAGCACAAAGGGATCATTGTATTGGACCCAAGTGAGCTGGACTCTAAATTTGACCCTTCCTTACCAGCAGCCTGCTAACCTAACCTAAGCTATTTGTCTAAAATCGCGAGCTCAAAAATCTTATCTGACGATTATACTTCTGTAGAGTCTTCTTCAAAAATGTTCTCCTAGGCACCATATTTACAAAAATTCAGATACAGTGCACAACATATAACTATATATCTACATATATGTATGTATATGACGATAAAGAAATAAAACTATATATGTATATATAGTTTATTTATTTATATATAGTTTATATATATATATATATATATATATATATATATATGTATTTCTTATTTACCAGCATCCTGCCTTTCCCCGTGGGAAAATAATGCAAATACTTTTTCTCATAGAGTGTTATGAATATAGATGGATCGAAATCAAAGACATTGTCTTTTTTATATTGAAGTAAAGAGCTACATATGCATACATGAAATACCGAAGTATATTTATTTGACATAAAGTCTTTATTTATTTAATTTGAAAATTTTGCTTGTTTTTATGGTTAAGCGATTGTCTATATGTATTTCGTTCCCGCTTTTTGGAACTCGTCAGTAGACGAATAAAGATGCTTGTTTTGTAAAGATTTTTGTTTGAGGCTTTCAAACTTATTATGTTTGTATATTGTGATTCTCAATATAGTATTAAGAGTCTTACTATAAACATACGAAGTTTGTTAGCTAAAATCAAAAATGTTTTGGGTTGAAGTCTACTGACGAGTTCCAAAAAGCGGGAACGAAATGCATATAGACAATCGCTTAACCATAAAAACAAGCAAAATTTTCGAGCTACATATGCATATATCTTTTCTTTTTTTTACCCATAAGAACAAAAAACAAGGGAAAAATCTAAAAAATAAATAATATTTAAGTAAAGTAAAATTTTTTTATGTATTTAACTTCTTAGATCTTCAAACTATTCAATGTCTATAATTAAAAGGTACATTAATTACGATTTTTAAATAAATTTGAAAATGAAATAATTCCCCAAATTTTTTTTATGGATTTATTTCATTACAGACTTTTGGTTGTGTTATTTCATATGAAATAATTCCCCAAAATAAAAATGAAATAAGTCCTCAAAATAACGAAGTAACTCCCCAAAAAACGTTTTTGTTTCTTTCTGTACATTTTTTTGGGGACTTCTTTCATTTTGTTTTTGGGGACTTATTTCGAGGGAAGTATTTTCATGACGCCGAACAGAAGCAATACAGAACTGAATACGGAATGAAATGAATAATAATAATTATAATTTGTATTTACGATTATTTGAGTGAAATAAAATGTAAAAATATTAATATTTAATGTAATTTTTGGTTATTTTATTTAATTGGCCATAAGAGCTTAGTAGTAGGGAACTGGGCGTTGTGGATCAATTAAAATTGTGAAATTTGTGTGAAATTTCTAAAAATTCTGGACTGAAATTTTTGAAATTTTAAAATTTTGCTGAAATTTGTCTGAAATTTGAGAAATTGTGTTGTCGGTGCCCTTTGATGTTTTTTTGTTTACATTACGTGTTTTTTGTTTATATTAAGTGTATTTATGTTTGTATGTTTGTATGTATGTATGACCGTGAGAACTTGTGCGCGGAATATTTTGTGGGAATACATTAAGGGGGTTTATAGGTTTGAAGCTTTTATATGTACATGATTTTCTAATGCCGACGGGATAACTAACATCTTTATTTTTTTAAATGCCGACGGGATAACATCTTAATTTTTTTCAAATGCCGACGGGAAAACATGTTTATTTTTTGCAAATGCCGACGGGAAAATCATGGAAATGATTTGTGGGTGTGTCTAGCTGTAGGAATTGAAGTCTGGCTGTGATTGGTGGAGGATGGGGTGTGTCTAGCTGTAGGAATTGAAGTCTGGCTGTGATTGGTGGAGGACGGGGTGTGTCTAGATTGTGAGACCTCAAGGCTGACCGTGATTTGGGTAGGTGAGGGTGTTTTGTAATATGTAACCGTGGGAATTCGGTGGCGTTTATGCTTGTTGGAATTTAAGCCAAGCTGTGCTTGTGGGGGGCGGGGTGTATTTGAGGTAGATCGACTGGTCGAGGGCGGGGAGTTGTTGTAATATGTATCCGTGGGAATCTGTGTACATGTATGTATGTATGTATGTATGTATGTTTGTAAGAGTTTAAGACTGTCTGTGATTTATGAAAGGCGAGGTGAGAGTGTTCATGTAATACGTGTCCGTGGGAATCTGCGTCTATGTATATTTGTAGGAGTTTAAGGCTGATTGTGATTTGAGGTGGGAAGGGTGTTGTTGTGATAGATAGATAGAATGTGCCTATGTGTGTGTATATGTATGTATGGATATGTAGAAGTTTAAGGCTGTCCTTGATTTGAGGTAGGCGGGGGGGGGGTGTTATTGTAATATGTATCTATAGGAATTTGTGTGTATATATGTAGGAGTTTAAGGCTGATCATGATTAATGAGAGGTGATGTGAAGGTGTTCATGTATATGTATCCGTATTTGTGTGTATGTATGTCTATATGAGTTTAAGGCTGATCGTGATTTAGGTTGTTGAGATTGATAGATTGTATGTTACCTTGAGATGTTGTGTATGTATATCTGTAAGAACTTTAGGCTGACTGTGATTTGTGAGGGGAGGGGCGTTGTTGAAATAGGTTTAATTTTTCGTAGATGCATTTTAGTATGTGTTTGTGTATATGATTTTTTCACCCTAGTATTTATATGTACGTAGAAATAAAATATTTCTCATATGAAAATTTTTTGCTAGAAAATATTATCATATATCTGAACTTCCCTAATCCTAGTATGTTTTTCATATCGGAGGATGAGATTGCTTTATATTTTATCAAGCTTAAATTTGTCCAGTGTTAAAGTCTGTCGGTCAGAAATTTGTTTATATTTGTATAAATATTAATTTCAGATTTTGCAAAATTCTTGTGTACGAACGTGGCGATTTTGTATGTGTATGTGTGTATGCGCGATAGAGTTTGACTGGTCTGTGATAAGTTTGTTTATTTAAGTACATTTGTCATCTTCGACTTTCGTCTTCAAGCGTCAATAGCTTGGATTGTTAAAATCCAATAAATACTTGAGCATGGGTAAGAAATTTGATAATATGTATACATATGTACATATGGAACTACAAATTGATTTTATGTATGTATGTACATACAAATAAGTCTGGGGCTCCCTTTTTAAATACATTTTTTTTGTCATGTGCGGTCTTTTGTTGTTGCTCTTGTAAATATTCGCCTGGTCTTTTGTGTACAGATGTGAAATATCTCCATAGTTTTTTTATTTGAAATTAAAAAAACGTTCTTTTAATTTTTATATGTATTTACTTAAAAGTTTGTGAGGAGTTTCTGTTTTAAGTAAAATTGGATTCCTCTCTAGTTGTAGTAACTATAGTATAAATATTTAATATATTTTATTTCCATTTGCTTAAAGTTGATGTAGCCTATATAGTCAACGTTAGAAATTTTTCGGTGTAAATTTTTTTTCCAACTATCATCTTTTTTCTTCACCTTTTACATATATTTTAGAACATCTTACATTGGACTTTTAAAAAATGACAAACGCTTTGAAATTAAACTGATCCAGCAGCCCAGCTTAGGTGAAGATAGTTTTTTGTTATCCACTTTGCTTCTCTTTCCTTTTTTATTGATAAACATTTAAAATCAAATGGTGGTTTTATAATGAAATTGTTATACTCATTATTGTTGAAAACATACGCTACTTCTTTTTGTAATGAAAATCATTCCAAACCTTACTCGTCTATTAAAACCATTTTTTCATTCATATTACTTAATTTATAAGACTTTCCGGACTTTCTATTATTCGATCATCAGTAAAAAAGCAGTAGCTGAGGTCCTTGCTTGATGTTTCATATTAAATTTCTATATCAATTGGGCCGCTGTTGAATTAAACTTTAGTGCATTTGGAAGTGCTTGAGATTCTTTCATATAATAACTTTGTTGGAATCTTAGATACGAGTACATATAATATAGAATTGCATAACGTTTATTTTTAATTTTTATGTTAAGATCATCATCATTTGGATATGAGACTGAATTTAAATGTACTTTTAAATTAGTTAAATCCAGGGATCGCAAATAACGATTATTTTCCAAATTTAAACTGAAAAAATCACAATAATAGAGAAGTGCTACGGGCACAAGGAATATACCACAATACTCCATGTTACATGGACTACCTATAGATGCAATGATTTTTATTTTTTTAATATTTATTTATTCCTCACAAAATAAGAGTTATTTCTTGATTTTTATTTATTCCTCACAAAATAAGAGTTATTTTGTGACTTTTATTTATTCCTCACAAAATAACAGTTATTTTGTGATTTTTATTTATTCCTCAGAAAATAAGAGTTATTTTTTTATTTATATTTATTTCTCACAAAATAACAGTTATTTTGTGACTTTTATTTATTCCTCACAAAATAAGAGTTATTTTGTGACTTTTATTTATTCCTCACAAAATAACAGTTATTTTTTGATTTTTATTTATTCCTCAGAAAATAAAAGTCATTTTTAAAATGTGTTTATTAATTAATTTAATTTAACAAATAAGAGTTTTTGCATGGACCTTAAATCTGCCAATATTAATTTTAGCGCAGAAAATGCTCTTTCTACAGAGACTTGTGTTGCTGGCGTGCTATGCAAAACCTGTGCCAATCTGTACAGGTATGGATATATATATTTTTTTTCCTCCCAATATTTCATTACATCTGCATCCACGTCAATGGGCTTAGGATTGTAATTGTCTATTTCGTTTATCGCCCTTTTCATTTCCTCCTCCAGATCACCATCTGAGTCTCCATCCTCTGAATTTACTTCAATAGAGCTTAAGAACTCGTTTAATAATGAACACGTGTTTGTGTCTTCAGACGACGGTAAAGCATCTGGTGTTTCAGCGTTTGAAGATGATGGTAAGTCAGAAGACTTTTGCGTTGCATCATTCTTCACAAAGAGTAAAATTTATTAAATTCATGTACATTAGACCACCCAATGGGCCGAAGTTTTTATTTTATTCGCTAAATCCCATATGACATTTCATTTTTCTTTCATTTATCAAGTTTCATTTATCAAGCTGGTAACTCTTATGTGTTAATTATGAAGGTGTTGAGATATTTAGTACATTAAAAAATTTTGACAAATCAAAAAATATTTTTATGTTATGCAACAAATTAATTATAAAATACATAAGAACCGGTCTTAAAACCCTAACCAGCACAAAAATGTGTTTTTCGGACAAAATCCGTACCAAATATAAGAAATCCGGTTCCAAACCGGATAAAAATATCTTATATTTGACGCTGGTAATGTAGCTTTCCATTGGTGAAAGAATTTTTAAAACCAGATGAGCGGCTTGGGCGTGAAAGCTTAGCAAAAAACAAACTCACTTTCTTATAAATTGGTTGTTTTTGTAAATGAAATAAAATTATTTGTAATAAAAAATATCAAATTTGTTTTTTTTTCAATTTAAATAGGCATATTTTGTAAAAAATTTCATTTCTACACGTTTCCAAATTGTATGAAAAATAATGACAATTCGTTACAAACAATATGTTTTTCATACAAATTTCAAAAGGAAAGAATTATTGTACGAATATATGCAGAATCTATACTAAAGTCTCTATTTTTCATTTTATTTACAAAAACACTGAGTTATTTTTTATATTTTATTTACTGCCAGTTCATAGAAGCCATATAAAAATTCTTGCTTGGCTATTTATATTGAAAACACAAACAAAGCACTCAAAATTTGTTTTTGATTTCAATGTAAATAGCCAAGCAAGAATTTTTACTTGACTTCTATGAACTGGCAGTTATTAGTTTAAAAATGACTTTTATTTTCTGAGGAATAAATAAAAATCAAAAAATAACTCTTATTTTGTGAGGAATAAATAAAAGTCACAAAATAACTGTTATTTTGTGAGAAATAAATAAAAATAAAAAAATAACTCTTATTTTCTGAGGAATAAATAAAAGTCACAAAATAACTGTTATTTTGTGAGGAATAAATAAAAATCAAGAAATAACTCTTATTTTGTGAGGAATAAATAAAAGTCACAAAATAACTCTTATTTTGTGAGGAATAAATAAAACTCAAGAAATAACGATTAAAAAGTAATTTTTAAAATAAAAATTATAACCGTTACGGTCCCTGGTTAAATCATAATGAGGAAACTTGTTTTCTTCTTGAATAGCGATCAACAGAAAACGAAATCGTTTTCCTACAATTTAGGTCTGACCTCTCAACGGTTCCTCTAGTATACAAGATGATGACTCTCTATGACTCTCAACATATCTGTCTACTCTTTGGCAGCGTTAAGGGACAATTAAATTTTAAAATTTTAATTCCTCAAATTGTGTTACTTCATACTAATAATATGTTTTCATTAATAAGGTATATGTTTGTCTTATGAGATGATTTCGATGATTTTTTTTCTCATTTTATTAAAGTTCAGCATATTGTGCATATATTTCTGATATTTTTAAGTGCGCTTTATTTACCTGTCAGACAAACTGTACGTATCAGTTGATCACTCAGTCTCTCTTTTTAATATATTTTTTCTTTTAATGTGTCACTACTATTTTTTCAGATTTTACTACTTGAAAAAGAGAATATTTTTGTAATTTTTAAATGTATTCATATATACATATAGGTAAATATATGTATGTATGTATAGAGAAATTAATTTATCTACAAAGAAATACATGTTTAATAATCAACTATTCTAGAAAATCGATCTCAAATAACTCAGTTACCTCCACCATCAATTCACCGTCAGTGTTTTTATAGTGTCAGAAACATTAGAATATCTATGTTTGAGAGAATTTTTACATCGAGTTTTTCTACATGAGGTTTGCTGGTTGACTTCCTTGAAGTTATTGTTGACGTAGGGTGGGTTGTATCACATTCAGATGTAATCATTTCTTACTTAAAAAAGGTCCTCATCACCATCAACTATATCTGTATACATTTCATTCATGAGTTAGGTTGATCCAGATACAATTGCTGTCTACAGATTAATGATTACAAACAAGTTTCTCATCACCTTCTAACAGATTTATATATTTAGCTAGCATGCATGCCTTAGCATGCTTCTATTGATAGTGACGTGAGAGTCCGACATGTAGTGGTGTTTCAATTAAAACACTATACCATTAGAATTTACAATTTCGCTCTTTTTATTCTTTTACAAAGTAGATACATATTTATGTATTTCATTTAGCACAGAGTCATAAAATTTCTTTGCTTACAAAATTGTGTGACATTCTTTTAAATTTGCATGCTTCGGTATGCTTTCAATATTTTTTCTGTAAATTTATTTGATACTCATACAGATACAGATATAAAGTAAGATCTGCTTACATTGCATTTTACAATTTATGTATGCTTCAGCATGATTCCAGTTGAAGTCCATATTTATTCAGTAAGTTTGTTTGATACTAATTCATACACATATACATTCTTAAAGATTAGAAATCTAAGTCCAATTTATGTAGTTTATCTATATTTTCTAAAGATTTGATAGCTATAGAAATGAATAGAGTGAAGATCTATTATAATAGCCCATGGGCATATTTTAAAATTTCGCTTGCTAGAGCTTTCGAAATGGAAAATGTACAATTTTCACTATAAAAAGTGATAATATTATGTGTTACTGAATATTACACTGTGTTGTAATTTATTTTGAACGCTTAAGTTTTCACAATATTTCATACAGGTCAACAAGTTTAGAGAATTTTCCAGTATATTAAGTTAATTATCTTTCTTAAGACCTATCATTCCTAATCACTCCTTCAAAAATACAAACCAAACTAGATTTTTCCTGTTTAATTTTATTTTTTACTTTCATTAAATTTCAACATTTTGTTCATCTTCAAATTATTATATTTAGCAGCTTTTTCTCATTTGTTTAGTTAACTTTAATCGGAAACATTTAAATAGTGAAATGAACTTTTATATTGTATACGAGTACATTAAGTACTTCTTTGTATATTTCAATACACTTATATGAACCATCATCACATAATTCCCTTGGATGATCTATTAAATCATTCTACTATTGATGCTTTCATATTAAGTAATGTTTAATATTTTACTTATACATGAATTTTCCAGGGTTTATTAAAAAATTCTTTACAATCATCCATTTGTAAGTTTTTTGGTACTCGTAACATTTTAAAAATATTTTCCACAGCCTAGGTTTTTTCGAGTGCAACTTTTATTTTCAACGGTGTTGACCATAGCAACTTTGAGAATGAATCATTTACAATCTACATTAATCAATAATTTCTATTTTCTGTAGAATAGTTTCCCATTTCACCTAAATCAGCTCCATAAAAGATGAACTATTCCTTTCATTATATATCTACAATGCACAAACAATTTTCGAGATTTATTATAGAGTTCGTCTACTAAATTTCTTTTTAAAGACATTGAGTTGTTTTAAAGATTTTTTGGAGAGTGTTGTGATCTACTTGATGCACTTTTAGCTATTTATACTATCATGTAGTTAATTTTCCAATCCATAAATTTTATCGTTCAGCTGTTCAATTTATTTTTTCAAAAGATGATTTAATTTTTAGTATGTGTTTTTTCAATTTTATAACTATCTTCTATCTCTAATTGTATTTGACGTTGTACTCCATCAATTTGCATTTTAATATATTCTTGAATTATATTAATTCCTTAAGCTGTATTATTAATTTGTCCTATAGTTTATCGTTTTGAGTTTCCAGAAACAATTTACTGATGAATGATGATGATTCTCTATTCATGTATTAATAGAAATTATATATTTTATATAGTTTTCAAAATCAAATTTCTCATAGTATTTCCATGTTTTATTATCAATTATTAAAAAAAATAAAGCTACTATTAGAGCCTATATTTGACCATCAACTTGTATTTTATCATTTAGTTTTAGGTTACTATCACCAAACTTTCATTCATTATTCAAATCTTGATGTGGGCCATAGTTTGTATCTAATTCAATTCTTCCTTCCAAGACTGATAAATGAGTATAAGTGTCTTCAGAATTGGAAGTCTATGAGTAAAAATCATCTTCATCATCCTCATCATCATTCTCAGGATTAGCATCATTAAATAAGATGATATCATCAAATATTGTTCCTTCTGAAAGTTTCTTTGGTGTACTTGTCTCTATATTGACTGATGGCTTTAAACTTGTATTATTTTCAGCTTCTATCTTGATTTTACTTTCTTCTTTCTTGTGAATTCTTTCAATATTTCTAGAACTATTTATGAATTCTTTGAGAGGTTCTGGTATAGGTTTAAATGTATCTTTTGTAGCTCACATGTATCTATTTCACCAGTTTTTTTACTACGAAGCTTTTTCTTCAAGGCATTTCTTGTCAACACCAACTGTTTTAAAATTTTCTCATCCATTTTTAACAAATAAGAGGTATCAGCTATTAGATCAGGTATCAGCTATCATATCAGGTTATCAGGTAGCTGGTCTGGTTTTCAGATCAGCTTATCAGGACCTGGTCTGGTTTTCAGATCAGCTTATCATGACCTGGTCTGGTTTTCAGATCAGCTTATCAGGACCTGGTCTGGTTTTCAGATCAGCTTATCAGGACCTGGTCTGGTTTTCAGATCAGCTTATCAGGACCTGGTCTGGTTTTCAGATCAGCTTATCAGGACCTGGTCTGGTTTTCAGATCAGCTTATTAGGACGTGGTCTGGTTTTTAGATCAGCTTATGAGGACCTGGGGGGTTACTCTCTATTGCGATGCGAAAGAAAAATGCTACGAAATTGAACGATTGGTACTCTCTAATGCGGTTGCGCATTTGGTTCTTCGTTTTTTTGCAAGCCTTTTTACAATTTGACAGACCAACTATTTTTGCGCAAATAGAATTTGGTAGAAGAAAATTTCGTACCATCGAGTGAGATAAGAATGTTGATGCCTTCTGCTGATGTCAAACTTATACCAGAATCACCAAACATTTGAAAGTTTCAAGGAGATCCAGAGCAATTCAAACTATTATAAAACTAGCCGCCACATTAAAATTACTTGGCAAAGGCGGATATCAACATCAAATTGGACAGGACCATTCCTTAGGTCTATCGCAGCAGTCTAACATTGCTTATAGATCTGCTCAGAATTGGAAGAATACTACGTTCCAACTATATCAAATTTGATTTATGATTGTTAGATCGGCCAAAAACAAGCACTTACACTTCAACACAAAATGTCAAGACAATATGAATGCATGGTTTGGTTAATTATATTTCAGCTTGATTTCATATTTTTAGATACATGTGCATGCGATTACAAAGTGTAATGTAATTTTTTTTTCTCTAAAAATAATTTCAACATCAAATATAAATATTTTTTCAACGTAGTCACATGTTTTTCTCCCTTTGTGTTTAATATTTACCTATCGCAAGATATTTGCGATAGTCGGACGATTTTGACAGACGCTTTCGCATTACAGAGTGCGGTGATAACAGGCTTGCAAAAAAACGAAAAACCAAATGCGCAAACGCATTAGAGAGTACCAATCGTTCAATTTCGTAGCATTTTTCTTTCGCATCGCAATAGAGAGTAACCCCCCAGGTCCTCATAAGCTGATCTAAAAACCAGACCACGTCCTAATAAGCTGATCTGAAAACCAGACCAGATATATAAGATATATTATAGATATGAGATTATTATTATTATTAGATATATAATGAAAGGAATAGTTCATCTTTTATGGAGCTGATTTTGGTGAAATGGGAAACTATTCTACAGAAAATAGAAATTATTGATTAATGTAGATTGTAAATGATTCATTCTCAAAGTTTCTATGGTCAATACCGTTGAAAATAAAAGTTGCACTCGAAAAAACCTAGGCTGTGGAAAATATTTTTAAAATGTTACGAGTACCAAAAAACTTACAAATGGATGATTGTAAAGAATTTTTTAATAAACCCTGGAAAATTCATGTATAAGTAGAATATTAAACATTACTTAATATGAAAGCAGCAATAGTAGAATGATTTAATAGATCATCCAAGGAAATTATGTGATAATGGTTCATATAAGTGTATTGAAATATACAAAGAAGTACTTAATGTACTCGTATACAATATAAAAGTTCATCTCACTATTTAAATGTTTCCGATTAAAGTTAACTAAACAAATGAGAAAAAGCTGCTAAATATAATAATTTGAAGACGAACAAAATGTTGAAATTTAATGAAAGTAAAAAATAAAATTAAACAGGAAAAATCTAGTTTGGTTTGTATTTTTGAAGGAGTGATTAGAAATGATAGGTCTTAAGAAAGATAATGAACTTAATATACTGGAAAATTCTCTAAACTTGTTGGCCTGTATGAAATATTGTGAAAACTTAAGCGTTCAAAATAAATTACAACACAGTGTAATATTCAGTAACACATAATATTATCACTTTTTATAGTGAAAATTGTACATTTTCCATTTCGAAAGCTCTAGCAAGCGAAATTTTAAAATATGCCCATGGGCTATTATAATAGATCTTCACTCTATTCATTTCTATAGCTATCAAATCTTTAGAAAATATAGATAAACTACATAAATTGGACTTAGATTTCTAATCTTTAAGAATGTATATGTGTATGAATTAGTATCAAACAAACTTACTGAATAAATATGGACTTCAACTGGAATCATGCTGAAGCATACATAAATTGTAAAATGCAATGTAAGCAGATCTTACTTTATATCTGTATCTGTATGAGTATCAAATAAATTTACAGAAAAAATATTGAAAGCATGCCGAAGCATGCAAATTTAAAAGAATGTCACACAATTTTGTAAGCAAAGAAATTTTATGACTCTGTGCTAAATGAAATACATAAATATGTATCTACTTTGTAAAAGAATAAAAAGAGCGAAATCGTAAATTCTAATGGTATAGAGTTTTAATTGAAACACCACTACATGTCGGACTCTCACGTCACTATCAATAGAAGCATGCTAAGGCATGCATGCTAGCAAAATATATAAATCTGTTAGAAGGTGATGAGAAACTTGTTTCTAATCATTAATCTGTAGACAGCAATTGTATCTGGATCAACCCAACTCATGAATGAAATGTATACAGGTATGGTTGATGGTGATGAGGACTAGAGACCAGAATGAAAGTATTCGCATTTGCTAACTATTCATAAATTCGTTGTTTTTGCCATGCTGTCATTCGACAACAACGGCAAATGTTATGAAATAACATTGCTCTCATTGATCTTGTTGTTTGCTCTGACACTCACTGTTATTGCACTGCCGTTATAATACAAGCAGTGAACCCTACAAGAAATGATTGACTGAAACTAACACAAACGAAATTTTTTCACTAACACATTTGCAATAACTTTCCACCGAATTTAAGAGTGCCAGTCAATTGACTGGTCATTTTACCGGTAGTGATGACCGACACATATATAAATTATATTTGCTCCATTCTAACATGTATGTTAGAGTGAAACATATAGTGTGCATATACCAAAACTTTTAAGATATCGCATTTTATTGTACATAAAATATACAATTCGTTCGGTCTGTGCAATTAAAATTTATACAAGTGCTAAGGAAGTTAAGTAGCAACAATAGTGCATAAAATAAATTGAAAAGTTTCATTTAATTCATACATTTATGCATTTCTTTTTAAAATTTTAGATATTTACAAAAAGCAAGGTTTGCTGGAGCTGGAAAAAAGCATGAAGAAGACTAGAGTGGTACCACCTATATTATTTTGTGTTTTAGATTGTTTATATAATTGTATATTAATTATTTCTTTATTTTCTTATAATAAAAAACAATTAAAATGACATAAAAATTATGTTTATTTATTTAAAAGTTTCATTTTACCAGTTTCTATGTAAACATTGACTAGTAATCGTTGACCAGTTTCTACGTAACCATTGACTAGTCATAGTTTACCAATGCTTATGTAATCAGTGACTGGCAAAAAAGAAGCAGAGTAAGCAGTTCAGATATATGTGTTTTAATTGAGTGAAATTAATAAGTAAAAGAGAGATAAAAAATCACACGTACACAAATGTTTTGGTCATTTTTTTCACCAAGCCCTTAATAAACTAACTGGGGACTGTGACCACAGTTTCGGTGATCGCTACTAGTCAAATGACTAGTCAATTGACTAGTAGTTTTCTTGTAGGGAAATGATATGATGCAGCACGAAGTAAATGATTTCTTTTGTAGCATTCGCTCAGTATTCGGTGACCTTGATGTGTATATTAAAAGTTTATTTAATTGATTTTCAATTTAAAATTTAGAATGAATAAAATAAATTTAGAATGAATAAAAAATATCGTTTGAAAATTGTATTTCATTTCAATTGTAATGGCTTAGGATATATAAAAGTACATATGTATGTACATTAAGTTTTCCTTCTGTGAAAAATTTTTAATTTCACATACATATGTATTTCAAAAAATCAGAATGGACCCTTTAAATATGTATACATATTCGAAATAAATTTTTTCATATAAAATTCGATTTGAAATACATTTCACATATGTATTATGTTTTATGATTACTTTGTAGGAGTATACATTTTATACAAGACTACATTGTGTTCAATGATAGTCAAAAGCATTCGCACCACTCCCTTTGTATTCGTTGCTTTTGAAGACACTAGTGAACATTTATTTAAAACAAGCAATGCAAGCAATAAATTTCGTCGCACTCATGATTCAATTACACAAGGTACTTGCACGACTACAACAAAATTGCAACACCAAGAAACACACGCATTTTGTTGGTAGAAACAAACAGAATTTAGTCAAAAACAGATGTCCAAAGTAAATTTATATCAAGTATATGCAAGTACTCAGGTGATTCATTTTTTTCTCGTGTAGTGTGAATGCCTGAATGTCAAAAGTTTTTTAAAATTTTTGTACGCCATTTTGTTTTGTTTGCTTTGTTATACACAATTGTGTATACGGAAAACGTATGTGAAAATGTTTAAATAAATTTTTACTTAAAAAATGTGTTACAAAACATTTAAAAATAATTCTTTTTAATTATTGAAGTACATATGTATCTTTTATTATACTTATTTCACATATTAAAGGTTTATCAATTAATAAATTTACTTTGGTTTTATCTATCCATACATTTCCTTTTTGTTGTATGCAGATCTGGGACTATTGCATTCAATAAGCAAATGCATTGACCATTTTCATACTCTAAACCAAATCAATGCAAATGCAAATTTATTACATTAGCACTAACTTTGATAATATTAGTGCAATTTTTTTACATTAAACTAAAATTCCTTCAAAGTAATGCATGAATATTGCATTGTTACTTTTAGTGCATAATTCTTTGCACTACTACACACATTATGAAGAGTATTATTGCATTATAGTGGAAAATACAATGTAAATGTGTACATTCATAAAAACATACACATATATGTAAATTTTTCCTATGTACATGTCGTCACCCAAGACGAAAAATCATATCACTGCGTTTTTTATAATTTTTCGAGACAAAGACAAAATTTTATGAAATTGTAATATTTTTCATTTATAAAATCACCATTTTTTAAGATATAACTATACAATAAACGAAAATCTAAGTTCTGATCTTTCGTTAATTGCACGGTTCTTCATATAAGCTCGAGATGCAACGTACTTGAAGTATGGAACTTATTAATTTTTTCAATTGGTTCTGAAATATAGTTTGTATTTATATTGACAGTTTCTCTTTTCTTTAATTTGTACGTACGTACTTATAAAGGAGTCATCAATGAAATTCACTGTATTTTTTATTTTGTTATTTGTGCTATCTGATAAAATAGGTTCACGTTTTATTTTAAATAACTGTGTACAATATTTGATAATGCAATAATATTGCATTACTTCATGATGTGCTTAGTGGTAATACAAATGCAATATTAATCCATTGCTTTTAACAGATTTTATTTAAGTGCAAAAAATAATGAATAACAAGCATCAAATTTAAATTTGCACTAAATTTTTTGGTTTTCAATCAGCGCTTATGGAAAAGTAATGCAAGTTGCCCAGGTCTGGTTGTATTCATCTGTTTTTGACATTCATCCATTATTCTTACACAAACAAATTGCCTGTTGTTTTTGGATTTTCTTTGTTGTTGTAGACCTGCATATACTTTATATAAATATGCTTTGCAGATGTCTTTTGTTGTTAAAAATAACAATTACAGGTGTTAATGCACGAGCATTATTTAATTTAAGTTCAATAAACCTTAACACACTTGGCCAATACATATATTTACCTTTACTTTATTTTTGCCTACAATTGTAATTTAATATGGCACACTTTTCCTAAATTAATACATAATAATACACAAAAGGCATTTATTATTTTATTTAAGTTTAATAAACTTTTGCACACTTGGCCTAAATTAATACATTTCTTTTTTATTACAGTTTATTTTATTTTACTACACTGTAATTTAATACCGCACAATTTAATACAAGTTATTATTGCAATTTAATTTGTCTTTTTTTTATTATTACTGTAAAAAAAAATTATGTAAATTAATCATATTTCTTTTGATAAAACTAGTATATAAGACTAAGAAAATTCTGAATAAAATAATTCTTAATTTGAAACTGAAAGAAACGGTCTTTCTCAATTAAGATAAGCAACACGGTTCAAGTGCTGTTGTTGCGCCAACTAAATCAATTTACCTCCAAGTTAAAGTGCTTGAAAGGTCATACAATAAACCAAAATTTCTTCAGGTATATGCGCCTGTAAGAAAATCATTATTTTCAAAACATTGAAGTAATCTTCCCATTTCTTTGAGCTACAAGTGCTTGGAAGAAAGCCCAAGGCGAAGATTCTTAACATTTTGGTGACCCCGACGTGATCCTGTTACAAGAGCAGGACGTCTAAATTCATTACTCAACATATCACCAGTTCAGCAACACATTCTTCGAGTGGAAATACTAGCAGCAGTGATAGCCAGCTAAATATAATCCACAATGGTACCATTTGAAGAATTAATTAAAAGGCAAAAAGTTCTTGGGGATAACATCGAAACGATTATCAGAAACTACAAGAAGGATTCCCAAACCAGAAAGGAGTCGGTGAGCTACTTTCAAGAGAGACTACGCAGACTAGATGAAGAATGGATGACATTTGAGACTAATGACAACCAGATTCGGCTACTTGACGACAAACCTCAAGATCACCGCTATTTCACGGAAGATTATTATTCTGCAATACATAAAGTTGTCGAACAATATAAAACCATATTTGAAAATTCTATGATGAAGGTAAAGTCAACTTCAGATAAAATTCCACCAGCAGAAGGCTGTAATGTGTTAGCAGCTGAGACGAATGAGTTCATAAGGCTCAAACGTCGACAAGCGGTAATGATGTCTTCTTTAGAACGGTTGCTTAATGACGAATATACTCATCAGAATCGAAACGTCGCATTAAACATATGGCAAGGCATTGAAGCCATACATTTCCAAATATTTGAGCTCTATGACAACCCAGAGCAACTAGGCTACGACTCCGCGCGCTTTATACAAATCGAGACTAAATTGCGAAAGGTAATCAATACAGTAAGCACGATTGAACAATCTCAGCAGAACATCAGTGATCTAGAATCCTTGCCTATGTCAAAGGTCGCACTACCAAAATTCGATGGAAATCACCTCAAGTGGCAAGAATTCTATGATATATTCTTATCTCTGGTGATAAAGCGATCAATGCCTAAAATTCAAAAGATGTGGTATTTAAAAACACAGTTAGTAGGAGAAGCCGCAAATTTGATAAAACACTTCGCTGCCACTGAAGAAAATTTTGACGCTGCATGGACTATGGTGGTGGAGCGGTATAACAACAAAAGATTACTGGTCAACAAGCTTGTGCAAGAGCTAGTAGATACCCCAAGTAAAGGCTATACTGACAACTACAAGTCGCTCCATGACAGAACTAAGGAGTGTCTTTTAGCGCTTCAAAATCTTCAGCTGGATACGAAATCATGGGATCCAATATTATGCTACCTACTACTAAAGAAACTGGACCAAGCAACGCGTCTCCGATACGAGCAAGCACTGAAGAATCCTCGGGAGGTTCCGACAATCACAGAGTTACTGGAATTCTTGGAAAGAAATTTTCAATCAATGGAAGTGTTTTCTGAAAAAATGCCGCATTCAAAAACAAGGGTGTGTACCTCAATCACCACAAAGCAAGTCAACAATTCATGTGTTATGTGCAAAAATGGAAATCATCCGTTATTCGCATGTACCAAGTTTCGTCAGTTATCGACATCAGCAAGACTACAATTCATTCAAAAGCAAAAATACTGTGTGAACTGTTTGAAGCCTGGTCACAATTCTAAAACCTGTATATCAAGGGGTTGCAAGGAATGCAGCAAAAAGCATAATACATTGCTGCACTTGGAGAGCTCAAATCAAGGCAATAACCCATCATCAACACCAACAACAAACATTTCAAACAACAAAGATCTGCAAGGCAATCATTCATCATCTGGAAATCAAGACGCCATATCACTTACAACGTACAACCAATCCAAAAGTCCCAGCTACGTCCTTCTGAGCACAGCCATTATAAAAATACGAGCTAATGAGAAGGAGATACAATGCAGAGCACTTCTCGATTCAGGATCCCAACTGAATTTCGTCAGCGAACGCCTAGTAAAACGTCTCGGAATTTCAACTAAACCAACATCAATTTCCATTAGTGGCATCGCTTCTAGTGACACTAGGGTAACACGCCGAGTAAACGTAGCATTATATTCAAGAATCAATAATTATACCGCACGGCTTGAAGCAGCGGTCCTTCCGCACATAATTTCACCTCAACCATCACAAGTTATCAATGTAGATCATTGGCCAATTCCAAAGAATATTATGCTAGCAGACCCACAATTCAATCGTCCTGACAAAATAGATGTTCTACTTGAATTTCATCACCAACTACTGTCAGGTGGGCAGATTCAAATAGGTAACGATTTGCCCATTTTGAGTAACACTTTACTTGGCTGGGTAATTTCTGGGAGAATTAGAGGACATGAATCATCAATTGCAGCATGCGGAGTGTGTACTGAAGACGAAGTTAATTTGGAAGAAGCTATTGCTCGGTTTTGGGAACTGGAAACTATCAGCACATTTGACAGATGTCTTTCGATGGCTGAAAGACAATGTGAAAACCATTTTTCGCAAACTCACTCCATTGACAAAAATGGAAGATTCGTGGTCAAAATTCCATTCTGCACTAGCTCAAACACTCTTGGCGAATCCCATGGAGTAGCTTTCAACAGATTTCTATCATTAGAAAGGCGATTATCAAAGACTCCAGAAATCAAGGCTCAATATATAAATTTCATGAAAGAATATGATGCATTAGGGCACATGGCCCAAATAGACATAAACTCTATGCAAACACTAAATTACTTCATTCCTCACCACTGTGTACTTAGACCTGAAAGTCTAACAACAAAATTACGAGTAGTTTTTGATGCTTCCACTAAAACTACTAACGGAGCTTCATTGAACGATATAATGTACACAGGACCTATAGTACAGAGTGAATTATTTTCTATTCTACTACGCTTTCGGTGTCCACGATTTGTCTTCACAACCGACATCAAAAAAATGTACCGCCAAATATTAATGCACCCAGATGATAGAAACTTTCAAATAATCATTTGGAACGTACTTGAAGTATGGAACTTATTAATTTTTTCAATTGGTTCTGAAATATAGTTTGTATTTATATTGACAGTTTCTCTTTTCTTTAATTTGTACGTACGTACTTATAAAGGAGTCATCAATGAAATTCACTGTATTTTTTATTTTGTTATTTGTGCTATCTGATAAAATAGGTTCACGTTTTATTTTAAATAACTGTGTACAATATTTGATAATGCAATAATATTGCATTACTTCATGATGTGCTTAGTGGTAATACAAATGCAATATTAATCCATTACTTTTAACAGATTTTATTTAAGTGCAAAAAATAATGAATAACAAGCATCAAATTTAAATTTGCACTAAATTTTTTGGTTTTCAATCAGCGCTTATGGAAAAGTAATGCAAGTTGCCCAGGTCTGGTTGTATTCATCTGTTTTTGACATTCATCCATTATTCTTACACAAACAAATTGCCTGTTGTTTTTGGATTTTCTTTGTTGTTGTAGACCTGCATATACTTTATATAAATATGCTTTGCAGATGTCTTTTGTTGTTAAAAATAACAATTACAGGTGTTAATGCACGAGCATTATTTAATTTAAGTTCAATAAACCTTAACACACTTGGCCAATACATATATTTACCTTTACTTTATTTTTGCCTACAATTGTAATTTAATATGGCACACTTTTCCTAAATTAATACATAATAATACACAAAAGGCATTTATTATTTTATTTAAGTTTAATAAACTTTTGCACACTTGGCCTAAATTAATACATTTCTTTTTTATTACAATTTATTTTATTTTACTACACTGTAATTTAATACCGCACAATTTAATACAAGTTATTATTGCAATTTAATTTGTCTTTTTTTTATTATTACTGTAAAAAAAAATTATGTAAATTAATCATATTTCTTTTGATAAAACTAGTATATAAGACTAAGAAAATTCTGAATAAAATAATTCTTAATTTGAAACTGAAAGAAACGGTCTTTCTCAATTAAGATAAGCAACACGGTTCAAGTGCTGTTGTTGCGCCAACTAAATCAATTTACCTCCAAGTTAAAGTGCTTGAAAGGTCATACAATAAACCAAAATTTCTTCAGGTATATGCGCCTGTAAGAAAATCATTATTTTCAAAACATTGAAGTAATCTTCCCATTTCTTTGAGCTACAAGTGCTTGGAAGAAAGCCCAAGGCGAAGATTCTTAACATTTTGGTGACCCCGACGTGATCCTGTTACAAGAGCAGGACGTCTAAATTCATTACTCAACATATCACCAGTTCAGCAACACATTCTTCGAGTGGAAATACTAGCAGCAGTGATAGCCAGCTAAATATAATCCACAATGATACCATTTGAAGAATTAATTAAAAGGCAAAAAGTTCTTGGGGATAACATCGAAACGATTATCAGAAACTACAAGAAGGATTCCCAAACCAGAAAGGAGTCGGTGAGCTACTTTCAAGAGAGACTACGCAGACTAGATGAAGAATGGATGACATTTGAGACTAATGACAACCAGATTCGGCTACTTGACGACAAACCTCAAGATCACCGCTATTTCACGGAAGATTATTATTCTGCAATACATAAAGTTGTCGAACAATATAAAACCATATTTGAAAATTCTATGATGAAGGTAAAGTCAACTTCAGATAAAATTCCACCAGCAGAAGGCTGTGATGTGTTAGCAGCTGAGACGAATGAGTTCATAAGGCTCAAACGTCGACAAGCGGTAATGATGTCTTCTTTAGAACGGCTGCTTAATGACGAATATACTCATCAGAATCGAAACGTCACATTAAACATATGGCAAGGCATTGAAGCCATACATTTCCAAATATTTGAGCTCTATGACAACCCAGAGCAACTAGGCTACGACTCCGCGCGCTTTATACAAATCGAGACTAAATTGCGAAAGGTAATCAATACAGTAAGCAAGATTGAACAATCTCAGCAGAACATCAGTGATCTAGAATCCTTGCCTATGTCAAAGGTCGCACTACCAAAATTCGATGGAAATCACCTCAAGTGGCAAGAATTCTATGATATATTCTTATCTCTGGTGATAAAGCGATCAATGCCTAAAATTCAAAAGATGTGGTATTTAAAAACACAGTTAGTAGGAGAAGCCGCAAATTTGATAAAACACTTCGATGCCACTGAAGAAAATTTTGACGCTGCATGGACTATGGTGGTGGAGCGGTATAACAACAAAAGATTACTGGTCAACAAGCTTGTGCAAGAGCTAGTAGATACCCCAAGTAAAGGCTATACTGACAGCTACAAGTCGCTCCATGACAGAACTAAGGAGTGTCTTTTAGCGCTTCAAAATCTTCAGCTGGATACGAAATCATGGGATCCAATATTATGCTACCTACTACTAAAGAAACTGGACCAAGCAACGCGTCTCCGATACGAGCAAGCACTGAAGAATCCTCGGGAGGTTCCGACAATCACAGAGTTACTGGAATTCTTGGAAAGAAATTTTCAATCAATGGAAGTGTTTTCTGAAAAAATGCCGCATTCAAAAACAAGGGTGTGTACCTCAATCACCACAAAGCAAGTCAACAATTCATGTGTTATGTGCAAAAATGGAAATCATCCGTTATTCGCATGTACCAAGTTTCGTCAGTTATCGACATCAGCAAGACTACAATTCATTCAAAAGCAAAAATACTGTGTGAACTGTTTGAAGCCTGGTCACAATTCTAAAACCTGTATATCAAGGGGTTGCAAGGAATGCAGCAAAAAGCATAATACATTGCTGCACTTGGAGAGCTCAAATCAAGGCAATAACCCATCATCAACACCAACAACAAACATTTCAAACAACAAAGATCTGCAAGGCAATCATTCATCATCTGGAAATCAAGACGCCATATCACTTACAACGTACAACCAATCCAAAAGTCCCAGCTACGTCCTTCTGAGCACAGCCATTATAAAAATACGACCTAATGAGAAGGAGATACAATGCAGAGCACTTCTCGATTCAGGATCCCAACTGAATTTCGTCAGCGAACGCCTAGTAAAACGTCTCGGAATTTCAACTAAACCAACATCAATTTCCATTAGTGGCATCGCTTCTAGTGACACTAGGGTAACACGCCGAGTAAACGTAGCATTATATTCAAGAATCAATAATTATACCGCACGGCTTGAAGCAGCGGTCCTTCCGCACATAATTTCACCTCAACCATCACAAGTTATCAATGTAGATCATTGGCCAATTCCAAAGAATATTATGCTAGCAGACCCACAATTCAATCGTCCTGACAAAATAGATGTTCTACTTGAATTTCATCACCAACTACTGTCAGGTGGGCAGATTCAAATAGGTAACGATTTGCCCATTTTGAGTAACACTTTACTTGGCTGGGTAATTTCTGGGAGAATTAGAGGACATGAATCATCAATTGCAGCATGCGGAGTGTGTACTGAAGACGAAGTTAATTTGGAAGAAGCTATTGCTCGGTTTTGGGAACTGGAAACTATCAGCACATTTGACAGATGTCTTTCGATGGCTGAAAGACAATGTGAAAACCATTTTTCGCAAACTCACTCCATTGACAAAAATGGAAGATTCGTGGTCAAAATTCCATTCTGCACTAGCTCAAACACTCTTGGCGAATCCCATGGAGTAGCTTTCAACAGATTTCTATCATTAGAAAGGCGATTATCAAAGACTCCAGAAATCAAGGCTCAATATATAAATTTCATGAAAGAATATGATGCATTAGGGCACATGGCCCAAATAGACATAAACTCTATGCAAACACCAAATTACTTCATTCCTCACCACTGTGTACTTAGACCTGAAAGTCTAACAACAAAATTACGAGTAGTTTTTGATGCTTCCACTAAAACTACTAACGGAGCTTCATTGAACGATATAATGTACACAAGACCCATGGTACAGAGTGAATTATTTTCTATTCTACTACGCTTTCGGTGTCCACGATTTGTCTTCACAACTGACATCAAAAAAATGTACCGCCAAATATTAATGCACCCAGATGATAGAAACTTTCAAATAATCATTTGGAGAGAAAGTCCCACTAAGCCAATAAGGTATTATAAACTAAATACAGTCACATATGGAACGAGATCTGCACCTTATTTAGCGACAAAATGCTTAGAACAAATTGCTAAGACAAACATGATACGATACCCACATGGAGCTCAATTTTTACTCGAAAACTTCTATGTAGATGACGGTATTGGTGGAGGGGATGACTTGCACACTGTTCTAGCAATTCAGTCAGAACTACAACACATATTGCACCAGCATGGTTTTGAATTACAAAAATGGGCAGCAAATCATTCAAAACTACTTCAAAACGTTGCCGAGGAACAACAAGAGGTTAATTTTGACTTCGATAGTGAGAATAACCATATTGTGAAAACTTTGGGCTTAACATGGATGCCACAACATGACAAATTGTGTGTGAAAGTATGCCTAAGGGAGATTAACCACATAACAAAACGCACAAATAGCTCAGATTTAGCTAGTGTGTTTGATCCTTTGGGACTACTATCGCCGATTGTAGTTACCGCCAAAATATTCATCCAAGAGCTATGGCAAAAAAAGTTAGACTGGGATGAAGCACTGCCAGAACATCTTCATGCAACTTGGGTTACATTCAGACAAGAGTTAGAACACATAAAAGATCCAAGAATCACGCTACATATCTTCGAAGGACATGTGACATCCAACATACAAATTCATGCCTTTGCAGACGCATCAGAAAAGGCATACGGAGCAGCAGTCTACATTAGATCAACAACGAAAAATAATCAGATTATGGTGAGATTATTATGCTCAAGGTCCCGGGTCGCACCTCTAAAACGTCAAACTTTACCTCGTCTCGAACTCTGTGCAGCACTATTAAGCGCTCAGCTCACTTCAAGAGTAAAAAAGGACTTAAAATACGAGGATGTTCCTACTTATTTATGGACAGATTCAGAGATCGTCTTGGCCTGGATCAATTCACAATCATCATCATATCAAACATTTGTGGCTAACAGAATAGCTGCAATACAATAATTGTCAATAGCAGAACAGTGGCGACATGTCAGCTCAAAGGATAATCCTGCAGATATCTTGTCGCGTGGCATCTCTCCAAGAAAACTCGCATCAAACAATTTGTGGTTCTACGGACCCATATTTCTACATGGACAACAGGAGATATGGCCAAAGAAGTCTCCAAAGCAAATATCATCGATCAGAATTCTGATATAGAGCGGAAAAGGGTAGCAGCGGCAACCACAGCGAGTCATCCCACAGATAGTGTGATCTACAACATTAAATATAATGGCTCTTTCAGAACTTTACAACGAGTAGTTGGCTACATTGTGAGATTCATCAATAATACAAGAAGGGGCAATCAACAATTCAAGCTATTATTATCAGTTTCAGAACTGGAACAAGCTCTTACTTTGATTGTACGGGCAATGCAACACTCAGATTTTGACGAAGAACTAAAACACCTAATAAGGTACAAGCAAGTAAGCAAGAATAGCCTATATAATAACCTTGCCCCAATTTTGGACACCAACGGCATCATCAGAGTGGGAGGAAGATTAGAAGCATCAGAGCTTCCGTATGACACCAAACACCCAATGCTTATCCCTTATAATGACCCAATATCAAAATTACTGATGCAGATGGTGCATGAGGAAAACCGTCATTGTGGTCCTCAGGCACTCTTGTCACACACAAGACAAAAATACTGGCCAATCAAGGGAAAGTCAATGGCTCGATCAATTGTCCAACATTGCATAAAATGCGCTAGAGCTAAACCAAAACTTCTTACTCAAATTATGGGAAATCTGCCATCTACAAGAATCAGTCCAGCTCGACCCTTCATTAACTCTGGAGTTGACTTTTGTGGTCCATTTTGGGTCCACTATAAGAGCAGAGGAAAAAGGCCTCAGAAGGCTTACATCGCGGTATTTTGCTGTTTTGCTACCAAAGCAGTGCACCTAGAAGTAGTTAGCAGTTTAACAACAGATGCATTCATAGGGGCATTAAAAAGATTCATAAGCAGGCGAGGCCATTGCAAAAACTTATACTGTGATAATGCCACCAACTTTGTTGGTGCCAAAAATCAACTGACAGAGTTGTCAGAAGCAGTTTACGGAAATTCTGCTACCGAAAAAATAGATAAAGAATGTATAGCTCGAGGCATCATGTTTCATTTTATACCACCAAGAGCACCTCATTTCGGAGGCTTATGGGAGGCAGCAGTGAAATCGGCCAAACATCTCCTTGTACGAAGTGTATCAACAGCATCACACAGACACAGTTATCATAGAGATTGAAGGAATTCTTAATTCCCGACCCATAAGTCCAATGTCAGATAATCCGAACGATTTGGCGGCATTAACCCCTGGCCATTTTCTTATAGGAGCACCACTCAACTCCCAAATTGACGTAGCCGCCACCGAAAACCGAAAGAATCTTCTCACCAGATGGAAGTTAGTTACACATTTAAAATCAGAATTTTGGAGGCGTTGGTCAAAAGAGTATTTGTCAGAACTCCAACACAGACACAAATGGAATAAACAACAGGCTAACATTAAATCTGGAGACATGGTAATAATAAAAGAGGACCACACAACTCCTTTACAGTGGCCTCTAGGAAGAATTGTAAAAACACATAAGGGCGATGATGGCTTCATTCGAGTAGTTGATGTCAAAACATCAAAAGGAGTTTGCAGAAGAACAATTTCTAGGCTGGCACTATTACCAATTAATAATTCTGAAGACGACGAAATCCCTCAACAAGATGACTCGACTAGCACAAGCATTCATCGGAACGAAAGGCCTCAAGGTGACAAAAAACGGAAAAGAATATCGATAAGCCAAAACATCTTCACTATTATGATGGCGATCATATTAATGCCGCTAGTGTTAGGAGCACAAATACATAATAAAGGGTTTCAAAATCGTCTGGGCATACATTTTGAGGGAATTGGATCCGCCACAATTTCAACTACAGACTGGCAATTATTAGTGTACTATGACTTAAAAGAATTTTGGACTGAAGCGGCAACTTTTTCGCAAGGAACACAAACCTTAAACGATCTATGCAAGCAAATGCAGGACAAAACTACATGCATAAGCCTGGTCAAGCATTTTGAACACACAGAAGCTGAATTAAAATTAGACAGCACTCTGTTGTCTGGGCGGATAAAAATGAGAGCAGCAATCGATCTAGTTGGAAATATCGCCCATTCACTTTTTGGTGTATTAGACTCCGAATATGCCAAGGATATGGCTGGTACAATTTCTCAAGTTAAAGAAAACGAAGAACACCTTCTCGATCTCTTAAAAAATCAAACCTCAATCATTGACGCTACAATAAACATAATGAGATTAGATCAAGAAGCAGTAAAGAAAAAAATTCGATCAAATTGATTTCCAAATTGAACAAATGCGCAATATGGTAAGCGACGAATGGCAGCAAGAAAAGATTTACTGTATTTTTCTTTCGTTGTGCATCCAATTAACAATTACAGCAGCGAAGCTCCAACAGACACAATTATCAATACTTGATATTTTAACAAACATTCACCATGGTATTATAAGCCCACTACTCTTGACTCCTCATCAATTACAGCAAGAAGTAAGGAAAATTAAAATGCATCTCAGCGAATCACTGGAACTGCCGGTAAGTCAAGAAAATGCGTTACAACTATACAAGCTCATGAAGGTCAAAGGAGGGCTCACTGACAATATAGTAGTTTTCAGTATAACATTACCACTAGTTCAACGTGAACGATATGAAATATTTAATATTATTCCAGTGCCAACGTGGATCAATGACACATTAGTATCAATACAACCATGTGCACCTCTTTTGATCATCAACACTGCTCTCAACCAATACTTTAGCATTAGCAAAACTAAACTCAGCTTATGTTCACTCATCACAGAAGATATGTATCTGTGCCCTAAAGGCCAAATAAGGCATCAAAATGGCTCATCAACATGTGCCTGCGAGCTGAATTTATTTCACAACAACAACCAATCAGACTGCTCAGTACAGCATATGAAAGATAAAGAAGTCTGGATCCCCCTTCATCAACAAAACAAATGGATTTATTCAGTTTCAAGTCCGTCTCAGGCAACAGCACTATGCAAAACGGAAATCACACAATTCACACTTGAAGGATTTGGCTTGCTTGCATTGGAACCAGAGTGCACTTTTAAATACAAATTCACGACATTGCTTGCACAAAACCTAATATCCAGCAAGATTGAAAAATCATATACTAGCTTCTGGGAACTCACGCAACAACGACACGAAGAACACATTAAACCATTGTTACCACAAGAAGATGTGAATCAATATATTTCCCAAGTAAAAAATTTAACAGCTCTACAACAATCATTAGCAACACAAGAGATATTAAGACTCCCAAACAAACTTGAAGCTCACAACTATCATCACATGACGGTTGGGTATACATCATTATTGATTGTTTTTAGCATTGTCATATATCTACTAGTAAAATATAAGTGCAAACAACGGTCAACTCCAATTCCAGCACCTCGCATGCAACAACTAGACTCAGACTTCACTGTTCACATATAATAACCAACACAACATTCAACAACAGCCCTACAACAAGAAATGTTTTGAGCTGCACTCAACGGGGGAGAATATTAATGCACGAGCATTATTTAATTTAAGTTCAATAAACCTTAACACACTTGGCCAATACATATATTTACCTTTACTTTAATTTTGCCTACAATTGTAATTTAATATGGCACACTTTTCCTAAATTAATACATAATAATACACAAAAGGCATTTATTATTTTATTTAAGTTTAATAAACTTTTGCACACTTGGCCTAAATTAATAAATTTCTTTTTTATTACAATTTATTTTATTTTACTACACTGTAATTTAATACCGCACAATTTAATACAAGTTATTATTGCAATTTAATTTGTCTTTTTTTTTATTATTACTGCAAAAAAAAAAATTATGTAAATTAATCATATTTCTTTTGATAAAACTAGTATACAAGACTAAGAAAATTCTGAATAAAATAATTCTTAATTTGAAACTGAAAGGAACGGTCTTTCTCAATTAAGATAAGCAACACGGTTCAAGTGCTGTTGTTGCGCCAACTAAATCAATTTACCTCCAAGTTAAAGTGCTTGAAATGTCATACAATAAACCAAAATTTCTTCAGGTATATGCGCCTGTAAGAAAATCATTATTTTCAAAACATTGAAGCAATCTGCCCATTTCTTTGAGCTACAAGTGCTTGGAAGAAAGCCCAAGGCCGAAGATTCTTAACAACAGGGTAACTAAAGTACAATTGCAGACGCGGCATTCATGAATGATTATAGTCATTCAGTGTTGCCAATATGTGTGTAATATACAGAGTGTGTAATTTCTACTCACATGTGTAGGCCTATAATTAGATTCATGTATAATCTGTGTGTAATTCTACTTTGACTTCTATTTTTGTTTAATTTTGTTTTAATTTTAACCTACACAAAGGATGTGTAGTGTAATTTTCTTCAATGTGTAATTGGAGATGCAGTTACATGCAAATTCATTGGCAACACTGTAATCATTTTATTCACACACATACACTAACATTTTTGTAGCTTGTAAACAAAGTTTGACAAGTTTCTGCATTGTATACATTAACAGGCTGGGCTTGTGCAAGTACCTTGTATAATTGTATCATGGTCGCACTAATTTTTTTCGATTGTGCCATTTACTGTCTTATATTAAATGCTGTGTATTGACAGCAACATGCACGTTTTTTGTGATTGTATTCAAAGCAACAAAATAAGGCATTCAATCTGTTCTCTGATGAGGAACTTTTTTAAGTAAGAAATGATTACATCTGAATGTGATACAACCCACCCTACGTCAACAATAACTTCAAGGAAAAAAAATTCTCTCAAACATAGATATTCTAATGTTTCTGACACTATAAAAACACTGACGGTGAATTGATGGTGGAGGTAACTAAGTTATTTGAGATCGATTTTCTAGAATAGTTGATTATTAAACATGTATTTCTTTGTAGATAAATTAATTTCTCTATACATACATACATATATTTACCTATATGTATATATGAATACATTTAAATATTACAAAAATATTCTCTTTTTCAAGTAGTAAAATCTGAAAAAATAGTAGTGACACATTAAAAGAAAAAAATTATTAAAAAGAGAGACTGAGTGATCAACTGATACGTACACTTTGTCTGACAGGTAAATAAAGCGCACTTAAAAATATCAGAAATATATGCACAATATGCTGAACTTTAATAAAATGAGAAAAAAAATCATCTAAATCATCTCATAAGATAAACATATACCTTATTAATGAAAACATATTATTAGTATGAAGTAACACAATTTGAGGAATTAAAATTTTAAAATTTAATTGTCCCTTAACGCTGCCAAAGAGTAGACAGATATGTTGACATAGAGAGTCATCTTGTATACTAGAGGAACCGTTGAGAGGTCAGACCTAAATTGTAGGAAAACGATTTCTTTTTCTGTTGATCGCTATTCAAGAAGAAAACAAGTTTCCTCATTATGATTTAACTAATTTAAAAGTACATTTAAATTCAGTCTCATATCCAAATGATGATGATCTTAACATAAAAATTAAAAATAAACGTTATGCAATTCTATATTATATGTACTCGTATCTAAGATTCCAACAAAGTTATTATATGAAAGAATCTCAAGCACTTCCAAATGCACTTAAGTTTAATTAATAGCGGCCCAATTGATATAGAAATTTAATATGAAACATCAAGCAAGGACCTCAGCTACTGCATTTTTACTGATGATCGAATAATAGAAAGTCCGGAAAGTCTTATAAATTAAGTAATATGAATGAAAAAATGGTTTTAATAGACGAGTAAGGTTTGGAATGATTTTCATTACAAAAAGAAGTAGCGTATGTTTTCAACAATAATCATTATATTCATTATAAAACCACCATTTGATTTTAAATGTTTATCAATAAAAAAGGAAAGAGAAGCAAAGTGGATAACAAAAAACTATCTTCACCTAAGCTGGGCTGCTGGATCAGTTTCATTTCAAAGCGTTTGTCATTTTTTAAAAGTCTAATGTAAGATGTTCTAAAATATATGTAAAAGGTGAAGAAAAAAGATGATAGTTGGAAAAAAAATTTACACCGAAAAATTTCTAAAGTTGACTATATAGGCTACATCAACTTTAAGCAAATGGAAATAAAATATATTAAATATTTATACTATAGTTACTACAACTAGAGAGGAATTCAATTTTACTTAAAACAGAAACTCCTCACAAACTTTTAAGTAAATACATATAAAAATTAAAAGAACGTTTTTTTAATTTCAAATAAAAAAGTATGGAGATATTTCACATCTATACACAAAAGACCAGGCGAATATTTACAACACCAACAAAAAAAGACCGCACATGACAAAAAAAAAATTATTTAAACAGGGAGCCCCAGACTTATTTGTATGTACATACATACATACATAAAATCAATTTGTAGATCCATATGTACATATGTACACATATTATCAAATTTCTTACCCATGCTCAACTATTTATTGGATTTTAACAATCACACTTACATATCTACATCATGAAAACATACAAAAAGTTCTCCAAGCTATTGACGCTTGAAGACGAAAGTCGAAGAAGACAAATGTACTTAAATAAACAAACCTATCACAGACCAGTCAAACTCTATCGCGTATACACACATACACATACAAAATCGCCACATTCGTACACAAGAATTTTGCAAAATCTGAAATTTATATTTATACGAATATAAACAAATTTCTGACCGACAGACTTTAACACTGGACAAATTTAAGCTTGATCAAATATAAAGCAATCTCATCCTCCGATATGAAAAACATACTAGGATTAGGGAAGTTCAGATATATGATAATATTTTCTAGCAAAAAATTTCCATATGAGAAATATTTTATTTCTACGTACATATAAATACTAGGGTGAAAAAATCATATACACAAACACATACTAAAATGCATCTACGAAAAATTAAACCTATTTCAACAACGCCCCTCCCCTCAGCCTAAAGTTCTTACAGATATACATACACAACATCTCAAGGTAACATACAATCTATCAATCTCAACAACCTAAATCACGATCAGCCTTAAACTCATATAGACATACATACACACAAATACGGATACATATACATGAACACCTTCACATCACCTCTCATTAATCATGATCAGCCTTAAACTCCTACATATATACACACAAATTCCTATAGATACATATTACAATAACACCCCCCCCCCCCCCCCCCCCCCCGCCTATCTCAAATCAAGGACAGCCTCAAACTGCTACATATACATACATACATATACACACACATAGGCACATTCTATCTATCTATCACAACAACACCCTTCCCACCTCAAATCACAATCAGCCTTAAACTCCTACAAACATAGACACAGATTCCCACAGACACGTATTATATGAACACTCTCACCTCGCCTTTCATAAATCACAGACAGTCTTAAACTCTTACAGGCATACATACATACATGTACACATATTCCCACGGATACATATTACAACAACTCCCCGCCCTCGACCAGTCGATCTACCTCAAATACACCCCGCCCCCCACAAGCACAGCTTGGCTTAAATTCCAACAAGCATAAACGCCACCGAATTCCCACGGTTACATATTACAAAACACCCTCACCTACCCAAATCACGGTCAGCCTTAAGGTCTCACAATCTAGACACACCCCGTCCTCCACCAATCACAGCCAGACTTCAATTCCTACAGCTAGACACACCCACAAATCATTTCCATGATTTTCCCGTCGGCATTTGAAAAAAATAAACATGTTTTCCCGTCGGCATTTGAAAAAAATAAAGATGTTATCCCGTCGGCATTAGAAAAAAATAAAGATGTTATCCCGTCGGCATTTGAAAAAAATTAAGATGTTATCCCGTCGGCATTTAAAAAAAATAAAGATGTTAGTTATCCTGCCGGCATTAGAAAATCATGTACATATAAAAGCTTCAAACCTATAAACCCCCTTAATGTATTTCCAACAAAATATTCCGCGCACAAGTTCTCACGGTCATACATACATACAAACATACAAACATAAATACCCTTAATATAAACAAAAAACAGTTAATGTAAACAAAAAACACTTAATGTAAACAAAAAAACATCAAAGCGCACCGACAGCACAATTTCTCAAATTTCACACAAATTTCAAAATTTTAATTGACCCAGAACGCCCAGTTCCCTACTGATGAGCTTTATGAATAAATTGAAAATAAAAACATAAATGATATTTAAATAACGTGTTTTGTGCATTTTTTAAAATGAGGTCACAATATAAATATCTATGACATATCCATAGATTAACATTTCTTCAGGTACTACTCGTAATATTTAGTTTTGAATTGTGGTTAAAGTTTCTCATAAGTCCATCATAAAAAAATCTAATAGCCAGATTTTGGGAAAAATTCCTCATTATATAATACTTAGCGTAAGGGCTTTATGATACCTAATTATATTTTGAATATTAAAAAGTAATTTGTGCTACTTAATTATTTTAAAGTAGTTTTATGATTCTCATAAGTAGTGTTTAAGTAATTTTTTAAATTCAGTGTCTTGTAGAGGCCTGCATAAACAGTCTTGAAATGTAAATCCGTTTTGTTTTTTAAGTGAATTCTCGTGGCATGTACAGGGTGTCTGGTGACAAATTTATATTTTTAAATACGATCTTTTCAAAAAGCAATAAACGGTGCGGAGGGAGGGTGGCGCTGTTGGAATTATCGATTATGCGGAATCGTTAATCACTATGTCGCAGTGGTCGAGTGAGCATCGCGCGTTCGCTGTGGATAAATTTTTTCTTACGTAATTGCTCGTCGACAATTTTGTTCAAACTTCGGTATTCGGCGAATACGTGATGGACCGACTGTAAATTTAATTTGTTCGTGGTTGAAAAGATTGCGCTCAACTGCTTCGGCTATGAATGTTGCACGGCCAGGGCCCAGTCGATCTTCAAGGACTCCCGAAAACATTGAACTGGTTGAAAGCAGTTTACGTGAAAATCCGCAACTATCAAAACGAAAAGAGCAGTCTCACTGGGACTTCCAAGAGTGATTATTCATGAAATTTTAAAAAAGTATCTGAAGTTCCATCCTTTTAAAATTCAAATCGTTGAAGAACTGAAAGAAAGTGACTTTGATTTACGCAAAAAATGTTGTGAAACGATGTTGGACCGAAGAGGCTTACTTTCACTTAAATGCACACGTCAAACAAGCAAAACTGCCGTTACTGGTCTCCAAGAACCCGCAATCCTCAATTGAAACATCAAAAACCATTGAATTGCCCCAGGGTAACTGTTTGGTTTGCCTTATCCACGCGAGAGATAATTGGACCATATTTTGTTTCGAAAATTCTCGAGGAAATGCGACGAATGTCAACGACGAAAATTATCGACGCATGATTACGGAATTATTTTTTCCAAACCTGCGAGCTCATTCATCGTACTCTTCACATACGTGATTTCAGGATGGGGCGACTGCACACCACAAAGTAGACCAAAGGTGACAAAGGACGGAAGATAATTGTGTTTTTGTGGTGTTTTTAGAGGTCTCGCTCGCACAGTCATCAAATCCTCTTTACTTTTTCTTTCGCGTGGTATTATTTTAAAGTAATTATATTTTATTCCTTGTGGTCTCATTCGCAGCCTATTTTTTGTAAATAAATGGTAAAAATTAATATATGCGAACGAAAATACTTAAAACGAAATCTCTAATCATTTGAAAACAAATTTTAATCACTTTATTAATACTAATAATCTTTTTCGCATTGTGTTTTTTAATTCAATACCACAAATTCCACCATTTAATTTTGTACAAATGTTCATGTGCTCAAGTGTATTTTCGTTTTATGCTTTGTGGTCTTATTCGTTGTTTGCTTTTTGCAAATTGAAGTTAAAAATTAATATTTTTGAAGGAAAATGTTTAAAATTGAGTTTGTAAGCATTTGGAAACTAATTTTAATCACTTTTATATTACTAATAATGTTTTACACATTGTTTTATTTAATTCAACACTGCAAAATCTTTCATTTAATTTTGTAAAAATGTTCAATTGTTCATTTCACTAAGTATACATTTTCTGTTATTTGTTTTGATTATTGTACTAAAAATATTCAATAACAAACACACTATATTTATCCCTTTTTAACAGTGATCAAATCAGCTGATTTTAGCTTTTTTCATAAGTCACTTTCTACAACTCTGGTCTACTTTGTGCTGCACACACAGCCAGAGCTTCCTTGAATTTGCTTCGGGAAAATTTCCCCAAAAAACTGATCAGTCACTTTGGGGACATCCCATGGCCACCGAGGTCGCCCGATGTAACTCCCATGGATTTTTTTTAATCCCCAATCTCTTGTGGCTTTAAAGGAAAATATTCGTCGAGAAATCAGCTCAATTGAACCAAGTTTACTGCAGCGTGTGGCGCAGAACACAAGGCTCCGTTTTGAACCGTGTAATCAACGCGACGGAAGACATCTGGATGACATACTCTTCCAAAAATAAAATCCGCATTTGCATTCTTTCGTTCAATGCTCTTAATAAAACTTTGTGTCAATTATTATTTTTATTTAAGTTTGAAAATATAAATCTGCTACCAGACACCCTGTATTATACTAAATCAATAATAAATGCTGTCGTATAATAACCGAAGCACGAATGATGCATTGGTGTTCGTGTCTTCACCTTTGATGGGTGTATGCTTGTTATTTTGCATATTGTACGTTTGAGTGTGTGTGTAAGATGTAGATGCCCTGTAGGAAAGTCACTAGTGAATCAGTACTGATTCATTATTGACTTTATCGCCAGTACTACTGACTAATTATACCAAACATAATGCTTTTTGCTATAGACATTTAACATGTGCGTGTCATTAAAAACAAATACTGACATTGGTACTACTGATTACATAGTTCTTTAGAGAACATATGAAGACATTGGAAACAAATAGTCACTAGTACATTTTAGTAATTTTAGTATCCACTTTTGCTACTGAAATTACATATTTCTTTCACATTTTGGTATTTTGTTAAACAGATTTATAAAAAATGGAACTTATGCATAAAAAACACACAATGACAGGAACTAATTCCTTCATTCGATCAGCATATTACCAGCAAGTTGGGATTTTGTTTGTCATTTCTATTAGATAAATATATGTAAATCAAAAATTCTTGTTTCGCTAAATTAGTAAAGTCAAAATCTTCCACAGGGTCAAACAAAAGTTTCCATAATTGGCACCTTTCACTTAAAATTGCTTAATTTTCACATTTTCTATTTTTATACAATATCAAAAGGTTCTTCTATTTGAGTTAGAGGGTGCTAGGCAAGGCATATCAAACAGGTACACGCATCAGGCATATTGCTCATCCGCTGATTTTTTGTTTACACGTTTATAACGAAGAATTCATTTGACAATTATTTTTATGCCTTGTTTGATGCATACAATTTTTTGACAATTACTTTGTAAAACTATGTAAGAAGCACAGAGTTGCACATAATGCGTGTACCTGTATTTAATGTGCCTTGGTGCTAGGCCAGAAAATCTTCAAAAGGTTGCCTGCCTACCCGATGGTGCCGGCGCTAATTAACGCCACTGGCTCTAAATTGTTTGTAGGCAGTTGAATACCTAGAAATCAAATGAATGCTTTCTATTAATCAATAAAAATATGCCAATTTTAGTAGAGCTCAATGAGGAGCACGTCGGTTGGTTACTGGTTTGATGTATGGAACAAAAATATGTTTTCGAGAAAATCGATGAAGAATATTTAGTTCATTAGTTTTATAAAAATACACGATAGAATTTTTTGTTTTTTATTCAAACTTAAAGTTGATGAACTTTTTACATCCAACATGATAAGTTATTAGGATTTAAAGAAAAAATTACAAAAATCTTTGTCAACGCATGCCACAATCATAACAACAATATATTTCACTACTTGTTCAAGTAGGTTAAATTACTGTATATATATATTTAAGTAGAAAATATCAATTTTATTCATGCAACGTGACATTTAAAGAAAAAAACAACGGAAGATATAAAAGGAAGTTTGAATATATTTAATAAAAGACATTTTATTAATAAAAAATAAATATCAATTTCATTTGATTAAAACATAACACAATAATAAAGTTTTTGTATTTTGCTTTGAATCCCGTTCGTTGAGTAGAATATGCATTGATATACATCATAACAATTGCTAATAACAATATTAATACTTTTTATTTTGTAAAACAATTTCTAAAATATATAAAAATTGTGGAAATGGTGCAATATTGCAGCTCTATATCTCCTGATATATTCAAGATATCGGATATATTCAAGATATTGGAAAGAGGACACATTATTCATATATAATCAATTAATAACTAAATTTTTTTAGAAATGTTCCATACATCAAACCAGTAACCAACCGACGAGCAGTTTATTGAATGAATTTTCATACCAATAATTTCGGCTTATATACTAATTATGTGAAGAATCTAGATTGTAAAAATTAATGATTTTATTTCTATTTTATATATATATTAAAAATATTTACATTTATAATATTCATGGAAAAACAAAATATCACTTGATATATTTAAAGTAATAAATTATTTTCCCATAAATATTGAAGTGCGCCAAAAATAACAACAACTCACGGTATGCTTACCAAGCACATGCATTGCACTGGAATGCCAATACGGTGACCAACTATTTGCTATTTGCATTCGCTAAAATGTATGCGAATATTTCAAGCGAATACTAAAGACAAAAAAATTTTGTACCTCTTATGAATATGAATTTACGATTAACAAACGTCAATAACACGAAATTGATTTTAAGCCAGCATGAAAAATATGCACATGCATACTCACTTTTAGCGGAAGACTGTATAAAGTTGGAAGTTAGCATAAATATCAATATGAAACCAAAATCCAGCGGTTTTTGGAAATATTTTTCAGTTTTTGAAAAAAAGGCAGTGTTTGATTTGAGCGAAATTATTTTCTATTTTAGACTAGTCTGTTCAAATTTTTGAAAAATGTTAAGCGCCATTTATTGCTTTGTACAGAAAATTTTAAATGAAGAATTTGTATTTTTAACCCCCGACCACAAAAAGGGGTATTATAAATTTGTAGTGTGTGTCTGTGTATCTATTTGTCCGTGTCCAAGTACATACCAAACGGCTGGACGGATTTTGATTTAGTTTTTTCTGTTTGAAAGGTGAGATGATCGAGAGGGTTCTTGGCTATGTTTTAAAAAAATCGGTCCAGCCGTTTAGAAGATATCACAACTTCTCTAGATATATTCGGGGGTTTTTAAAATTTTAATTTTTTTTATTAATAATAACATTTTATAATTGAAATTTAGCTGAGTGATAGATCTTGAAGAAGAGAGCAAGAATATATAATAAAATGAAAAAGCACTTATGTCAACTTAAGCCATTATTATTTATTGCCACAGATATGCTTTGTAGGTTAATTTGCTGTAATAAATAATAATTTTAACCTCTCATATATACAGATACGAATGTATGTGTGTTTTTAAATCGACTTTCAATTATAGAAATATATTGATGAAATCTTTCTCCGTGCTCATCACTGAAATTGCTTAAATTTTCTGGAAAAAAATCTAGATGACTGTCTAAAAAATGTATTTTTAGCGACATGTTTACACCCATTTCTCCATTTTTTTGTTTGATACATAAAACTTGATAAAACATTATATATAAAAAAAGTTAAGTATAGTTTTGGAGGTTGGGCAAGAAGCGATACTGAAAAAGGTAAAATATTTGCTGAGCATTTAAAATCCGTATTTACTCCAAACACATGTATGGGGTATGCTGATTTACCATGTGTAGTTGCTCTACCTCCTCGTCCCTTGAAGTTTAAAATGCGTGATGTACAAAAACTAATTGCTGAACTCAACCCAAGGAAAGCTCCGGGTATTGATGAAATTAGTAATAAAATGCTGATGAAGTTGCCTTATATTGCAATTAGAATTATTTTATTCATTTTTAATGCCATTTTACGACTGAGTTCTCGCTGAACCTTCATAGTGAACAGACGTCTTAGCGGAGTTTTTTTTTCCATATACATACATATTAAACAAACAAAAAATCATAAAAAAATATTCGTAATACATAATAACCGTAATACATACATATTAACTTTGATAAATAAGCAAAGCAAATATTGCTGATATTATTTTTACATAGCAAGAAACAAAAAACAAAAACAAACAAAAACCGCAAACAAAGTGCCCTTGAGGAATACTCTACATGAGTACCTCAAAAACAAAAAATTGTGAAGTGAGTTCAAACGGCAGAAATGCATATTTTACTGTGAGTTCTGAAGCTCTCAATGTTAACAATAAAAATAAAAAATCTGATGATAGTCTTTTTCTAACGGCAAAGCCACTTTTTCGTCAGCGATCAACTTCGCTTTGTCCAATGCCAACTAGTGATTCGTTAACATTACAATTGCCTAGTACTTCTTCATTCAAGTCAGCGATATCATCCGATCCGGACTCGTGTTCATCACTAAACCAAGTTATCACTACAGATAACAGTAACTCAAAACCAAAGGTACAAGTAGGAATGGACAGATATATAACCGTGGTAAAGCGTGGGCGAAGCCCAAATTCTTCTAAAATTTCATCAGCTCCAAAGATGTCTAGGGATAACAGTGCATCTTCTACCAATCGTCAAAATCGTTTTTCATTATTGCAAGACAAAAACGACAAGCCCGCTACATCATCGTAAAAGTCTTTTAAGCCACCACCTATTTATTTGAGAGAAAAAAATTCTAACGCGCTTCTAAAAAAACTACTGTCGACCATTGGAGGAAATACTTTTCACATCGTTCCAATTAAACGAGGTAATATTGATGAAACTAAAATCCAAATATATGATGAAAAACATTTTCGAAAAATTGTTAGTGAATTCGAAAAAAATAAAACAAATTTTTACACATACCAACTTAAGAGTGCTAAAGGCCTACAGATAGTATTAAAGGGCATAGATTCATATGTTGAGCCCGAAGAAGTGAAATGTGCACTTGTCGACCAAGGATTTAAAGTAAAAAATGTTACCAACATAATTAACAGAGAAAAGGTCCCCCAACCCCTATTTCGGGTCGAACTGGAGCCGAATGACATAAATTTGAAAAAAATGAAACCCATCCAATTTATAGCGTAAAGTATCTCTTACACCGAAAAATCACAGTTGAAGAGCCACGTAAGCGTTCAGGTCCCGTACAGTGCCATAATTGCCAAGAATATGGCCATACAAAAACTTACTGCAAATTACCTACAGTTTGTGTTATCTGCGGTGAATTGCATGGTACTGCCAGCTGTACTAAGCCAAAAGATCAATCAGAAAAAAAATGCAGTAATTGTGGAGGTAATCACACCGCTAACTACAGAGGATGCCCTGTATATTCTTACGTTAAACAGGCTATGGGTCAAAAATCCAAATTAACTCCAGCTCAACCAGTAAACGCGAACTCCGCCACTTTTGCTCAAATAAGCCAACCAGTTACTTCACGAATATCGTATGCTGATGCTGCTAAGACTAGTTCTATTCGCACACAAATTGTTCCACCGCCAAATAATTCAACGAATGCAAACTCAAGCTTTAACTTTAGTCGCCTTGAAGCTACTATTGAGAATTTGGTGCTAACTATAAATAACTTTACTACAAATATGACTAATATGATGCAAGAGATGCTGCGAATGCAGAATACACTGCTTCAAGCATTAGTTAACAAACCATGAACACGATAAAAATATGTTTCTGGAACGCAAACGGCATTCGCCAACATAAAAATGAACTTGAGCACTTTCTCATGGAAAAAAATATTGATATAATGTTGGTTTCTGAGACTCATTTGACCTCAAGAAGCTTATTTAAAGTAAATGGTTACACTTTATATGATACAAAGGACCCTAGAGGGAGAGCATGCGGTGGATCAGCAATTCTAATTAAGTCAAGACTCAAGCACTATGTCCTTGAAAACGTTACTGAAGAATATATGCAAGCAACGAATATTTTCGTAGACAATTTTTGTGCGAATTTCGTGATATCATCAATTTACTCACCTCCCAGATTTTCAGTTACCGAAGATCAGTATGAGAAGTTCTACAAATCGCTTGGATCTTGTTTCCTGGCAGCTGGTGACTACAATGCAAAACATACGTACTGGGGCTCGCGTCTTGTTACACCTAGAGGTCGAGCGTTGTTTAATACAATTTCAAAAATGGGCTTAGATGTCATTTCGAGCGGGGAGCCTACTTACTGGCCTACTGACGTAAGAAAAATTCCAGATGTTATAGATTTTGGCGTTACGAAAAATATTCATAGAGACTTAATTCACGTAGAGGCCTCTCTAGATCTGTCCTCCGATCACTCTCCCACAATAGTAACAATTTTCAACCCACTAAGGAGTGATTTAACTAACTCATATGTGAAAATGATTAATGGGGTCAACTGGCTAGGATTCAAAAAGTATCTTAGTAGTCACTGCGTAGAAAACATTCAGCTAAGATCATCTGATGATATTGAATTTAACATTGCCAATCTTAACGAAAATATTAAACAGGCTGCTGAACATGCCACTATCTCCTATCCGCAGACTGGCTTTAATAGAATTTATTCTACGGAAATTGAACGTCTTGTATGTGAAAAAAGGAGAGCTAGAAGAGAATGGCAGCAACACAGATCACCCCTAAATAAAATCAGACTTAAAGAATGTACTAAACGACTCAAAGAGCTGCTATCGTCGGAAAAAACTGCATTACTGGAAAAGTATTTAGAAGGTCTTGATGTAACGTCAGCATCTAATTACTCTTTATGGCGCGCTACTAGAAATCTTAAAAGACCCGTTGACCTTAAATCACCACTGCGTACTTCGACCGGAGGCTGGGCGAGAAGCGATAGTGAGAAAGGTAATTTATTTTCTGAGCATTTAAAATCTGTATTTACTCCCAATTCATGTACGGGTGCTGCCGAATTACCGAGTGTAGTTTCTCTACCCCCTCGTCCCTTAAGGTTTAAGTTGCGTGAACTACAAAAAATAATTGCTGAACTCGACCCGAAGAAAGCTCCAGGTATTGATGGCATTAGTAACAAGATGCTGATGAATTTGCCTCTAATTGCAATAAAAATCCTGCTATTTATTTTTAATGCCATTTTAAGAATGCAGTATTTTCCACATAACTGGAAAATTGCCAAAATAAAAATGATTCCAAAGCCGGGAAAAGATCTTACCAAGACTGAGTCATATAGGCCTATAAGCTTACTATCAACAATCTCAAAGCTTTTCGAAAAGCTGCTCATGACTAAATTGTCCAAAATTTTAGCTGATAATGGGTGCATCCCGGACCATCAATTTGGTTTTAGAAGTCAGCATAGCACCATTGAACAAACGCATAGATTGGTCCAAGTTGTAAGAAGAACATTTGAAGAAAAGAAGTATTGTTCTGCTCTCTTTATTGATGTTTCTCAGGCATTTGATAAAGTATGGCACGAAGGCCTAGTTTTAAAATTGAAGACGTACCTACCAATAAACATACAAAAGCTTTTGGAAAGTTATATTATTGATAGGAAGTTCACTGTTGTGGAAGGAGAGTTCACGAGTGTGCCCGAATCTATATCTTCCGGTGTGCCACAGGGCAGTATTCTGGGGCCAGTCTTGTATCTAATATATACTTGTGATATGCCTGTGAGCAATAACATCTTAATTTCTACATTTGCCGATGATACAGCCTGTATGAGTATACACAAAAACCCTGATGAGGCATCCCGCAATCTCCAAGAACACATTACCCAGCTTGAAATATGGTTGAACTTATGGAGAATTAAAGTAAATGAACAAAAGTGTGTCCACATAACGTTTACCCTAAGAAAAGATACTTGCTCTCCCATTCGAATCAACAATCAAAGTATTCCTCAACATTCTCAAGTGAAATACCTTGGCATACACCTTGATCGAAGGCTTACATGGAAATATCACATTGACTCTAAGTTAACTCAAATGAAACTTAAATTAACTCAAATATATTGGTTAATTGGCAGAAATTCAACACTCAGCCTAGACTGCAAACTTTTGATATACAAGTCGCTTTTGAAGCCAATATGGTGCTATGGAATTCAGCTATGGGGCACTGCTTCAGCTTCAAGTGTTGAGAGAATCCAACGAAGGCAAAACAAAATTTTACGTTTGATAACATCGGCTCCATGGTACATCAAAAATTCAAATATACATCGCGATTTAAATATGTCACTAGTGACTGAAGAAATTGCAAAATACGTAGGCAAATATTTAACAAAACTCGAGACACATCCTAATCCGCTCGCTCGTAATATCTTGAACTTTACTGGACATATCCGCTTAAAAAAGAGGGACACAAGGGCTCTTATTCTCAACACTCCAGATGGGACTTCTTGAAAATACGTTTATTTATTTATTTTTTCCTTTTATCACTACTTATGTATTATTTATAACTATCACTAAGTTTATGTCCGACACTGGTCGGGCCTAATAATTATATTTAGATTTAAGATTTGATTACTTATTGTTAGTTCATTTTTGAAGATACAATAAATAAATATATGAAAAAAAAAAAAAAAAAAAAAAAAAATTTTACGACTGGAGTATTATCCACACAGCTGGAAGCTTGCCAAGGTCAAAATGATTCCAAAGCCGGGAAAAGATCTAACCAAGGCTGAGTCATACAGGCCAATAAGTTTACTGTCAACAATATCAAAGCTCTTCGAAAAGTTACTTATGATCAAATTGTCCCCAATTCTAACTAATAATGCGTGCATACCGGATCATCAATTTGGTTTTAGAAGTCAGCATAGCACCATTGAACAAACGCATAGATTGGTTCAATTTATAAGAAGAACATTTGAAGAAAAAAAGTATTGTTTTGCCCTCTTTATTGATGTTTCTCAAGCATTTGATAAAGTGTGGCATGATGGCCTTATTTTAAAATTGAAGACATATCTACCAATAAACATTCTTAATCTTTTGCAAACTTATATCCTTGGTCGGAAGTTCACTGTTGTGGAAGGAGACTTCATGAGTGCGCCCGAATCAATCTCGTCCGGTGTACCACAGGGGAGTATACTGGGCCCAGTTTTGTATTTAATTTATACTTGTGATATGCCTGTTAGCAGTAACATCCACACATCTACATTTGCCGATGATACAGCCTGTCTTAGTATGCATGATAACTCTCAGGAGGCATCTCGAAATCTTCAGGAACATATTACTCAGCTGGAACTATGGCTTAACTTATGGAGAATAAAAGTAAACGAACAGAAGTGTGCTCAGGTAACATTTACCCTACGAAAAGATACCTGTTCACCCATTAGAACCAATAATCAAATTGTTCCTCAACACTCACATGTGAAATACCTTGGTATACACCTCGACCGACGGCTTACATGGAAACACCACATTGACTCCAAGCTAACACAAATGAAGCTAAAATTAACTCAGTTACATTGGCTGATTGGAAGAAATTCAACCCTGAGTCTTGATTGTAAACTTTTGATATACAAGTCGCTTTTGAAACCGATTTGGTGCTACGGAATTCAGCTATGGGGCACTGCTTCAGCTTCAAATGTAGAGAAAATCCAACGAAGGCAAAACAAAATTTTGCGGTTAATAACAAATTCTAGTTAGCCTGGTGATAGGAAATTGAAATATAAGAAACGCATATTTATATATATACATACTCGTATATATATATATATATATATATATATATATATATATATATATATATATATATATATATAGCCCTAGCTTTTTCACGCTGGGAAGGCAGCTGTCCTTCAAAATATCAATGTACATGGCCTTATCCATAGTTCCTTCAATAAACCTTAGACATCAAACACTACCTGCCGCCATCCACAACAGTGGGCCAAGTACTGATCCTTGAGGAACGCCGCCAATGATCTTGCGTCTCCTAGTACCCTTATCAGTATCATAAAGTAACTCTCTATTTCAGAAATAGTCCTGTTTAATTGCTAGTAGATATCCTGGAATGTCTACTCTGGCTAGGGCATCAACAATTCGTTACCAGTTTGCCGTGTTAAAACCGTTCTTCACGCCTAGAGTTACAACTATACAATACTCCTTACTTCCATTTCTCCACCTCCTGGATAGCCTGAGCAGCAGTTTCTACTACAACTTTGACAGCATCCACTGTTGATCTTGCTTTCCTAAAGCCAAATTGGTTATCTGATAGACCGCAGTTAGCTTCAACACAATTTTCCAATCTTCTACAAATTATGCTTTCCAGCATTTTCCCAGTTGTATCTATCATACACAACGGACGATAAGAGGAGGGCTCATTTAGCGGCTTATTATCCTTGGGTAACAATACTAATATATATATATATATATATATATATATATATATATATATATATATATATATATATATCTGATAGACCACAGTTAGCTTCAACACAATTTTCCAATCTTCTACAAATTATGCTTTCCAGCATTTTCCCAGTTGTATCTATCATACACAACGGACGATAAGAGGAGGGCTCATCTAGCGGCTTATTATCCTTGGGTAACAATACTAATATATATGTGGGATATATAGCAGAACAACGTGGCAATGCTGACAGATTGGAATTCGGAATTACGGACAGATAAAGAGTACAAATAAAATTAAAAAATTTATGATACAGTTGGTAATTAAAAGTTGACAAGTAAAGTCGATCATTAAGTTGTTAAAGTATCACAAGTTGTAAAGTTGTCCCGTTTTTTCTATATTGATAAATTGTAGATCAGAAAGTGTTAAAACAATTAATTCGGACGGACATTAAATTTACTATTAATAATTTTCTATCAACTACATAATTAACTAATTTAAAAAAACTAAATTGAATTTTGAATATAATAAATAAAAGGAATTTTTATTGAAAATATAAAAACAACTACGCGCTCTTTTATATTTTCCCTACATTTGGGGGCTCAACCAAAAGTACAAAAAAAAAAACAAGTGAAAAATTGCTTTAAATGTTTAAGGGTTTAATTTAAAAAACCATAACCATAAATTAAAAAATTAAAAAGTATCAAATATTTGAAAAGAAAACCAACGGTATTAATTATATTACATACCTAGTGTTGTATATCTACTGTAAGACAATAATATTTTTAGACATCTGACAATCGTTTGAACACTCTTTGCATGCCATTTTCAGACCATTGTCAGCTCATTTGCCATTGTCAGCTCATTTGCCATTGTCATACTTAAGAAATTTTTACATCTGACAATGGTATAATTGTCAACCATATCTCATGTTAGAACTGAGGGATTGGCGTTCATATTTACATATATTTTTCATATAATTTATATGTATTTGTATGTAATTTTTAACTTATTATATTTTAAGCAAATTAACATAATTTCCTATACTTTGGTATTTGGTATCTACGCAAGCAAAATCACAATTTGTCGTTTTGAATTAGTTTCAATTTGTATACATACTCATGTTTGCATTTTTACTCTCTTTCCCTCAAAAGTAGGCAATGTATAGTACAAGTTTTTATGTTCTCTGAGAGAATCTGAATAGACCTGACAACCGTGTGAACTGACAATTTTTGTTGGCAGAAAATTAATTGTCTGACCATTGTCTGACAATGAAATTGTAAGGTTTTCTTACAATCGTCTGAACTGAAAATTTACCTTTTGCTAAAAAATTTTTCATTGTACGTACATTGCCTGATCTTACAATATTGTAAGATCTGACAATCGTCTGTACATAGCTTAAGACTTCAATAAGTAATAATTCTCTAATTTTCATGCAAAGTGAAGGCAACGATGGCAGGCTTACAAAAACAGGTATTTATTAATTTATTAAATAGCACTGCGTGACAGCATTTTTTTTTTTTAGCAGAAACGCCCTTAAATCGACTTTCAATTATTGAAATATCTTGATGGAATCTTTCTCCGTGCTCATCACTGAAATTGCTTAAATTTTCTGGAAAAAAATCTAGATGACTGTCTAAAAAATTTATTTTTAGCGACATGTTTACACCCATTTCTCCATTTTTTTGTTTGATACATAAAACTTGATAAAACATTATATATAAAAAAAGTTAAGTATAGTTTTAGAACTATAAGAAATGCAGGAAATGGTCCAGCCTACATAATTAATAGTTCTGTTTTATAGTTCTTATACTAAGATTTTTTGCCCTTTTCATAATTTTCTAAATGCTAGATGCGCATTTTGTGAAATAAGGTAAAGAATACATAAAAAAAATTTGAGCAAAATTTCTTAAGATGTCCTTGGAAAAAACTTTTCTAATATTTCCATCAATGTTTTTATTTGTACGTGAATTATTATTATTATTATTATTATTATTATTATTATTATTATTATTATTATTATTATTATTATTATTATTATTATTATTATTATTATTATTATTATTATTATTATTATTATTATTATTATTATTATTATTATTATTATTATTATTATTATTATTATTATTATTATTATTATTATTATTATTATTATTATTATTATTATTATTATTATTATTATTATTATTATTATTATTATTATTATTATTATTATT